>JAZGTN010000044.1:4497500-4826547 GCA_037783415.1 Leptasterias polaris
ATTGCTGGTAATGAAAGCAAGGATGCCTCACAGGTGAACGTTAATCACTGCAGCTCGAAAGCCTGGCAGCCTGTATATACGAAGTTGCTTGCCACGTGAACCAGAAACACCGGGGTAAGCCCTAGCCCTGGCGGCCTTTCACTTTCGTATTATACTACAGTGACGTCCTGGATATGAGGGTCCATTTTCCGCCCCAGAAACGGGCCCTAATATCAAGGACTCTGTATCTGTGTATACAGCACAGAAGAAGAGTCCCATTAGGGCTATGGTAAGCCCCTATACTCTTCCACGATATGTTTTGGGTTCTTTAACCTGCACCCCAATCCTAGTACGGCACCTAAGGCCTAAAGTGTCATCCGAAGGACAACGCAATAGACACAATCGGCAACTGCGTCACGTGACCCATAGTGGGTATAAAATGTAAACAAACCAAGCAAGCAAGACGCAGTGTGAATGGAAACGCATGGCTGCTTCCATTCACACTGCGCCTTGCTTGCTTGCTTGGTTTACATTTTATACCCACTATGGGTCACGTGACGCAGTCGCCGATTGTGTCTATTATGGTGAAATATCCTGTTTAAGGATTCAAATGTACCTATACTTACCACACAACTTTTCATCCGACTCATCTATACAAATAGCGTTACCATTGCACTTTTCTTCCATTTTAATGCACACAGTGCCAGATGCACCCCCGCAGGAAAACGCGTCGCTTCGACAACTACCTGGTAACAAAAAAGAAGATAACCAAGTTAAAATCTACAATATCAGCTGTCGTTTCAGTGTTTTTTGTATGTGTTTATTCACACCTTCTTCTGCCTATTTTGATAATAAAATGTGCACACTATTAATTTCACCCGAAAAACAATTTTAAAAGCCTTAGATCATAAATTTTAAATAATATACTTGTTCAGCTTAATTGTTCTTTTAAGTCTTTGACATTCGTATCCAAATTCTTGTTTCGATTTCTAAAGGTAAGATGACGACATCCTGAGATAAAATATATCGGGAAGACGACATCTTACTTTAGGATGCCGTCATCCCGAAGTAAATCATCTTAGAATGTCAACATCTCGCGTTTATGACGTCTGTCATTATCCTGCAGTGTCAGGATCTCAACTTGTCGGATGGTACATCCAGAGCTCCGTAGAGTCACAGCATCCCCATGTTATTTTTCAATAAGCTGTGGTGATCTTGAGAGAAACTTCTGGTGTAAAACTCTTCACTTCGATCAGAATGATTTGATCAGCTCTGGTTCTCTCCTGAAGACGACCAAAGCATCTTGATGGAAGCTTCGAGTCCATACGCCACTTGTTCTTTTCAGAATGACAACAGCCCTCTAGGGGTTACATCCTGTCAAAGCATTCATTTTAGTACACAGAATCGCCACTTTTACTCACTCACCGTTCGGATTTATCTGCGTTATCCTGCCTGAAAATCCTGATGAGTTGTAAGATATATCGCTTGAGAATCGCGCCCAGGCTTGTGAGGTTTTAGTCAGGACTTTCACGCTGTTTAAAATGCCCGTTAATTTCGCAATCGTGGATGCCACGTCGAGGGCATTCTCTCCGTTGCCAATTTTGAGGTAGTCGTAGTCTTGCTCCAGGTCAAGGACGTCAAACTCGAAGGAAATTACGGTGTCTGGGTCGGCGGTGATGAACCAGAAGCACACAAAGTTATCCGGATAATTCTCTGGATAATTCGGTGATAACAAGGGCGACGAAGTGGCGGTTCCGTTCTGCAACACAATTTCAGAACCCGCACATTGAACTGTAAAACAAAACAAAAAAGTGTATACTACGTTTCACATTATTTCGGGTTCATGGTTGTATTTTTGTAACAGAGGGGAATTGTTAGTAGTATTATAACTATTATTTTTTGATTATTTTACGCCAACATTGCTAGCACATCCTAGAAAAATAAAACAAACACACACTGAGATAATATTCAATTTTTTATTAATTGATTTTTTTTAAAACTTACTACAGTCATGCTCATCAGACTCATCTATACAAATAGCGTAACCATTACACTCTTCTTCCTTGGTAAGGCAGACAATGCCAGCTGCACCTCCGCAGGAAAACGCGTCGCTTCGACAAACAGCTGTTTTGTTAAAAGATAAAACCACATTTAATCAGCTATCCGTTCCAGTGTTTTTCTTATGTGTTATTCGAACGTTATTCTGCTTATTTAATATTAAAATGTGCACGACACTACTAAAATTACCCCCAAATTTGTAAAAGCCTTAGATAAAAAATCAAATAGGCCTAACACTTGTTTCCCTTGTTTGTCCTTTTAAATCTGTCACATTGGTACCTAAATGCCTGTTTTGATTTGTACTTTCCAAATGGCAGCCATAGAGTGGAACATTTCGAGTGTGTGGATTATTTCTTAAAAGCTGGATGATTGAAGCAAATTATCTTCTACAAGATGTAGTATACACGTGGGATTTGTAACTTGACATGTTTAAAAACAATCTTGGAAGCTTAGAGTTGTATACGAAGCTCTGGAAGTACTGTTCTTGATGAGATCCTGAGAAACTACAGGATGATGACACCAAAAATGTAAGATGGCGACATCCCGAGATAAAATATATCGGGAAGTCGACATCTTACTTGAGGATGTCGTCATCCCGAAACAAATCCCCTTAGGATGTCGACATCTTACTTCAAAACGTAGCTCCACATACCTTGCAGAAAAATACTGACTGTTGAAGCGCCTTGAGCGTCACTGATGAGTGACGGATATGAGCGCTATATAACTTATTATAGGAAGCCAATATTATTATTATTTATCTTGCAGTAAATTATCTCAGGATCTCAACTTGTTGGATGGCACATCCAGAGCTCCGTCGAGGTGCAGCACCAAATTGCTATCTTTCAATAAGCTGTGGTAAGTTTGAGAGGATCACTTCTGGTGTAAAACTATACGTTTCGATCAGAATGATTTGATCGGCTCTGGTTCTCTCCTGAAGACGATCAAAGCATCTTCATGGAAGCTTTGAGTAGATACGTCACTTGTTCTTTTCAGAATTACCACAACCCTCTAGGGGTCACACGTTCCTGTTGAAGACGTTAATTGCAAATACACAGCATCGCCACTTTTACTCACTCACCGTTCGGATTTATCTGCGTTACCCTGCCTGAAAATCCGTGTGAATCTACATATTCATCGCTTTGGAATATGGCCCAGGCTTGCGAGCTACTGGTCAGGACCCTGACGCTGTTTAAAATGCCCGTTAATTCCACAATGGTGGATGCCTCGTCGAGGGCATTCTCTCCGTTGCCAATGATAAGCTTGTCGTAGCGTAGCTGCAGGTCAAGCACGGTAAATTCGAAGGAAATAACGGTTTCTGGTTCGGCGGTGATGAGCCAGAAGCACTCAAAGTTAAGCGGATAATTCTCTGGATAATTCGGTGATAACAAGGGCGATGAAGTGGCGGTTCCGTTCTGCAACACAATTTCAGAATTCGCACATGGAACTGTGAAAGATAAAGATGCATATTATAAATGACGTTTCACATTATTACGGGTTCATAGTTGTAATTATGTAACAGGGGAATTGTTAGTAGTAAGGCCCGAAGCCAGTTATATAAGCTAGATCATTATTAATAGTTTTAATATTGATGGTAACGAAAGCAAAGATGCCTCACAGATGAACTGTAGCTCGAAAGCCTGGCAGCCTATATGTACGAAGTTGCTTGCCACGTGAACCAGAAACACCTGGGTAAGCCCTAGCCCTGGCGGCCTTTCACTTTCGTATTATACTACAGTGACGTCCTGGATATGAGGGTCCATTTTCCGCCCCAGAAACATATTATAAATGACGTTTCACATTATTACGGGTTCATAGTTGTAATTATGTAACAGGGGAATTGTTAGTAGTAAGGCCCGAAGCCAGTTATATAAGCTAGATCATTATTAATAGTTTTAATATTGATGGTAACGAAAGCAAAGATGCCTCACAGATGAACTGTAGCTCGAAAGCCTGGCAGCCTATATGTACGAAGTTGCTTGCCACGTGAACCAGAAACACCTGGGTAAGCCCTAGCCCTGGCGGCCTTTCACTTTCGTATTATACTACAGTGACGTCCTGGATATGAGGGTCCATTTTCCGCCCCAGAAACATATTATAAATGACGTTTCACATTATTACGGGTTCATAGTTGTAATTATGTAACAGGGGAATTGTTAGTAGTAAGGCCCGAAGCCAGTTATATAAGCTAGATCATTATTAATAGTTTTAATATTGATGGTAACGAAAGCAAAGATGCCTCACAGATGAACTGTAGTTCGAAAGCCTGGCAGCCTGTATATACGAAGTTGCTTGCCACGTGAACCAGAAACACCTGGGTAAGCCCTAGCCCTGGCGGCCTTTCACTTTCGTATTATACTACAGTGACGTCCTGGATATGAGGGTCCATTTTCCGCCCCAGAAACAGGTCCTAAAATCTAGGACTATGTATATGTGTACTGCACAGAGGAAGAGTCCTATTACTTAGGGCTAGGAAGCCCCTAAACTCTTCCACGATAAGTGTTTTGGGTTCTTTAACCTGCGATATTAGTCCTAGTACGGGACCTAAGGCCTAAAGTGTCATCCGAAGGACAAAGCATTTATGGTGAAATATCTTGTTTTAATAAGGATACAATTTTACCTATACTTACCACACAACTTCTCATCCGACTCATCTATACAAATGGCGTTACCATTGCACTTTTCTTCCATGCCAAGGCACATAGTGCCAGCTGCACCCCCGCAGGAAAACGCGTCGCTTCGACAAACACCTGGTTAAAAAAGCCACATAAAACCAAGTTAAAATCTTCAATATTAGCTATCGTTTCAGTGTTTCTTGTATGTGTTTATTCGCAGGTTCTTCTGCTTATTTCGATATTAAAATGTGCATATTAACAAAGTTTTAAAAGCCTCAGATCATACATTTTAAATAAAACTTGTTCAACTTAAATGTTTCTAAAAGTAAGATGACGACATCCTGATATAAAATATATCGAGAAGATGACATCTTACTTTAGGATGACGTCATCCCGAAGTATCATCTTAGGATGTCGTCATCTTACGTTTATGATGTCATTATCCTGCAGTGTCAGGATCTCAACTTGTCGGATGGTACATCCAGAGCTCCGTAGAGTTACAGCACCCCCATGTTATTTTTCAATAAGCTGTGGTGATCTTGAGAGAAACTTCTGGTGTAAAACTCTTCACTTCGATCAGAATGATTTGATCAGCTCTGGTTCTCTCCTGATGACGACCAAAGCATCTTGATGGAAGCTTCGAGTCCATACGCCACTTGTTCTTTTCAGAATGACAACAGCCCTCTAGGGGTTACATATGTTCCTGTCAAAGCGTTAATCTTAGTACACAGAATCGCCTCTTTCACTCACTCACCGTTCGGATTTATCTGCGTTATCCTGCCTGAAAATCCTTGTGAGTTGATAGATATATCGCTTGAGAATATGGCCCAGGCTTGTGAGGTTTTGGTCAGGACTTTCACGCTGTTTAAAATGCCCGTTAATTTCGCAATCGTGGATGCCACGTCGAGGGCATTCTCTCCGCTATTTCGAGGTAGTCGTAGTCTTGCTCCAGGTCAAGGACGTCAAATTCGAAGGAAATTACGGTGTCAGGGTCGGCGGCGGTGATGGTCCAGATGCACTGAAGGTTATACGGATAATTCTCTGGATAATTCGGTGATAAAAAGAGCGATGAGGTGGCGGCTCCCTTCTCCAACACAATTTCAGTTTTCCCACATGGCACTGTCAAGGAAAGATGCTCATTATAAACGACGTTTCATATTGTTACAGGTTCATGGATGTCGTATACCGAGTTTTAAAAGCATGTCAAGTAGTAACAGGGGATTTGTTAATAAATAAAGCCCGAAGCCAGTTCATTATTATTAGTCTTTATACATTTCCGGTATTGAGAGCAATGATGCCATCACTGTACACTGCAAAAAGTTGCTTAAAATTCGTTGGTTAAATTTCTTTCATCGGTCGTTGAGCAATATTTTAGCCAACATAATATGTTGAAATTCGCGCGTTTTATACGTTTTTTCTTTGCCCAACGTTGATTAAGAGATGTTCAACAAGTGTTGCGCAACAAAAGGTTAAAATTAACCAAAATGCGCAACAAAAGGTTAAAATTAACCAACGTTGCGCTTGCCCAACGTTGATTAAGAGATGTTCAACAAGTGTTGATCGAATGTGAGTGGCGGGAAAACGTAACCTACAACAGCTGAGCAAAATGCACAACAAAGGGTTAAAATTAACCAACGTTGCGCTTGCCCAACGTTGATTAAGAGATGTTCAACAAGTGTTGATCGAATGTAAGTGGCGGGAAAACGTAACCTACAACATCTGTCGAGCAAAATGCGCAACACATGGTTCAAATTAACCAACGTTGCGCACACTAAAACGTAAACATCATCGCAAATGTCCAGCGCAGATGATCCATCATGGCGGCGACATTAACTGAGCTTCTCACGGACGGGGTCTAGGGGAGCTGGAAGAGACATTCGTGGGTAAATATTGCAAGTTAAATCTGATTTATTGTTTTAGGCCTAGGCCTACTTATTGTTTAGTGTACTGTTAGTAATACATAGATAGATTTGCTATATCAGAAATAGTTGTGCTTTATGAACTGAAGGATTGACTCAGAGCAGTTACGTTGAGTTGGATTAGTGCGTATACTGTTCACACCAGGAAACATGTACGTGGACATACAGAGCGATGTATTATGCACATGTAGACTCATGTGTACACATGCCATCCACGAACAGAACCTAGGTGAAAAAACCTAGTGAGAAGTGGTTTAATGTGCCATTATTAATATCATTTTAATAATGCACTCAGTTTAGGTTTAGTCCCAGCTCCAGCCTACATGCTTCATTGAGCTAAGCCCAGCTTATCTAGTTTCCGCCTTCGTGCATCACCGAGCCAAGACCAACTCACAGTTAATCACCTACAAGGCAGTACTTAAGCAGCATCCAGCAACAGAGTCCAGCATTCTCCTAAAGACGATCAGAGACATTGAGTCGTTACCTACCGGTTCTTTTCAGAACCAACAGTTACTCAAAAGAGATTTTAACATGGTGTTACCGCAAACCTCTCTTAGTAATAATGCACTCCCACTCTCTGAATTGTGTGCCTGTTGTTTTTTTTCCAGCATAATTTTCGTTTTCAAAGATAAACCTAATTTTCATTGGTGTAAAACTAAAAAGCAGCACTGGTTCTCTTATGTTGCAGGTCGTTGATGTCTGATGTTCATTTAACCACAATTGCCAAGAGAGAATTTTCTGTTGAAGGGGGAAAGGCATCATCTACACAGGAAAGACGTGGATAGTAGCTTCCTTGACTTTGCAACACAACGATTTCGTCAAGGGAAGTCTGAACCGATAACAGGTCTGGCAAAAACCAACCGGCTCTTTTCAGAGCCAACACTGCTTTCAAGAAGAGATTATTACATAGTCTGCTCACAATAATTTTGTGTTCGTTTTTCACCACCTGACTGTACACAAACTCTCCAGTTCAATTCAATGTATATATATGGCTGTTTTTTTTAATAGTGTCCATGTTTGCTGTCAAAATGCACGTTCTTTTTACTCAACACTTGGGGTTATGGTGCTCAACTACTAAGTAAATATAGGACACAACGTTGTTGAGTAATGTTGCGGGGTCAAAATAATGGGTAGTCATTTGTTGGGTACAGTTTGACACAATAGAGTTGGGTAAGAAATTTGACGCATTGTTGGGAAACCGTTTTACACAGAAATTGAGTAAATTACGACGCAACCCCTGCGTAGCGTTTCACCCTTCAGACGAATATGTTCCCCAACCCACAGTAGTGTGGGTGGGTCTACGAGTGAATACTTACCTGTAGAGCGAATACTACAATTGCATTGTTCCCTATGCCGGCAGGCAAATAGCTAAGAGTTTTACACACAATAGCGCCCTCAAGTGTCCTGTCCCCGACGTCCTGTGACATGCGCACTATGTTAGCGTCCTCTTTTTCCTCAAGCGTTACACGCGTAAGTACTCAAGAATCAAGTATAGTGGGGAAGAAGCTTGTTATATGACCTGTACGAAGCGATCTCGTACGGCTCATGTACCACTTGAGAGCCCGGACAGGGCACCACAGTTTATCGTTTGCCTCTGATGAGAAGGACTTGATGTCAGGGACGAAAATGTCCGGAGGCGTAAATGAGCTGGACTGGTTCTTGGTCAGAAACCCTGCCGTGGGGACCAGGCGGACGCCGCCTGGTTCCCACCGTATGTGTCCTGCCTCCACTGACAAGGAGTGTAGCTCACTGCGCCGTCGGGAAGTAGCGACAGCCAGGAGAAACGCCACCTTGATGGAAAGCTGCAACAGCTTTGAGCAGTCCATTGGCTCGTAAGGAGGCTTTGTCAAAATCGATAGTACACTAAAGAGGTCCCAGGACGGGACCAGTGTGCGTACTGGGGGATGGGTCACAAACATCCCCTTGATAGCTGGCTGATGGCCCGGTTATCCGAGACGGAAGAACCGTCTGGGAAACCGGGGTGGATTGCGGCGACGGCCGACCGGTAATTCCTTACCGTGCCCGTCGAGAGGCCGCTGTCCAGGAGGTATACTAAGAAATCCTCCACCTCCCCTACAGAAGTATCGGGAGGATGTAGGGATTTCCGTCTACACCATTTAAAGAAATGGCGTAGTCGACTATTGTATACCTCTCTGGTCGAGGCTCGGCGCGACTGGGCTGCGATTGTTGCAGCCCGTCGCGAAAGGCCCGCTGAGCAGAGGGATCGCGTGACAGCACCCAGCACGTTAGGTGAAGATCCCCCGGAGCCGAGTGGATCATCCCCGAGCTGGGCTGATAGAGGAGATCCGCTCGTCCCGGTAAGATCACCGGGCGGTGAACCAGAAGCCTGACGAGCCGGGGAAACCACGGCTGGCGGGGCCAGAACGGGGCTATGATGAGGAGGATCCGACAGTCCTCCTGCTCGATCTTGGTCAGCACCCGAGGGACGAGTGAGATGGGCGGGAACGAATAGGCCAGTAACCCAGCAAACAAATTAACGTCCACTCGACGTCGCCAGGACGTTATTCGAATGTTCGGAGAACGTTTTAATTTAACGTCGTACGGACGGACAAGTGTGGAGTTTTGTCAACGACTAGATGACGTTGCGTTATGACGTTTTATAATAACGTTGTGACAACGTAAAAACTGCACTTAAAAAAATTTTATTTCCTGACGTAATTGTAACTATATTTTTTCTGACGTTTTTCAATTTAGTACGAATCGTTTGTATTACATAATAGTTCCATGAATATTAGTATTTGTTACATCAACATGAATATTACTTTCAACAATACAAACTTACCAGTAGGCCGTACTTGTTGCGGTTGCCTGATGACCACTGCACCTGTGTACTATACATTGTACGGCATGTAATATAAATACAGACTAACTTCTTGCTTTGGCACTCATGGGTGTGTATTTTTACTTAAGTTTTTCCATTTTAATAGTATTTTTGAAAGTAAAATTACATGTTTGGTTAGTACATTAAATTTGTCACTAAATCCTCTGAAAGTTTAGACAAAAACATGAAGAAATGAGTACACCTAGTTTCATAAATTTGCAAATTTCTTGAAAACTTTTGTAGATATGTTACAGCTTTTAAGCCCAATCTACTAATTTGCATATGTGATATAACGTTGTCATAACGTTCACAAGTAACCTGACAAAACTACAACATTCAAGCAACGTTGCAAAAAACGTTAACGCGACTTTATTTAGAGGTTTTGAAGATACATTGCCATAACGTTGTATTTATGTTTTCAAATAACGTGACAAAACCACAACCTTAAGGTAACGTTTTGAAAGAACATTCACCTCACGTTTGTATATGACGTCAAAAACCAACGTTGGAAAACGTTGTATCTGCATTACCAAGTAACGTGACAGAACCATAACATTCAGAAAACATTGCAAAATAATATTCACAAGACGTTTTTAGACGACGGATAAAATAAACCTTGTTATAACGTTGTATTTAGGTTATTAAGTAACAAGACCAAACCGCAACCATTTTGCAACGTTGCAGGTTGGTTGTGTTTTAGTTGGGAATTAACGTTACCAAAATACAAAATTCACAGTAACGTTACGATGACGTTACGTGTTTGCTGGGAAGCCGTCCCACTGCACTGACAGAGCGTCGATCTTCCATGCATTGGGGTCCGGGCCCCTTGCGCAGTAGATCGGTAACTGGTTGTTCGCATGGGAGGCAAACAAGTCCACGTGGGGCCGGTCGATTAGTTGAAAAATCGACTGGGCTACTTGTGGGAGCAGTGACCACTCTGTCGGGGCGATCCAGCCTCTGGAGAGAGCGTCGGCTGTGACGTTCTCTACGCCCGGGATGTGGACTGCCGACAGTGTAGTCCCACGCTAGTGCACACAGCCGGCCTGACCGAGTGCCCCCTTGGTGATTGATGTAAGCCACCACTGTGGCATTGTCGCACCTCACCAGGACCGCACGTCCCCTGACGTCCGTCTGGAAATGTTGCAGTGCATTGGCGACTGCTATCATTTCCAGGATGTTGATGTGGGACGATTGGTGTTCGGAATCCCACACACCCGCGATTTGGCGCGGATGGAGGGTTGCACCCTAGCCGTGAAACGATGCGTCTGTCATGACTGTCACCGACGGACGGGGCCGGCGGAAGAAACGACCCCGCGAAGTGTTCGCTTCGACCAGCCACCAACGAAGGTGGGGGACTAGCCAGGGCGTGGTAGGCACCGGATGGTGGATTGGATGTCGAATGGGTCTGTAAAAAGAGAGCAGGTGAAGTTGAATAGGTCTCATCCTCAACCTGCAGATAAATCCACCAAATCCACCATGCTGGCCATGAGGCCCAACAGCCTGAGCCAGGCCAGAGCCGGAGCCACTACCGCCGGGAGGAAGAGGGACACGCACTGTCGAAGGTTCAACAGGCGGTCCTCCGATGGGCGGGCCAATCCCTTGCGCAAGTCTAGGGACGCACCGAGGAAGGTGGGAACCTGCGAGGGGATAGGGTGGGATTTCTCGGTGTTGATAATAAATCCGAGGTCGGAGGTCAGGCGCCAAGTAAGTTGGAGCGCCGCCTCCGTTTCCTCCCGCGAAGGACCCACAACCAGCCAATCGTCTTTACGATCTGGGTGAACACCCGCGGTGAGGTTGAAAGTCCGAACGGGAGCACTACAAATTCGTACAGGGTATTGCCATATTGAAAACGTAGGAATTTGCGGTGCTCTGGCCTGATTGGGACGTGTAGATACGCGTCCTCCAGGTCCAGACTTGCAGCCCACGCGGGCGTTATTATTGAGTTCAGTATTGTCCTTAGCGTCTCCATGCGGAAACGCTTCGGACGAATAAATTTGTTGAGGGGTTTCAAGTTCAAAATCGGGCGCCACATGCCAACCTCCTTCTTGGGTGACATGAAACCCGTCCGAGCCCCTGAGCAGGAGACAATACGCACTGCTCTCTTCCGGAGAAGGGCGTCGATCTCCCTCTCGAGGGAGCGGCGCTTTGCTTTGTCGGACAGTACGGGTGTTGGCCGACTGAGCATGTCCAACAGGGGGGGACCCCCCTGTTGGACAGACTGAGCATGTCCAACGGGGGGGACCCCCCCGTTGGACATGCTCAGTCGGCTCAATCTCGAGCACGTAACCGCGTTCGATTGTTTCGAGGACCCACCGGTCGGAGGTTACTTGAACCCAGGACCCCAAGAATTTCCGGAGTCGGCCTCCCACGGGTCCGTCGGTGGGAGGTCGCCCGGAGGCAGCCTCACTTGCGCCACGGCCCGATTGGGCACGCTGTTGTCCAGGTGGAACTGTGGGTAACGTGAGCCGGCCGTGTTATCGGCGCGACCACGGAAATTGCCACGGGCCGCCTTTTGAGGGCGGCGTCGGGGATGACAAATGACGCCTGCTTCCTGGTTTTACCCGCGGCTTTGGATGCCGGGGCCTGCGGCTTTTTTAGGTTGATTTTATCGGCAGCTTTGAGGCGCTTAGCCTCAGCCTCCATTGAAACCTGAAATTTTCCCGCAAACAGGTCTGAACCTGTGAGTGGGAGGTCATCTAGGCGCTTGCGTGCCCCCGCCGATGGCAAAAATAGCGCGTCAAGAACATTGGCTCGACGCGCTGAAGTTGCCATGGTCGCCACTCTAGTGAACTGGTCCAACACAGAGCGAAGTCCGTTGTCGAGGCAGTGTAGAGCAGCGACCATCATGTCGGCCGGGACCGCCGACTCTTCCTCGCACCCCAGTGCCAAATACTCGGAGAGGAGCAGGAGGAAAGAAGTGGCGCGCATACCCATGCGTGCCGAAGAATCCATCTTCCGGACAACGTCCTCCAGCTTCCCGCGGGTCTTATCCGCAAAGAGGAGCTTGGATGATGCCGACCCTCTGTCGGCGGCCAGCTTGTCCGTGGCCGAGTCCGGCAGGACGGGGGTAGCAAAATACGGAGGGAAAACGATAGTAGGGATCCGTAAGCTTGAAGTACGGAGTCCAAGTCTTTGCCCCCATCACCCCGTCCATGCGGTCCACGCATACCCGATCCAAGGGCATCACGGTGAAGGCCTTGGGCACTCCCATCACCGAGCCAACCTCCTTTTGAACGATTGGCGTTCCTCAGGAGGAGGTTCAGAGTCACAAGGGAGATTCAACACTCTAATCATATCTCTCTGAACCAGCCGCAGCTCGGTCTCCGAGACAGACAATCTCTGGATGCTATTGGCCAACTCGTCCTCTTCCTCGGTCGAGATGACCGAGTCGGGGGGACGAGATGGCCCCGGGGAATGAGATCCATACCCCGATGGCAAACTAGCATCGTCACGGTGTCCCGGTGAGTCGATATCTGACTCAAAGGATGCCGATGGGTGCAGGCTTATACCTGGCGGGGACGCCAGCACACGGGCAGCCGTGTGTGGCAGTGTCCGTTGGCCGGCAGTCACGCGGCCATGGCCATGATGACTGGCAGGCGGGGGCTGTAAGCCTGGAGGGGACTCCGGTGCACGGCTAGCCGTGTGCGGTGGACTCCGTTGGTTATGAGTCACCCAACCATGACCGTAGTGGCTCGGGGGCCCTTCAGGGGTGGCCGAGTCATAGGGGCCTTGGCCTGAATCATCCCGACGGCCCGATAGGGATGCCGCTAGTGTATGGAAGGCCTCCATAAAATCATCTCTGGAGATCGGGTCCGCACCTCTGTGGCGTTTGCCACGGTGCGCCCGTCCGGAAGACTCGCTCGAGCTCGATGGTGAGCGGCGAGAATGGCGGGACTTCTTCCCCTTCTTCTTTGAAGAACGACTCCGAGTGGTCTCCGAGGATGGCTAGGATGTCACCTGGGTAACGGGGATGCCAGAACAGCGGGTAAAACCCGATGTGGAGGGCGGGCCCTCGGAGCGTACCGTTCCGAGGGGGCCCCATGGAGCATGCTCCCCGTGGCCAATGGCATGAGCGGTCGACAGCGCCCCGAGCCCGATAGCGTAGGCGGGTGCTGCGCGGTCAAGGCGGCCGTACAAAAGCCCGTCCCTAGGCACTGTGGTATCCACGGTGGCATAGGGAGGGCCCGGGTGCATTGAGCCGTCGAGGGGTAATTCCTCTGGCTGCATATGCCCCGTAGGGATGTCTGGGTGCACCGAACCGTGGAGGAGTAATTCCTCCGGCTGCATGTGCCCCGAAGAGGTTCCTGCGGTGGCCACGGTGAGCTCCGTAACGAAGCCACGCTTAGCCGACCGACCTCCTTTGGGTATAGCACCGGTACCGGGCAACTTCTTTGCCTTTCCGGGGTGGTTCCATTTCGATTGGGTGGATCCATGTACACTAACCGGGGACGGAGGAACCGTAAGGTCCCTTGCCCGGCAGCCGGCAGTGGTTGAGGGGGCTGACTGGGGGTTTGCTGCCGCCGCGACGTAACGTCACCGGTGCAATTTCCCAAGAGCTCAGGCTGTCCCAGAGGGATGTAGGTCCCTCCAGTTTCGACATGCCCTGCTCTCCCCAACTTTCTACTCATCTTTTCTATAAACTACACCACAACACAACACAACACACAACTCTACAATATTATACTTGATAATATTCAAAAATCTTCTCAAAGCAGGAAATAACGTCTTAAATTCAGATAAAATCTGGAGCTTTTTATAAAACAACGTTACCTCCACCTGCGCTAAGAGAAAAAGAGGACGCTAACATAGTGCGCATGTCACAGGACATCGGGGACAGGACACTTGAGGGCGCTATTGTGTGTAAAACTCTTAGCCATTTGCCTGCCAGCATAGGGAACAATGCAATTGTAGTATTCGCTCTACAGGTAAGTAGAGTGAAGTAGACCCCTTTTTACCACCACAAAGAGTAAAATTTTATGCAACAATGGGCATTATTTTCTTAGAGTGTACTCAAGACTGCCAAACTAATGGTATTCAAATGCATCGCTGAAATACGATCATGGATGCTTGCAAACAGGCTAAAGCTTAATGACAAAAAAACTGAGCTTTTCCTGATTGCATCACCTAGGCATGCTATTGATGTATCTCACATTGGTTTGAAGATCGGCGGGTCTGTGATCACCCCTTCTGCTTCTATTAAAAACCTTGGTATTGTTTTTGATAACAGTCTTTCAATGAGGGATCATGTTGGCTCTTTGTGTAGAAGTGTAAATTTTCATTTAAGGAATTTAAGTTTGATCCGTCGTTATATTGATCATTCTACTTGTGCACATGCGGTGAGGTCTTTGATTCTGTCTCGGCTGGATTATGGCAACTCTCTGCTTGGTGGTTTGTCTATGGCTGATGTTCATCGTCTTCAAAAATTGCAAAATCGCGCGGCTCGTCTTATTTATCAGGTTAGCAAACGCACCAGCGCGGCCCCTCTCCTTCGTGAGTTGCATTGGTTGCCAGTCCAGCAGAGAATTGAGTTCAAGATCTTAGTGCATGTGTACAATTGTGTTTATGGTACATCACCTATTTATTTACAGGACCTCTTGAATAAATACAACTCTGGTCGTCAAGGACTTAGATCTGCCCAAGATCACACCCGTCTTGCCATACCCTCCACTAAAAGATCTTTTGGGGAGAAGTCTTTTTCTGTGTTAGGGCCCAAATTGTGGAATAAACTACCTGTCATTTTGCGTGCTGCTCCAAATGTGCAATGTTTTAAGAAATTTTTAAAAACTTACCTTTTCCCCAAGGATTTTTAATGCATTTTTGTGTGTTTTGAATGTTTGTGGGTTTTATGCTTGTTTATCTCTGTGTTTTTTGGGCGTGTTGCTTTTTTAAGTGTCCTTGCCTTTGTGGTTTTGTTCTTTTCAATGCTTTTTAACTTGTTCATGTGTTTTATATTGTAAAGAGCATTGGTCTTCTTTGGAAATGCGCTTAATAAATCATTATTATTATTATATTATTATTATAAATTATTTATCAAGCCTTTTGATTAAAGTCAATTAATAACAGTGTATATAGAATTTAAAAGCTGAACTACTAAAATTCCATCAACAGTTGTTCAATATAAATACTCAACAGTTGTTCGAAATAAAAAATGCTTAACAGTTGTTCGAAATAAAAAATGCTTAACAGTTGTTCAATAGAGATGCTCAACCGTTGTTCAATAGAGATGCTCAACCGTTGATCAATAGAGATGCTCAACTGTTGTTCAATAGAGATGCTCAACTGTTGTTTAAAAAAGAAATGCTCAACAGTTGCTAATAATGTGATAATCAACATATGAACAAACAAATGCCCAATTGTTGAGTAGTAGAATTAAGCAACTGTTGGTCAAATGAATCCCCAACAACTGTGTATATGGGATAGACAACAAGGTTGTGCATTTATTGCGCAACAACTGCTCGATTGCATAGTTACACAACGTTGAGTAAAGTGTTGATTAAAAATTTACCCAACGTTTTTGCAGTGTAGCTCGCAAGCCTGAGGAAACATGTAAACAAGGTTGGTTGCTTGCTATACGTGAACCAGAAACACCTGGGTAAGCCACTACTCTTCTACAATAAGTGTTTTGGGTTCTTTAAACAGCGATATTAATCCTAGTACGGGACATACGACCTAATGTCCAACCAACCCGAAAGACAAAGCAATTATGGTCAATTTCTTGCAATCTCACAAATGCCACGACCGGGACTCGAACCAACACTCTGCTGATCAGAAACACCAGATCCAGTGTCCGGTGCATTTAACCGCTCGGCTACGACACGCAGACTGCATGTCTTATGTCAATAAATAAGGTCCCTCGTTTGGCCCAGCTTGCCAGTAACTTATCAGCAAAATAATCATGAACCTTGGATCAAATGATTGCTTCAATTCGCAATTTGCGAGTTAAATTTTAATAATGTCTGATACAATTACTTGCTTTGTCACGTACAAGTTACCATATAAATTTGAATTTCGTCAACTATAGAGACAGTTGCTCTGTCACATGATTCGGGTTAAGCTTTTGCATATAATAGGGCCTAGTGACGGAAGAGATGACGAAGACCCACTACGGGAAAGCTCAATTAAAGAATTTCCAAGTTTGACCACAAAACTCGGAAAGTATAGGCCTACAACTTTTTCACAAAATGGGAGTGTTTCAGTTCATTGAATTACTTGGGTCATTAAACTTAATGGATGAGCAGTTAATTTGCCTAGGGCAGTCAGCAGCACTACTAGTTTCTGCATGATCCAATTAACACCACTGTTTGGAAAAAGAATTACATGGATATAACAGGTGTTAGCTGCCAGACGAAAAGGGTGTGTTACTTTAGCCTCTTTCTTTAATGGAGCTTTCCCGTAATTGAAGTATGTTTGATTGTATATTTCTCTTCCACTGAACCTCAGACTAAGTAGACACTCTCTCTAGCTTCACAACTAACTTGAAAACACATTTTGTTTAATTTTAGCTCTAAGACCGTCATTAGCAGAGTTCATTTTCTATGCGCAAGGAGTGTCTTTCTGACAGACATGGCGCACTACACATGTCCATAATTATTATTTTTACTATTTTATGTCAACATTACTGGCACAGCCTAGGAAAATAAAGTAAACACATACATATGGAGATAGTATTCTATTTTTTATTAATTGATTATTATTTTTTAAACTTACCACAATCCTGCTCATCAGACTTATCTATACAAATAGCGTAACCATTGCACTCTTCTTCCTTGCCAAGGCAGACAAGGCCAGCTGCACCTCCGCAGGAAAACGCGTCGCTTCGACAAACACCTGATTTGTTAAAAGATAAAACCACATTTAATCAGCTATCCGTACCAGTGTTTATTTTGTTATGTTTTATTCGAACGTTATTCTGTTTTTTAATATTAAAATGTGCCTGATACTACTAAAATTAACCCCCAAATTTTTAAAAGCCTTAGATCAAAAATTTCAAATAACACATGTTTCCCTTTATTGTCCTTTAAAATCTGTGACATTGGTATCCAAATGCCTGTTTTGATTTGCACTTTCCAAATGGCAGCCATAGAGTGGAACATTTGAAGTGGGTGGATTTTTCCTCACGCAATCTCAGCTATCTCTACATTATTTCTGAAAAGCTGGATGATTGAAGCAATAACATTATTTTATACAAGATGTAGTTCACAAGTGGGATTTGAAACTTGACATGTTTGAAAACAACCTTGGAAGCTTAGAGTTGTATATATACGAAGCTCTGGAAATACTGTTTCAGTCAACTTGTTGAGATCATGAGATAATTTACTACAGGATGATGACACAAAAAATTTAAGATGGCGACATACTGAGATAAAATAATATTTTATATCAGGAAGTCGACATCTTACTTAAGGATGTCGTCATCTCGAAACAAATCACGTTAGGGTGTCGACATCTTACTTCAAAACGTAGCGCCACATACCTTGCAGAAAAATACTGACTGCTGAAGTGCCTTGAGCGTCACTGAGTGACGGATATGAGCGCTTTTAAGATGCCACTATTATTATTATTATCTTGCAGTAAATTATCTCAGGATCTCAACTTGTCGGATGGAACTTCCAGAGCTCCGTCGAGGTGCAGCACCGAATTGCTATCTTTCAATAAGCTGTGTTAAGTTTGAGAGGAACTTCTGTTGTAAAACTATACGTTTCGATCAGAATGATTTGATCGGCTCTGGTTCTCTCCTGAAGACGATCAAAGCATCTTGATGGAAGCTTTGAGTCGATACGCCACTTGTTCTTTTCAGAATGACCACAATCCTCTTGGGGTCACACGTTCCTGTTGTAGTAACTTGCAAAGTCTATATTCTGTATAGCGCCCTCTATTGGTTTTTATTGTTTAGTGTTGTTGTTGTGTTCAAAATGGCTGCTGTTGAGTCAGTCACGTACAAATAAAGTTAGTTGAGTTGAAGGAATAATTGTTTCCACGACTGGTTATTATTATTATTATTATTATTATTATTATTATTATTTCATTTCATCACAGCCTACAAAAGAAAGATCACATTTTCCTTTGTGCCGGTAACTCCTTGAGTCGGGCTATACGTCCCGTAGCCTTAGATCTCAAGGGTCTTTCTCAGGATTCTCGCTGTTCCCAAAAGTGCTGCCTTCTGTAACAGATCTACCCTCACAGTTGTACCTATTTCATCTAGATGTTTCCCCAGTGCCTTCGGAATGGTGCCAAGTGCTCCAACCACCACAGGGACTACTTTCACTTTCACCTGCCAAAATTTTACGGAGTTCCCTGGCCAGGTCTTGGTACTTTTGGATCTTGTCTAACTCCTTCGAAGCTACCCTTATGTCACCTGGCACTGCTATGTCAATGAGATGACACATCTTCGTCGTCTTATCCAAGACTACAACATCCGGACGCCTATGTTCTATAACATGATCAGTCTGAATGTTAAAGTCCCAGAGGATCTTGACCTGATCGGTCTCTATAACTTTCTCCGGCACATGGTCGTACCATTTCGCAGTGACGTGGACATCATACTTCTTACACAGATCCCAGTGGATCACCTTGGCCAACTTGTCATGTCTTCCCTTGTACTCCGTCTGGGCCATCTTACTACATTCGCTGACAATATGAAATACAGTCTCCTCAGCCTTATTACACATTCTACACATAGGAGAGACGTTTGCTTTCTCTATCCTTGCCTTCATTACATTTGTCCTTAGCGATTGGTCTTGCGCCGCAGTAATCAAGCCCTCGGTTTCCTTCTTCAGCTCTCCGCTCCTTAACCAATTCCAGGACTTGGCGCTCGCCACTTCTTCAGTGCATCTCAAGAATCGGCCATGAAGCGGTTTATTCCTCCAATCCTGTTGCCTTTCCTCTTTCATTACCCTTTTGTACTCCTTTGGCCCAACTTCGTCTGTCCTCGTATATCTTTGCGCAGCTTTCAACAACCTCTCCTCGGACCTCCCGACATGACACTGCAAACTCCTGCGTTCGATGTTAACGCTGTCCGCCACGCAATCCCCTTCCGCCCTCTGACCTCGGAAGATAGAGTCTACTAACATTTGACCGCGGATGAAGCATGCCATGCATGGTCATGAGTTTTCTTGTCCTCCTATCAGCGACATCTAGATCTTGTTTAGTCCACTCGATAATACCCCCACTGTACCTCATCAAAGACACGGCCCAGGTGTTAATCGCCTTTATCATGTTACCCCCGTTCAGTTTAGACTTCAAACATTTCTTTACCCGTCTGATGTATTCTGCCTTCAGCCTTACCTTTGACTCCTCGTGAAGGACATGGTCTGATTCGAGTACACCAAGATACCGATAACTCTCCTCCTCACCCAAAGCCCTCATCTGTGCACCATCTGGCAGAGCGATGCCATCGGAATGTACCCTCTTTCCCCTCTTCATGGTCATTGAAGCACATTTCTCCAGACCGAACTGCATCCCGATGTCATCGCTGAAAATTCTGACGGTCTGCACCAAGGAATCTATCTCTGCCTCATTCTTTGCAAACAACTTCAAATCGTCCATAAAAAGCAGATGGTTGATCTTACATCCGTCCTTCTTCAGTACATAACCTGCACTCACCTTCCTCAGAATCATCGACAGTGGCATCAGTGCAAGGACAAACAGCAGCGGAGACAGAGAGTCACCTTGGAAAATACCTCTTCTTATCCATACCTTGCCCAGACCTTCGTTGTTGGTTGTCAGATTTGTCCGCCACGTCTTCATGCTCTCACCTAGAAGACATTTTACTGCATCAGCCACTCCAACCATATCCAGACATTCCATTATCCATGTGTGCGATACCATGTCATACGCCTTCTTGTAGTCGATCCACGCCATTGCCAAATTAGTCTTTCTGTTCCTGCAGTCCTTCAGTACAGCCTTATCGATGATAAGTTGATCCTTCGTACCTCTGGACCGCTTCTTGCAGCCTTTCTGCTCCTCCGGAAACAACTGCTGGTCATCCATATGGCGATAGAGGTCTTCTGCAATTATACTGGTCAAGAGTTTATACATGACAGGTAAGCACGTAATTGGTCTATAATTACTGGCAATGTTACCTTTCTTGACATCCTTCATGATCAAAACCGTTTTTGCCTCAGTCATCCAAGATGGGACCTTACCCTGTACTAGACAGTCTTGCAATTGTAGGGCCATTCGCTCATGCAAACTACGGAAGTTCTTCAACCAGTACCCATGCACATGGTCCGGACCCGGGGCTTTCCAATTATTATTATTATTATTATTATTATTATTATTATTATTATTATTATTATTATTATTATTATTATTATTATTATTATTATTATTATTTATTCGGCATATTTCACGAGACAATAAAAATACAAAACAGATGAGACAATGATAAAAAAAACAAAAACAAGGGAACAAAGAATAAAGCCAGCAACACATGCCAGGAAAAAAAAAATTAACCTAATAACTGTGGCCCAAGAGCCTTCGTTTCCAATGCAACTGGCTTTACAGAAATATAGAGAATATAACAAAAAATATATATAATTTTATGTACACCTGTTGAAGACGTTAATTGCATAAACACAGCATCGCCACTTTTACTCACTCACCGTTCGGATTTATCTGCGTTACCCTGCCTGAAAATCCGTCTGAATTTATAGATTGATCGCTTTGGAATATGGCCCAGGCTTGTGAGCTACTGGTCAGGACCTTGACGCTGTTTAAAATGCCAGTTAATTCCGCAATGGTTGATGCCTCGTCGAGGGCATTCTCTCCGTTGCCAATGATAAGCTTGTCGTAGCGTAGCTCCAGGTTAAGGACGGTAAATTCGAAGGAAATTACGGTGTCTGGGTCGGCGGTGATGAGCCAGAAGCACCCAAAGTTATCCGGATAATTCTCTGGATAATTCGGTGATAACAAGGGTGACGAAGTGGCGGTTCCGTTCTGCAACACAATTTCAGAATCCGCACATGGAACTGTGAAAGATAAAGATGCATATAATTACTATAAACGACGTTTCACATTAATACGGGTTCATGGCTGTAATTATGAACAGGGGAATTGTTAGTAGTAAGGCCCGAAGCCAGTTATAAGCTTGATCATTATTAATATTTTTAATATTGCTGGTAATGAAAGCAAGGATACCTCATAGGTAAACGTAAATCACGGTAGTTCGAAAGCCTGGCAGCCTGTATATGCAAAGTTGCTTGCCACGTGAACCATAAACACCGGGGTAAGCCCAAGCCCTGGCGGCCTTTCACTTTCGTATTATACTACAGTGACGTCCTGGATATGATGGTCCATTTTCCGCCCCAGAAACGGGCCCTGATATCTAGGACTCTGTATCTGTGTACATGCACAGAGGAAGAGTCCTATAATAGGACTTGGGTAAGCCCCTATACTTTTCCGCGATAGGTTTTGGGTTCTTTGACCTGCACTCCCAATCCTAGTACGGGACATAAGGCCTAAAGTGCCATCCGAAGGACAAACCAACTGTGGTGAAATATCCTGTTTAAAGATACAAATTTACCTATACTTACCACACAACTTCTCATCCGACTCATCCATACAAATAGCGTTACCATTGCACTTTTCTTCCACAGTGCCAGCTGCACCCCCGCAGGAAAACGCGTCGCTTCGACAAACACCTGGTAAAAATAAAACAAAAAATAAAACCGAGTTAAAATCTTCAATATCAGCTATCATTTCAGGGTTTTTTGTATTTCTTTATTCGCATGTTCTTCTGCCTATTTCGGTATTAAAATGTGCACACTATTAATTTCCCCTGAAACAAAGTTTTACAAACCTCATATCATAAATTTTAAGAAATACTTTTTCCACTTTAATTGTTCTTTTAAGTCTTTGACATTCGTATCCAAATGCTTGTTACCATTTCTAAAAGTATGATGACGACATCCCTAGACGAAATATATCGGGAAGACGATATCTTACTTTAGGATGCCGTCATCCCGAAGTAAATCATCTTTAGGATGTCGACATCTTACGTTTATGATGTCATTTTCCTGCAGTGTAAGGATCTCCACTTGTCGGATGGCTCTTCCGGAGCTCCGTAGAGTCACAGCACCCCCATGTTATTTTTCAATAAGCTGTGGTGATCTTGAGAGACTTCTGGTGTAAAACTCTTCACTTCGATCAGAATGATTTGATCAGCTTTGGTTCTCTCCTGAAGGCGACCAAAGCATCTTGATGGAAGCTTCGAGTCCATACGCCACTTGATCTTTTCAGAATGACCACAGCCCTCTAGGGGTTACGTTCCTGTAAAAAGCGTTAATTTTGGTACACAGAATTGCCACTTTTACTCACTCACCATTCGGATTTATCTGCGTTATCTTGCCTGAAAATCCTTGTGATTGGATAGATATATCGCTTGAGAATATGGCCCAGGCTTGTGAGGTTTTAGTCAGGACTCTCACGCTGTTTAAAATGCCCGTTAATTTCGCAATCGTGGATGCCACGTCGAGGGCATTCTCTCCGTTGCCAATTTCGAGGTAGTCGTAGCCTTGCTCCAGGTCAAGGACGTCAAATTCGAAGGAAATTACGATGTCAAGGTCGGCGGCGGTGATGACCCAGAAGCACCGAAGGTCATCCAGATAATTCTCTGGATAATTCGGTGATACTAAGAACAATGAAGTTTGGGCTCCGTTCTCCAACACAATTTTAGTTTCCCCACATGGTACTGTCAAGGAAAGATGCTCATTATAAACGACGTTTCATATTGTTACAGGTTCATGGATGTCGTATACTGAGTTTTAAAAGCATGTCAAGTCGTACAGGGGATTTGTTAATAAATAAAACCCGAAGCCAGTTCATTGTTATTAGTCTTATTAGTATTATACATTTCCGGTAATGAGCAATGCTGCCTCATAAATGAACCTAATCACTGTAGCTCGAAAGCCCGAGGAAACATATAAACAAGGTTGCTTGCTACGTGAACCAGAAACACCTGGGTAAGCCACTACTCTTCTACGATAAGTGTTTTTTGGGTTCTGTAACCTGCGATATTAATCCTAGTACGGGACATACGACCTAATGTCCAACCCGAAAGACAAAGCAATTATGGTCAATTGCTTGCAATGACACAAATGCCACGACCGGGACTCGAACCAACACTCTACTGCATGATCAGAAACACCAGAGCTAGGCCGAGTCCGATGCCTTTAACAGCTCGGCTACGACACGCAAACTGCATCAAAAAAAAAAAAAAATAATAATAATAATAAGGTCCCTCGTTGTGCCCAGCCTGCCAGTAACTAATCAGCAAAGCAACCATGAACCTTTGATCAATGATTGATTCAATTCGCAATTTGCGAGTTAAATTTGAACAATGCCTGATACAATAACTTGCTTTGTCACGTACAAGTTACCATATAAATTTGAATTTCGTAAACTATAGAGACAGTTGCTCTGTCACATGATTCGGGGCAAGCTTTTGCATATTATAGGGCCTAGTGACGTAAGAGAGGATGAACACCCACTACGGGAAAGCTCAATTAAAGAATTTCCGAGTTAGGCCACAAAAACTCGGAAAGTATACAACTTGTTCACAAAGTGGGAGTGTTTTAGTTCATTGAATTACTTGGGTCATTAAACTAACTTAATGGACGAGCAGTTAATTTGCCTAGGGCAGTCAGCAGCACTTCTGGTATCTGCATGATCCAATTAACTCCACTGTTTGGAAAAAGAATTACATGGAGATAACAGGTGTTAGCTGCCAGACGAAAAGGGTGTGTTACTTTAGCCTCTTTCTTTAATGGAGCTTTCCCGTAATGAAAATCTCCGAACCATGTGACATAGCAACTGTCTCTATAGTCTGAAGAATTCAAAAAACTTGTGATTAAGCAAGTCATTGTACCAGACAGTATTCAAATCTAAATCGCAAAATATGGCTTGTTCGAACAATAACAATAGGTTTTTGGCTGTTGGCCGAAACCTTAATAAACACCCATTCCAAAACCTACGGAGCCTAAAGAAGGAACGTGTAAGTTTTACAGTTCTCTCGTAACCGGGCTCTGTACTGTTTCAACGCTTACAACAATTATACTCGTCTGAAAGATCTCTGCAGTCTCCAAATCCATCGCATAATTCTTCCAGTGCGCTATGACATAGTCCGTCACACATGTAATCGTCACTGCTTCTGCATTCACCTGCAAATCGAGGAGGGAAAAGAAGAACAAATATATTTTGCTCAGATATATAAATATTTGTACTTTTAATACACATACACTATTAATGAGGACTACGATCTCTTTTCTCTCTATTTAGTGGGGTGCACCCTTTAAAATAGAGGGAGGGCTACGACCTTCACTAGATGAATATAACCTAAATGCACACATCCATCCCTTCATCTCTTCATTCATTTATTCATTCATTCGAACGAACTATCAAAGCGCCTTCCCCTACTCAAAAGAGAATAGAGCACCGAAGGCACATCATGGCAGACTGGAGCTCTATCTAATGTAGGAAGGTGCAATTCGCACGGGCGCGCTTTCAGCAAGCAAAATGTTTTGTTACGCAATGGTCACTGTCTGCACTGATCTATTGTTGCATCAAAAGAGACGCTCGCAGAAATTGCGTCACGTATACATTTTAACATTTCAGATATAGAGTTCCCCATCTTGCTCCTTCCGCGATCTATATCCAGGGCCCAAATGCATAGAGCTGCTTAACGGCCGCATCTGTGCTTACAATTACGAGTTTATAATTATTTCATAGCGCTGCTGACCGTAAGCACACGAAAAGGCATGCTACCTTCCGGTGCTTACTGCACGAAAATGAATGACGTAACAATGCAAGGTGGCCGCCTTATTTTATTGCTAACCTGTGAAGTACGCTTATGCTTAAGCAAATTTTTCTGCTACAGTTAGCACGAAATTTGCTTACCGTTAAGCAGCTCTATGAAATTGAGCCCTGTTCCTTACACTGTCCCTTCCACCTGGTAGTCGGGCCCCCAAAGCCTTCCTAAAACCCCGACTCCTACGCAGCACTGGAAACAAATGTGCGGACAAGTTGCTCATTCTTCACGATCTGTACACATTTACATTCAATCGCTATATACACCCAAAATTATAGACATCAAGATAAGTAACTAATTACCACATCCGATTTCATCTCCAAGTAGTGGACACTGTGGTGTACCATCACAAAACAAGTGTTCATGTATACAAGCCAGGCCAGATGGACAAACAACTTCACCCTCCCCACATTCTAAAGAAAGAAGATGAAAGAAACAGTGTTTAATTAGGCGCTGGAATAATTAAAATGGCCTACATTATAAAATGCCATGCCTGATATGGGGGGCGAGGGTACTGCTGTGGTCCTATATACACCTTAACACACTATTTTCCTCTTGCATTGTATTGTGTATATATATTTTTTTTTTTGTCTTTATATCAGTGTTTTTTAATGTTTTTAATGCACACGGGAAAATCAAATTTCACTTTTTATTTGTAAACTGTGATGAATAAAATGAATAAAATTGAATTGAATTGGATTGGAATTGAAAAGAATTCCTGAGATTCCAAGCACACAATGATGACAAAAAGGGGTACCGTGCCCCATATCGAGCACAACATGACATTTATAAGTCTTTTTTCCTTCACTTCATTTAAGCGACGGACATGAAGGCCAAATAAATCCCCCCAGATGGTTGGGAAAATTGGGACAAGTCTTGCACACGACGTGGTCAATGCTCACACTGTGCCTTTATTTGATTTTAAAATAAGCAAGAACGTGGCCGTTTCCAAATACGAGTGCAATAGTTGCGGGCGTATTTTGATCGAGAGCCCCCCGCCGTGCACGTTGGAACCCAAAGTTCGATTGAGTGTTTTAATTAGCGTGAGACCATTTTCAGCAATAACGTTATACTGCCTCCATCGTAAGAGGTAAAATGACCATTGAACGATGAACATGTGGTTCAAACGCTAGGGTGGTTCCCCATCCTGGAAGTTGCCTTTTTGACCTATTTGAGAGAGCGCTGTTGCCCACACAGTGTCACGTCATATTGGTCTATTGAAGCGTTTTTAGATAAGGCTGCGAATATGGGCGTAGTGATATAACTAATCACAATCTGGCTTTACTTCCTACAGCCAATTTAGGAACAGTTATGTCAACATAGAGACAGCTCGAGAGCGCATATTTAATCGACCCGTGTTTGATCACAGACTCGCAACGTGCATGCGCAGTGACGTGTACTCACGCGAACGACTCGTTTGGAAGTCTACAACCATCGGTACGGTATTCAACATTTCCGTTGCATTCTTCCACCTGTTTGCTATAATGTCACTGGTTCCCTTCTGCGCTTTACACATGTTCGCATGAAACGAGGCTATTGGGACCACGGAAGAAACCATCCTGAGGCCGGTTCCAAATGGTCGACCACAGTAATAGTCAACCAATGGTCGACCAGCCTGGGTTCGAGTCAAAATAGTCGACAATAGTTAACCATGGTGCGCTCTCGAACTTGCTCATAGCATTATTAATGGTGTCAATTTGATAGCTTGTTCTTTAAGATAATATCATCGCAACTGTTATAATTTTGTCGATTGCTTTTTCCCCGGCATTTTGGTCTGCATCTACTCACCCATTGGCTCAAACTGCTCCAGTACTACAGTAAACCGAGAGCTGGGACTGAGTGTGTGCGCTAATGTAACGAGTACGTTGTTTGTTTTTGATGTAACATCGATCTTTGAAACACCGCCATTAGTCTTGTAGAACAAGTCCCGCCCCGTTGTAAACCGGCTCTCATCGCTGGAAACGAAGTCTGCCTTTCTTATGTCCCCGAAGGATAAATCCCCGAAAGGCTGTTTCAGGTCGAGTTCAACGACGGTGAATTGAATACGATGTCCAACAGAGCCAACAATTTGCCACAGGCACGTTTTACCAATGGGGAAATTGAGCAAGTCTTCTTCGATGTTTACTTGCAGAGTATGAGCTTGGTCGTCGGTAATATTGATTGTTGATTGACCGTTGCAGATATCTGTTGGCATAATGTGAACTAATAATCAATCAATATAAATAACAACAACTTAACAGTCACGCAGAAGACACCAGCTCGGGCATTACATCAAAACCTATGGAAACTGTAACTTTACTGTCGTTTAGTATTTTAATCAAGTGAGTTTTTGAAATATATTGGTCCCACGTGAGCTTTCAACGAACGCTAGTTCCGAAAACCAGATAAGGCAATCATCCAGGGCATCGTCATGGAAATTTACGGGGGGGGGAATACTGGCAATCCAAAAATAAATTACATCAACACCGTTTGAAAATAAAATTCTCAACCTTCAAAAGCGTACCTTTGCATGATTGCAGTTGGTGGCCTTAAAAAATGTACAGCAAAATTGCCTGTTATTATTATTAACAAACATCATTCATTCATTCTTTATTAGTCCTAAAAAGGATTTGTCTTTTTTCGTTACTTGCAAAACGATAAACATAATACATTTCTGTTAATGAATCAAGGATGCCTCAAAAATGAAATGAATCGCGGTAGCTTGCAAGCCTGAGGAAACCTCTGAACAAGTGTGCTTGCTATGTGAACCAAAAACACCGGGGCTACTCTTCAACGATAAGTGTTAAGGGTTCTTTTACGTGCACTGCAATGGAACAAATTCAAGAGGGCGTGAATATAGCTCCATTTGTTACCACAAAATGGGGATTCTGGTAGACACCTTACCACAACCGATCTCATCGCTGAGGTCTTCACAGTTAGCGATGCCATCACACTGGAAGTGAACACCCATGCACGGACTTGACGGTTTACATCTGAACTTTCCTTCCTCACATGGGACTGAAATACGAATATTTCATAAAAACGTTGCTTGTATTGTTTTAGGTGTTCAACATTTCTATATACTTGTATTTAGTTCAGTGCTATTCAATAATGGCCCTTTAAAGATTAAAGTCAATGTACAATATTTGGTAAATGTCAAAGACCAGTATCAACACTTGTTGTGATCCAACATATACAAGAAATAACAAACCTGTGAAAGTTTAAGCTCATGAGAAAACAGTGAGAAAAAAAACATGATATGTTTTTACTGTTTCCATACATTGGATTTTATCACCAGTGATAAAGCCTAATTCCTTTACTCATTTCCTACAAACTTTAGCATTTCAAACAAAACTATTTCAAGTTTTCCACCATGACCATCTTTCTACATATGAGTTATGTGCAAATCTGTGAACATTTACAGTTTTCATCTTACCAATGTTGTACACACACTTTAAAGGCAGAGCCACAAATAAGAAAGTACTCCAAAAACTATGACTATAAAAACTTCTTGGTGCAGCTGTTGATAATTACTTAAACTATTTTTGAGAAAGGATTTAATTCGAAGTTGTATGGATAACCTTTTACCCACAAATATTTGAATTTGAGAAACGATTCATGCATGAATTGTTTCTCAGATTTCTGAGGATTGGTTTCCGTTCGCAAATGCTGCGACCAGAGATGCGGTTGGTACCCGCTGTCACCTTGGATGGATTGACTGAACTTTTGATTGTGAGTCAAAATTATAATTATAGCACTTACTGGAGTCGTTGAAAGTCCTTATTTGATACCAAAACGGTCCTCCTTGCCGTTGAACGGTCGTTGCTTCGAATGTCATCCACATTGAGTTTGCAACAGAGGCGACCAACATTTGTGGTGAATACCCACTGTCTACAACCGCCAGCCGAGAAGAGCGGTCAGTTGGATCTAAGCCACTCCCTACAGTCGTAATAGTTTCATCATTTGTTGTGTTGTGGTGTTTCACGTGTAGAAGAATCCTTTATTATACGAAAAAGCAATTAACTATTATCATGGTACCACCATCTTGGTCATGTTTCTTGTATCCAATAACAGTAATGGATGCTAATAGTCAGTATGTAGGAACCAGACTATTAACCCTTCCAGCCTCGGTTTGGTTACATTGATTTGAAAGTAAGACAACTAACATGGCCGCACAATGATACAGGTATATACACACTTCACATGAATTGTGTAAAGTTCGTCGGGCCTGCGCGCTACAAGCTTCTGCTGGGCAAAATAAAGGGAACGCTTAACCTTTTTTGTACGGGGCTGCAGTGCCATACGCGTTTGTGCACAACTCTACGGCAGTATAAAATGCACATTTCTACATGTATGTCGTCTGCCCACCAATGGTGTTTGCACGCATTCGTGAATGTAATAAGCATATATTTTTTAATTATTTTGTTTTCTATCCCGGGGATAGCATTTTATTGTCTATACTTCACAATCATACATTAACAATATTAAAACACTTTGATGAGAAAGGTACAATCAATTCATAGTTGTAACAAGGAATTTATACCTGTAGCATTAGTCTTGGGAAAGTACTGAGAGTAAATCCCACTTATGGTAGAAATTAGCCAAATTATCATTACAAATATAAATGAACTTTTCCACGGAGTACTAATTCTTAAGTTCTTTTTTGAGGATTAACAAGGATGGCCTATTCTAGTCATTTTCATTTTATAGAAAATGAACACGACAAATTAGGTTAATTGCTTTACATTTGAAATTGGTTTTACCAAACAAAAATGCTTCATTGTCTGGGATTATGTTTAAGTTTGTTTTTTCCTGGATCCACGAAACAACCGCAGTCCAAAATGAAATTGTAGCGGCACATGAGCAAAACAGATGAATAAGAGTCTCTTCTTCATGGTTACAAAAAGTGCATAAATTAGAGTTCAATTTGTTGATTTTGAAAAGAAAACTATTCGTGCCCAGAATTCTGTGTATTAGTCGATACTGGAACCATCTCGGCCTAGTGTCAATTGTGCAGTTAAAAGGGATGTTAAATATTAACGACCATTTAGAAAAACTATAGTCTATTTGCAAACTAAAGTTCCATTTAGAAATGAATGTATAAGTAACTTTCCTGGAGGAGGTCAGGACCTTTAGGAGTCTGCTTGAGCCTTTCTTATCCCTCAAAAGGGTTTTGAAATTGAATGGAATAAAAGGAAGTTGAATGGTCCATTTCATCGAAGATAAAATATTCGGAAAAGCTCCATATTCATATATATGGATCCATATTCCAAGAAATTAGTTATAATATTAAACTTATTTATGAAAACATAAAAGGGAAAAAAATTCCATTATCGTCCATAAGATTATAGATATAATTGACTCCTGCAGACTCCCAATGTTTGTAATAGATGCATTTATTAGCATATTATTTCACGGAAAAGGTTATTTCACCGCTGCGGCATTCGTTACTAGAGACAAGGTGCAGAATTTGTTTTCATCGAAAACTGTTTTCATCGAAAACAATAATTGTTTCACTCTTAACAACGCTTAAACTGAGTAAATCTCATTCATATCAATGCTCAAAATATCTCATATTTGTAAACATATTTTCTTTACTCCGCCTAAAACAAATTAGGATTTTTTTCAAAAATTCAAGGTTCCTATGTCAGTTTCCTTGATCACTATTGTTAAAGTCTTCAGTGTTTTTTTAGTTTTTTTACCAACGACAGTGCAATTTGGGAATGGACCATGTGAAGCTAGAACACTGTCAAACGGAACATCTTTAAGGAAAATGTCTTTACCTGTAATCGGGCCTTGCAGTGAAGATCCAGAGACAGGCAGTTTGTGGCTGAAATCCCGTTTCAATTGATGAAATGTTATACGTGTAATCTGGGTAGTCTTCAAGATTGATGTATCTCTCGCTTCCACAAAAAGAACTTGCTGCAGAAAGAAAATTGAGAGAAGGATAAAAAATATTTTTTTAAATGTTATTGCAAAGATTCTCGCATCTGCTGAGACAGTTTGATCATGATGCTGATTACGGACAAAGAGCATTTCTTTCCCGGAGTATTTACTTACAGCATGATGTCTCGTCCGCTGAGTTTGTGCACTGAAAAGACCCATCACAGATAAATTGCTTCTGAACACAGATCGGTATGCCTGGTTGTAAGTCACACAGTAGGCCTTGTTCTGAGACACAATCACCTGCGGTACACAAAATACAAAAGTTTACTGAGCGTCTATAGTATAAGGATGTTTCACTCCCAAAATAATAAACTGGGTCAGAATTGACCCGGATTCCATCTCCCGGGGGGGGGGCTGACCCATTTCCATTTACCAGGGGGGCCTGACCCTTTTCCATCTCCGGAAAGGGGGACCCGACCCATTTCCATCTCTCAGGGGAGCCTGACGCATTTCCATTTCCCAGGGGGACCTGACCCATTTCCATTTCCCAGGGGGACCTGACCCATTTCCATTTCCCAGGGGGACCTGACCCATTTCCATTTCCCAGGGGGACCTGACCCATTTCCATCTCCCAGGGGTGCGTTTTCGCGGCTGTAACCAATACCCGTTTTGGATTCCATCTCCCAGGGGGGTCTGACCCATTTCCATCTCCCAGGGGGACCTGACCCATTTCCATCTCTCAGGGGGGCCTGACCCATTTCCATTTCCCAGGGGGACCTGACTCATTTCCATCTCCCAGGGGTGCGTTTTCGCGGCTGTAACCAATAACTGTTTCGGTCACTGAACAGTGATTAACCAATGGCCAAGTCAACCGAAACAATTATTGGTTACGACCGCGAAAACGCACCTCTGTGTTGGTTTTTAGTGCTTCCCTTCCAAGGGTTAGAGACGTACGCGGAGTTAGCGGGCGTTACGGCGCGATGCCCATTGTAGCGAGGCTGTATCAGTATGTACGTGGCTGGTTAGCTATTGGGCTTATTGGGCTTAAGTTGGGTGCCGTGCAGATATATTTTATCTCTTTTAACAAAAAAATCTCCCCTATTTTCAAACTCTTCCAAAATCTCACGTGATGGGTCTAACCCACCCTCTTGGTTACAATATTTACATCGTACGTACCACAAATTAGCTCGTCAGATTTATCCCAGCAATGAAAAATATCATCACATACATAAGATTTGTTGACACACTGGTACCCGCTCTCACAGGCGTATTCCCCGGAACAGTTCACTGGTGAAAACAACACACGGAAACTCTTTCAATTATTTTGTTTAAACACGTCACAAATGTTCCGGGTTTTGTTTTATACGTTGACAAACTCGAATCTACTAAACGCGCGGGACACCATAACCGACTGATCCAGTGAGGGTCAACACCATGCTTTGTAACCTGGGTGGGGAGTCTCCTACAATATTGAAGAGACATATCCAAAGTAACAACGATGTACCGGTGTCACGGTCTCAGCAACCTGACGTGCTCAGCTATCCGGGTGACCTAGCCTGGCACTTTATCACGCTGAGACCGTGACAGGGTCACCAACAAACTCATTGACAACCGGCTATCCCAGCCAACTCATACATCAAAGGAAATAACTTGAAACTCCTTATACCACAGCCTCTTGTAGTGAAACAAAATCAATTGCGAGAAATACTTTTTTAAATAAAATCTTGCAGCCGATAAGATTGCAGCCGATACTTTATTATAAAAACTGTTGGTACCTCCAGAGTTTGTTTCTCTTTGTTTTTCTTTAAACGAGATTTACCAGCCGGTTGTATGTATTGTACAATAGCATTAGCTTGGACAATATTTTTGGAAAACCAGAGAGCAAAGTGTGTTTGATTAATGCGTCAAACGTGAAACATCTCCAGTCCGTTGTTGTAGACTGCAGGGGGTCTATCTCTTCTGGAAACGTTGTACTGAGTTTTAACGTGTGATTTGAACAACTGCAATTACAACACCAATTGTAAAGGTTCTACCTTTTCACTGGTTTAGAGTGCGTCACATGATATGTGTTTTTTGTTTTAATACTAGAAACTGCGCGAACGCGACGTGCTATACATGCAGCAAACTTTGTACTATTTCCTATGGCATGCAATTTACAACGTACTTGAACCCACAGCTAAATCAGCTTCTTGGTACCTTGACGTCTAGGCAAAACTATGGGGCGTTTCATATAAAACAAATATTGTTACTTGTTTCCTCCCTCGGTGATACCCGAAGCGGTCTATTTTTACTCGGCTTCGCCTCGTGAAAATATAAAGTGCCGGGGATCACCTCGGGAGTTGTAGTTTTAACCAAGCACTCGAAGTAGTCAGTATTTGTACACTTTAATAACACAGGCACTGACGTACAAAACACGCACAAAACTTAATTGCAGAGTCCACCTTTACCTGACTGATCAAGTACAGATAAATCTAGAATGAAGTGCGAATTCTCGACGTGATCAGTGAAAACCGTGCTGTGTACCAAGGTTACCCAAACACTGTTCCCCTCCGACGAAGCGATAAGGGGTGCTGTCCCTCCATACCTTTTCCAAATAACACGAGACAGGTCAACCACAGGTCCGTCACCAACCGTTAGAACAGCCCCGTAGAGGTTGATTTTGACGGTGTTGATGAGAACTGCGCTTCCCTGAGGGGCCGTGATGAACCAGATGCATTTTATATTATTAGGAAATGTGGCTGGAGCATTTGGAGAAGCCAGCTGATGGGTTTGGTTTTGTTGTAGAAGAATCACGTGACTCCCACATGATGGGGCTACAAAAACAAAGAATGACAAATGTACAAAATACTTATGTTTATTCCAGAATCTGCTGGTGGTGCATGAATAAAAGGGGTTGTCACCATTCACCATCACTGTGACATACATTGCCGCTTTCAGTTCTGGTGACAACCATCAATACAAACGGAAGCCCAAAGGAGTCCAATTCCTTGATATTAGACTGGACCATTCCACATGTAAATTATTTTTTTTTTTTTTTTTTTATTTGTGCATAATGTTTGTATAATATTATTATAATGTTTTATTCACAAGTGAACGGGGCTAGTCGTGTTCATATTGCACGTTTAAAAGTGGCCACGTGATTTCCTCTCGGCCAATCAGAATGGATAAACCATCCCAGGTATTTATGAATAAAATATCACCATATAGATAGGGTTGACAATTTGCTCTTCGGCCCGTCTTTATCTGCATACAATTTAAAAACGACCGACGGGTAAAAATGTTTAAACACAACTCACCACAGCCAATTTCATCCCGCAGATCGTCGCATTGCCTAGTGCTGTCACAAACGTTGATTAGCGAGACACACGACTCATGAAAATCTTGCATACAGTGAAACTCCGTGGGTAGGCACATATCTACGGGTTGGGTTAGACGAGGACGTTGCGATTAAAAAGGACACATTAAAGGAGACACGTTGCCTTGGATTGGGCGATTTTGGCTATGACAAGCCTAAATCGCCCAATCCGAGGCAACGTGTCCCTTAATTGCCTTGGACTGGGAGTTTTGGATTTTGAATATGGTTGGAAAGATGGGGTTTTTTCAAGAATATAACGATTCACACAATCCCTCAAAATGGTGTGGTTTTCCTTTTACTTCGTGAACTACGCTGTCCGCCATTTTGTAGAACCAGATTTGTTTGACTCCACAAATTTACAGACCGGGTTAGTTTGCGAAGTAAAGGGATATTTGTGTGGATAATTTTATTCTACTTTTAAAACATCTTTCCGACCATTATTCATTTCATTAAAAACTCTTTTATATTTCAAAGCGCCAAGTCAGAAGGCAAAATGTCCCTTTAAAGAGAACGTATACGTTTGTTAATTTCTCTAAAAATCAATGGCAATAAAAACTAAATTGGTAACATGTACAGCATCTTTTGATAGCATAAAGCATTTTGAGAATCATTTCACTTCGAAGTGATGATGCGGTTATAGAAAAATATATAAGTTGTTATTCCCCAAAATTTGAACCCGAGAAGCATTTCTGTCAGAAAAGTTTCTCAGATCGTGTATTCCAACGACGGATTGTTCTTCCTTTGTGGACAAAACCGCTCCAGATATTCGGTGGTACCTGAAAAACGGTACCACCTTTTGAAATGAAATTTTTACAGGTTAGTTTTATTGTATATATTTAAATAGGATTAAAACAATTGAACGATTCCAAAAAGGTATGCTTTGCCTTTGAGATCGATAAGCGTGTAATAAAAATATCCGGTTACGCCACTGTTTATATCAATTAAGTATTGGTCTAATTTATATCCAAACAACTGAATATAAAACATAGTTCATTTGACAACGCGGCTGTTAAAAGCTCACGTATGGGGCTTTTACGAAACCCCCTTAGCGCCAACAAAACATTAACTTCAGATCCGTCATTTTCACAATCCGTTATTACATACTCGAAATTAATTATAATTATAATTATAACAACGAATTTTAAGTCCGTAATAACGGACTGTGAATCCGTATTAGGGAGCATGGATAAATTATGTCACGGGCACGGCCGCGATCCAACGCGTTCCTTTGCGTGCAAGCTCAACAAAAGAAACCCCACCCAGGGTCACGCACTGTCACGCGTTCTCTGCAATCGCCCGGTCTTGAGAGAGAATCACTGTATAACAAAGGAACAATGGTGTTGGCCAAATGCCACAGTGTAGTTATAATCGGCTTACTAGATAAGCCCTAGCTTTTAAGGTTGAAGGTTGAACAAACGTTTACACAACCATGGATGTGATCAAAAACAATGCGTCTTCACCGAAACATTTTACCCCGCTAAAAAATTCCCCAAAACAACAAAACAAAAGTTGAAACAAATCTTACATTCTGTTGATCCAAAATGTCCTAAATGGCGTCATTTTTGTAAAATAAAGCGTACGCGTTGTTCAGTTTTTCGTAAACAAGCTAACATTTCCGAGGGGAGCTGTGCTTTGAAGACCATGCTTCGACGGCTGTTGCGTGCACCAGTGGCTCATTGTTCCGTGCACGGTTTTAGATCGCGCACCAGCGATGGTGATTATTGCAATCCGGGGGAAACCTGTTTTCTCCGAGCATGCACAGACACGTATAAGTCTTTGGTCAATGCGCTTTAAACGGGTGTTGTGATCGTGCGTTGTGTAAATTGTGATCGCAATGTGGTCCGTGTTTTGAAGAATTTTTGAGTGAATTTTTTTACGCTTATCGGAACCGTAAAAATGTTAACATAAAACCAGTTATTTAGTACGCATCTTACAATTTTACTAAAGGCACCGACGGCGGTTGGTTAAAAAGGACACGGCAATATATTGCCGTGAATTGTCGGTTATTTTGGGAACATCGCGGCAATGGCATAGGGCATTGTCGTCGGTGCCGTCGGTAATTTCGTGGGTCTGACTGATTTTAAATAGAAATACATGTACTTAAAGGTATTGTAGCATGTACTTATAGCAGATTGACTTTCACAAACTCGAGGACTGACCATACATCTCTCCAACCATAGAGAAAGATGCTCCAACCCATTGTCCGGTACACCTGAGCTAGGCCGCAAACACTAATCCTTCACTCCTTTGGGGCTACTTTCGCACTGCCTTGTCCGTGTAATCCGACTAACAAAAGGTACCAACAATAGAGTTCGATAATGAGGGAACCTAAAAATCACTGGAGCGCAAATCAAATCATTGCACGGGGCCGTGAAAATTTTGAAACGACTCCGTGCAGGCACGCGTCGGCACGCGTGCGAACGCGTTCTTAATCCATGGTCCCTTAATTGATTGTGAATCCGTACTAACGGTTTACAACGAATTGTGAATCCGTAATAACGGATTTTAAGTCCGTAATATCGGATTGCGGACTAAAGCGGATTGTGAAAACATAACAACGGATTGTGAATCCGTACCAAATGATTTGTGAATCCGTAATAACGGATTGTGATTCCGTAATAACGGATTGTGAATCCGTAATAATAACGGACAGGCAACAAATGTTGGCGCGTATATATGGGCTTTCTTGGGTTTTACTGTTATTGCCCTACATTATTAACAATGCTTACCACTACACCCCAACTCATCGGAAAAGTCATTGCAGTTGGGCAGACCATCACATCTCGTGTTGTTCGATATACACTGAATGCCAGTGTCGCATAGAAACTCATCTCGGCTACACGCGACTGTCACAAAAAACGACACAATATTGTGTTGCTATTTTCCAGCGGAATTAGTACACCCACCAACCTTGTTATCAATGTTTGACAATTCTTTTACATGGTCTAAGAAGCTATTAAACTTGTATCCCAGCTTCTTGGAATGTCACCATGCTAATATACAGGCTTGAGGAAGGACGGGCAGATTCAATTATAATCTTGATATCTTTATCAAGGTTTGACTATTTGCTATTTATAAGGATTAATGGCTTTCTTGGCACAACAAATTGATGGCTCATGGAAAAGGGTGCATGTCCCATGTGAGGTAGTTATGAAATGAGCTGGGTTAGTATAAGGGGGAGATAGTGGGTACAACATGGGTGTTAACATTAGCATGGAGAGGTGAAGAGATGTTTGGTACGTACTGGTAGATGATTACTGAGGGTGAATTGGGTGGGGGTAAGAAAATGTTAAAATGGGGGGGGGGGGGGGGTGTAAACGGTAAGTGTTTGGTAATGGATGTCTGGTGCACATGTAAAAGAAAATCACGGGATTTAGTTCGATACAAAACTATAATACGATTTGTATTCTTACCACTTTCATTTAATGCCGTGACACGTAGATGAAATACCGACGGTTTATACGGTGGCTGAAGATTTTCTCTGTTAATGTTCGCAAACATCACCCATATATGATCAGCTTTCACTGCCCTTTCTCTGGGAACAGCTGGGTTGATAGATTCGGATTGATCTAAGATTAAATCGGCACCGTTCGCTCTGTAGGAAATGAGGTCGGTTATGTTTGCTAAAGAGACCGCAAAAGTAGACATGCTGTTTAAGTCATAGTTGGTGAATTGTAGTAGTATCCGGCTAGAGGGTGGTGCTTTGAACTGCCAAATACAAATAGCTAATGTGACGTCTGGGTTCTGAATGCTGACCTCTTTTTTGATCTCGAGGTCAAAGTTCCTCTGTCCGCAATAGTCTGTTAAAGAATGACACGAACAGAACGGAGAAGAGTTATTAACTTTCGTTTAAAAACAACTGATGCTAAAAAGTAAACAAAGAAAACTAAATGCTGGGGCTCGTTTGATTGGTGGGTAATGAGTGCATTAACAGCTCTCTTGCTTGAGTCTCATTTGAGCAAACACTTTACTAGCGATCCTTTCAAGAAAGTCAAAAGGAAATATCAAAAATATAGCCTATGATGCCATTAATTGTACACAATTTAGACTTCTCCTGGCAAACTTGACTATTTTGTTTAGACAAACAGGAATTTTCCTCTTTTTTTGATGACAGACACCAATTCATTGACCCTTTTATAACGGGAGTACAACAAACCCTTTGTTCAAGTGCTTGTACATGTACATGTACTGTTTGTTTTTATGTTGTTTTGATTTCGAAGAACTGGATTATGTGCTGGTTGTCTTTTTCCCAATGAACCACATTAGTCCAAATGAACCACAAGTCTCCCTCACTTGTAGGTGTAGGAATAAAAATACAGACATGGTTGTAAGTGGTTGTAATAATAATCATAGGATACAATTTCTATAGAGGGTACTTCAAAACTGAAAAGCCTCGAGATGTTGACCTTTTCAACGTGTTCTTGACTTATTTCCAGAGATTTAATATCCCCGAATCCAGACCAAACTTCACATAGTCCATTTAGCACATAGTTCTTGTACTTAGGACTAGACGCTAAACAAACAAACGACGCTTGTTTTAGTTCAGCAATGTTCAACTCAGAGTATTGTACGGAAGCCCAAATGGGCCAGTATTTGTTCAGGGTATAAAAAATAAAATTAAAATAAAAAGGGGGGGGAGAAACAATTCGCAATGGTAAAAAAAAGAAAATAAATAATAACTTATGAGTAAAATCCTGGTGAAGTTTGAGCCAACACAATCATTGTGGGTTGAAAATTGCCGAACAAAATGTCTTATTTACAGTAAATAGCATGGCACTGTTGGGCTCCCGTATTAAATCGTACTATAAGCAAATCAACAAAATTATTTTTACCACAATTGGTCTCGTCAGAGTAATCCGATTCGCAATGAACATGATCATCGCATACCACACTAGGGTCATAGCACACTACCCAGCTGGACGATTGGCAAAAAAAGTCATCTCCACAATCTGTCAAAAAGAAACAATTATTACGAAGTACCGTCATATTAAACAAGCGCATTGTATCTTTGGAAAATGCGCTTTATAAGTCTTACTTACTATTATTATTAGCTGTTCCGACGTAGCGGTCGGAACAGCTTTTGTTTTCGTTAGGATTTTTATTTGTTATCTCTGCCCGTGCAACGGCAGAGATATTGTCCTTGTGCTGGATAGTCTTCTTCTTCTTCTTCTCCTTCTTCAGTCAGGCCGTTTGCGAAACCATGGCCTGGGCCATGGGCTTGGGCTTGGGCTCCGTCAGTTATACGCGTGCTTTCCGCTGTACGTGGCTTCAAACAGGCAGACAGAGCCCAAGTGGGAGCGCAAGCTCAAGGCGTGGTTTTGTAAACGGCCACAATATGGAACAAAAAATTGATACCCAGATGTCGGGCCGTACTTAAAACAACCGACAACTGGCGACAACAACTGACAACTTGTTTAACATAAAGCAAGTTGCAGCTCACACTGTCGTCTGTTGTCGGCTTTTTAGTCAACTTCTGCGGCTGCGACAGAAACAGAACGTCAGCCATTTTGTTTTCGCTTTGGCGACAAAATGTTGAAAGTTTATGGTTGATTTAAGACCTTTATAAGTTAACAATCAATGTGTGTATTCAAATAGAGCAAGGGTAAGCTGGTTTGTGTATGGATGTTGATTAAAGGGAGGGATAAAATGCAATTTGAGTGAAAAAACAGTAAAGAACGTGCCGTGAATGTGATGATTTTGACCTCTGTAGTAAACAACGTGTATTCATTTGTACATCGTTCATAGGCTCAACGGGTTACGATCTCGCTTTTTATTACGGTCTGATTTTTGATGTTTTATTGTATTACAAAAAAGAAGTTTAATAAAGAACACAATGTTAAATTCGCCTCCCTATTCAATTTCAACACATTTGAATTTAATAACATGAAACAAAAACAATCTTTTGTCACTTTTTTTACTTCAAATTCAAATTCCATTTTCCGTTTCAAGTGGCAGATTCCGCGAATTCCGTCCGTTTTCCGCGATCGCGGAAAATCATTGGCCCTACAACACCGCGTCTAATTGGGCAGAGATACCCGTATTTGCTCAAATACAGCTCCTGTGCTTTTTAGTTCTTATTATTATTATTCTTTCCTTCCGCCAAAAGGCCATAGGTTTAATACACGTATTTTGTTATATCAAAAAATCATACTTGGCTTAGTATAAAAGAGTCAAATCTTATACCATAATAGCTTACGTCATGAAGTAATAGTTTTATGTAATTAGCTTAATAACTTAATTAATTAATTTACTTAGTTATAATGACATGAATATTTAATTAGACAATCTTGAGACCACTATATCTCGATTTTCCAATTTTTTTCGATTATAGACTCCTTGGGCATTGGAGATTACCCTTGGGTAACCGTGACCCAATGTTGACCTTTTCTTCCGGGTCAACCGGAAGTAAGACCATATCTCAAGAACTACACAACCGATGTTCAAACTTTTTTCAGTTATAGACTCCTTGGGCATTGGAGATTAGCCTTGGGTAACCGTGACCCCATGTTGACCTTTACTTCCAGGTCAATCGGAAGCGAGACCATATCTAGAGAACTACACAACCGATTTTCAAACTATTTTCAGTTATAGACTCCTTGGGCATTTGAGATTAGCCTTTGGTAACCGTGACCCCATGTTGACCTTTACTTTCGGGTCAACCGGAAGTGAGATCATATTTCAAAAGCTACACAACCGATTTTCAAACTTTTTCCAGTTATATAATTCTTGGGCATTGGAGATATAGCCTTGGGTAACCGTGACCCCATGGTGACCTTTATTTCTGGGTCAACCGGAAGTGGGACCATATCTCAAAAACTACACACCCGATTTTCAATTTCTTTTCAGTTAAACCCTTTGAGCATTAGATGTTAGACACGGGTTACCATGACCCCATGTTGACCTTCCTGGTTTAAAAGCTCCTTGCGATTCAGTATCAGAATGAAGACCAGGTTTAGGTTTTTAGGCACACTTAAGTGAAAAAAGGGCCTGTCAAAGGTCAAGAGTCTTCTATCTTGAAATCAGACCAACTTTAATTTTTCTTAGTCTTTGTTTCCACCCGGTCTTAACAGGAAGCTCACAAATTGAGGTAATCATATCTCCTGAACCACATGTCAAAGGTCGTAATGTTTGTGATTTCTTGTTTGTTATATATATATATTTTTTTTTTTATGAATCAGAAAACAGGATCAGCTCTGTGTTTGTTCACAAACATCTAATGTCTAGTTATCATTATTATTACGAAGTACCGTCGTATTAATTAATAGTCCTGATGATAGCCCGGAGAGCTGCTCTTAGGACAGACTGCGGGACTTTACATTACAAAACTGGTGCTAATATGACACCATGGGTGTTGTCACATTTAGATACCAAAAAAAAGAATCAAAATGTACACCACATAGAATATTAAAATAACTTAATTTCTGCAAAAAACAAGTACAATAGTAATTTCTAACACCCTGTTATGTTACTTTTGATTCTCTGTTCATATCTATTTGTGACAACTTTCAATTTTAAAGGGACACGTTGCCTTGGATTGGACGAGTTGGTCTAATAAAAAGCGTTAGTAACCGTTTGTTATAAAATGCATATGGTTAGAAAGATGTTTAAAAAGTAGAATACAATGATCAACACAAATATGCCTCGAAATTGCGTGGTTTTCCTTTTACATCGTGAACTAACACGGTCGGCCATTTTGAGGGGTGAAAAATCAAGCCTCCATGTGTGCCTAAAACAGAGAAATAGACACACTCTTATTGGAAATCAGATCCATATAAATCTTCTAAATTTACTGGAAAAATTTCTGTAACATCGATGGTGGGGGTCCAGGGGCGAAGCCCTGGTGGGGGTCCGGGAGGGGGGGGGGCCCGGAAGCTCTGAGCTTTTGGCATTTTGAGGGGTGAAAAACCAAGCCTCCATGTGCCTAAAACAGAGAAATAGACACACTCTTATTGGAAATCAGATCCATATAAATCTTCTAAGTTTACTGGAAACATTTCTGTAACATCGATGGTGGGGTCCAGGGGTGAGGCCCCGGCGGGGGTCCAGGGGGCGACCCTGGAAGCTCTGAACTTTTGGCATTTTGAGGGGTGAAAAATTAAGCCTCTGTGTGCCTGAAACCGAGAAATAGACACACTTTTTAAGCACTTCTGATCCATACCAATCTTCTAATTTTACTCAAAGAAAATTGTAATCCCACAAATCTCGCGTTTGGATCTGGTCGCTGCCATATCTGGTTTCATGCATGTATTCATTCAAAAAAAATAGTTCATTCATTCATTCATTCATTCATTCATATTTATTGGTCACATTGTAAAACAACATGAGACTCATCGTCCCGCAATGCAAATATACATTATAAAATTGTTTAAAAATATTACAACCACAAACAAACAAAAGAGATGTGAACTTTATAGTTAAAAGGTTTAAATAATTACTTAAAATAAAGTAAAAGCAATACCCACTGGAATGTGTATTTCAGTGGAGATACACTAAATAAATTAAAAACATAAAAACTACAAAATTACCTACTGAACTTAGAATTAAACAGATGACCAGCATTGGGTGTTGTTTTATTGCATGGAGGACGCACTCTTCCTGATTTGTTGACAGTCACTGAGGCATGGAGTGGATGGGTTGGGTCTTGCATAATGGAAAGGAATTTTACCAGAGCAGCTGTTTCAGAATTAGTGCGGAAGTTGTTTACATTCCTATTCATTATTTTTGACACCACCTTAGTTACCCGCTCAAGCTTTTGAATGTTCTTTATGGAAAGACTGCTGTACCAAACAACATTACAAAATGATAAAATTGATTGAATAACACTCTGATAAAAAAGGAATAAAATATCATCACGGACATTAAATGACTTCAGCTTCCTGATAAAAAAGGTACGTTGATTAGCCTTAGCTACCAGTTTACGTGTATTAGTGTTCCACTTAAGATCGCTATCGATGTGAGTACCCGTATTTGTATTCGGTGACCATGTCGACTGGGGTGCCCTGTATAATGATTGGTTCCAGAGTAGTGTTACCTTTGCGGAAATCAAAAACAATCTCTTTCGTTTTGTTGACATTTATAACTAAAAAGTTACGTTTACACCAATTAATAAAATTGTCCACTTCATGGCGGTATTGGGTCTCATCTTTGCAAGAAATCTTTCCAGTTAAAGCTGTGTCATCTGCATATTTAATCATACAACACGATGGGAAACTGCACCTGCAATCACCAGTGTACAATGAAAACAAAACTGGGGAGAGCACACAGCCTTGAGGGGCACCAGTATTAGTACAGATGACGTCCGACATTGAGTTCATTAAAATGTACTCTCTGTGTACGGTTAGATAAAAAACTATTAATCCACAGTGTTAAATAAGGACTAACATCCATATTTCTGAGTTTTTGTACAAGTAAATGTGGCTGTATAGTATTAAATGCCGAGGAAAAATCCACAAAAAGAGTTCAAGCTTAGTGTAGTCTTTACACTTGAATGCCAGAACAAAAAGAAATATATTTTATCCCAGGACAAATTGGCACGTCAGGTTTCAAACGCTAATGTTATCGTGCAAATCTAAGCAATTACAAGTGACATATCATGAAAGATTCATTTTGGCAGAAAGAAACAAATTTGGTAGGCATAGGATGAAAAAGAAATCCATCCTGCCGCTGGGGGAAAAGACACCACACACACGCTTGTGGCTAATTTTTAAGCAGGCAGATTTTTTCCAAATTTTACCCGGGGGGCACGTGCCCCCTGCCCCCCCCCCCCCCCCCCAACCCCGGATCCGCGCCTGATATGACGTCACAATCTAAAAAAGCGCCCTCACTGACGCCAAAAAGCGCCCTCACTGAAGCCAAAGGAGACAGATCATTGGACGATAGGTGTTCTTTGTGCGTAAAAACGTGCGCATGACCTCAGCATCCCTGTAGCGTTTCGCGTTAAGCAAAGCGATAATTATGCGCATAGATATAGAATAATTATAATATCTAGATCGGACGAGCGTACATACGCGCCATTAGCCGTACACAAAAAGCCTGGTTCTTCATGGACGCGCTGAAAAGTCACGTGAACAAGGTAACGCGCTGAAGATGAAAAAAATAAAATAGGCCTAAATGATACTGTTAAGCCCGGTTCATACTTCCTGCGAACGCGAATGCGATACGAATTTTGACGTCACAAAATAATTTGCAACGAATAATTCGGAAGAGTTGACTTGTGCTCAACTCCTGCGAATTATTCGCGGCGAAAACAGCACTGTGACGTCAAAATTCGCTTCGCATTCGCATTCGCATTCGCAAGAAGTATGAACCGGGCTTAAGGCTATACTATTAATTTTGACAGGTTTGTGGTACATTTTGAAGACCCATGACATGGAATAAATAACAAAAAGCATTGAATACGGAAACATTTGAAAATCTTATATCACAAGGGTATAGTCATTTATTTTTCATTGAAAGCCCGAATAAAGTTTTAGATCATCGTAGTTATAGGCCTATATTCAATTCAAAAATAAAAATTGGTAGTAAGTAGCCTAATTCATATAGGCATAATACAGGGAAAAAATTGTGGTAGATACCATTGAAATTACCATTTGAAATATTATCATTGGAGATTATACATTCTCTATTGTAAAGTACTTCCTGAGTATTAACGGGGTTGGACCTCTCTCATTCATTTTTATTTTGTACACATGAAATCGACCAATTAAAAGCATAAGATTAACAATCTTCCACCTAGATTCTGTTTGACCAAAATAGGCTAGAATGACTTCCGTGCACAAAGTATTTATGTTAGTTTTATCCTTAATCCAAGCAACTACTGAGCTCCAGAAAGAAAATTGTCTACTCCATTAGCGCGCACGCCGAACTTACTCTTTAAATTAACAAGTGAAAGAAACATGGCCATCATTGTTTAAAGACCACACATGACATTGGCACCCTGCACACTCCCATTGCGTATAATACACTTCTTTATCTACTTGAATATTACAATATACATGTAAAATGCCCTCATTGATTGGATAATGTAACTGTGTGAACGTAGACCATGCATCGTTTGATTTTTTTAAGTTAAGAACAAAGCATCAAAGTAAAATACAGTTAGGAGGGTTAGTAATAGTTCAAATGAGATAAGTAGGCATAGTTTAGTAAGGAAAACGATTTAACCCCCTTGTCCCTGCACCGCCCGAGTTTGCTGAAACGATGTTTAGATTTCAAGACACAAGCAGTAAATTACTTGAATCGTAGTTCAAATTTTCAAAAGACACCCAAGGCTAATTATTTAGGCCCTTTGTACAGTTTTCGTCTTTTTCATGAATTTTGTCATTGAATAACTAAGTCCATGGGAACAATAGGTGCCTCTCGTTAACGGCTGCCGGTAATTTTTATGGCGATTATTTTTCATGAGGTTAAAATGAACACAATAGTTGTTAAAGCCATTTATCTGCACCAAATGCTCATACTGATTAATTGCTAAGCCAATAGTTTTTGATAGTATCTTTTTTTGGTTACAATTTAATGAGCATGGTTTTGGTGAAAGCTACAAAATGTCATCATCATTAGCAATACAATTGTTACAAGTCATGTGTGAAGGGGAAAATTGATTTATATATCAACGATTGCCATTGAAAATAACATCAAAATAAAATTATAGTCTGTGGTACGCATTAGTCAAGTCAATGGCATTCGTAAAAACAAATTTTAATTTTCCCCTTCACACATGACTTGTTTCAATTGTAATGCTAATGATGATGACATTTTGTAGCTTTCACCAAAACCACGCTAATTTGTAACCCAAAAATTAGTAAATTTCTTTCATTATGATGATACTATCAAATATTATTGGCTTAGCATTTAATCAGTATGAGCCAGATAATTAAAAGGCTTCACAAACTATTGTGTTCATTTTAACCTTATGAAAAATAGTCGCCATAAAAATTACCGGCAGCCGTTAACGAGAGGCACCTATTGTTCCCATGGACTTAGTTATTCAATGACAAAATTCATGAAAAAGACGAAAACTGTACAAAGGGCCTAAATAATTAGCCTTGGGTGTCTTTTGAAAATTTGAACTACGATTCAAGTAATTTACTGCTTGTGTCTTGAAATCTAAACGCCTTTTCAGCAAACCCGGGAGGTGCAGGGACAAGGGGGTTAAATCGTTTTCCTGACTAAACTATAGGCCTACTTATCTCATTTGAACTATTCCTAACCCTCCTAACTGTATTTTACTTAAATGCTTTGTTCTTTACATACAAAATCAAACGGTGCATGGTCTACGTTCACACAGTTACATTCTCCAATAAATAAGGGCGATGTTCTGGAGGGCATTTTACATGTATATAATATTGTACAATGGTAATATTCAAGTTGGTAAAGAGGTGCATTATACGCAATGGGAGTGTGCAGGGTGCCAATGTCATGTGTGGTCTTTTATACAATGATGGCCATTTTCTTTCATTTGTTAACTTAAAGAGTAATAGGCCGTACGGTGTAAACGAAAAGATGCCTGGAAAATGATTTCCGTTCCGACCCCCGTGGGTCTACTTTTTGAAGGTATATTTTGTGAGTTGTAGACATACTAAACACTATACTAAAAGTTCTCCAAAAAATATCCAGTCAAATTTGCAAAAACATGCAAAGTTTGCTAAAAACGTTGTTGGGCGCAATCTGTGAAAATGCGCGCGCGCAATGTGCGAACTGAAGTCTTCCGACACACACAAATCAAATTGCGCGGCTGAGACACGGTATTGACCATGGGCAGCGCGCCGTATCGATTCCCCCCGTTGGTGTGTGGGCCGTAAAACATATTATAGGCCTATATCCTTTATTTAAAAAAAAACAAAAAAACTGTAGGCCTATTTCTCAAAAACTAGACTATCGTGTCTTTTTAACATCACTGAATGGTTAGCCATCAAAGTTTTGTGCCAAGAATAAAGAGCTTAGTTTAAAAAAATGTATAGGCTAGTCATTGAACAACACTAGGATGGAATGATGAGTCGCTCCAATTATTGTCAACAAAATTAAAGAACTGACAATTTTTTGTCTTATTCTTTTGACCTTTGATTTCTAATTAATAGGATACTTTTCCCCTAAAACACCTATCACTGTTATTGCAAAAAAAATATCATAAGGCCTAAGGTAAAATATAAAAAATTAAAATAAAATAAAATAAAAAAGGGGGGAAATGTTTGTTTTCAAGTTAAAACATTCCCCTTTACCACGTATAACCCCCTTTTCTGTGAGGGTGCATGCAAACATCAAAGAAAAAGTATGTTTACTATCGCCTTTTGCTTTTCCACTGAAAACAACATCCATAGGATGGTTTTCAACGCTTTTCTGATCATTTTTCTGTCGATGTCTCACGCCGGAACACTCCCGCTAATTCGTTAAAGATTAATGGGCAGGAAAGTGCCTATAGGCACACCGTCTCCTTTTTTTCTCATGATCCTCCCTCCTTTCCGCCCCCCCTCCCACACAAACCCCTTTCTTGTGGATTTTCCCTTACCAGGCCCGTACCTAGGGGGTGAGCCGCTCATAGTATATACTATTTTCTTTGTTCATCCCAAAATCATTTACATTTTACCCAGTCAAATTCCCTTGTGGTGAATTCAATATCTGGCTGCGGCTTCCCAGGTTGTATCGTACTTGGATGTACTTGGATGTGATCCCTGGCTACACCTTTTGAATAGCTTCTGACTGGTAACCCCAACAAGGATTATTGACAAAAATAGGGAGACGGCCAATAGGTCTAGATAGCTCAGTTGGTAGAGCGCCGGTACGTTAATCCGGAGGTCGTTGGTTCAAATTCCACTCTAGCTAGTACATTTGTTTTGTTCAACCCAAACTCGTTTAAAATTTACCCAGTCAGTGTCCCTTATGGTTTATCATTTGATAAAAAATTGATAAATAAATAAAAAAGCATCAATAAAAAGGCATAAATAAATAATTAAAAAACCCACCAAGATCAAAAAAGGAAGAAAAAGTCCACACAAAATGTAAAAAAATGGTGCCCTCAAAAAACCCAAACAAAAACTAACAAATTTACAAAATTGGCTGGAATTGGGCCTTCCATGGGCCTTCATTATAAAAAAAAAGGTAAAAATCCAGCGCCCCCACCCCTCCCTCGTCACTGAGCTGAGCGACGGGCGCCGCTAATTTATAACGTGCCGATGTCCAATTTTCTTTCATATTCGCCCCCCAAAAAAAAAAATTAAAAAATATTAATAATAAATAAAGATAACAATAAAATAAAATAGATAAATAAAAAAATTTATAAAATCGCCCCCCCCCCCCAAAAAAAGGGTTAGAAGAATAATTCCTTTTACAGGCCTGCCCCATACAATTGTTTTTGTATCCCCCACCCTCTTTAGAACTGTATAATATAGGCCCTATGATGACGCCTCATTTCTTCAAGCTTGCCTTAATACATGATTCTCACTCGACACGGGGAGAAGCTACATTTTTAATAATTTACAAACATTTATTATTTATTTATCATTTATTTGCATTGAACATTTTAACTGCGTTACGGTCCTATTCTTTGCATGTCCTTGTTCTCTAATAAAATTTAGCGCATGAGGTACTTATGCACTGTATGCTGTATATAGGCCTATATCGAGTACGGGGCCTACTATCAAAGATGCTGTGTTTTTCGTGATCTCACACACATGATCTCATCTCATGACGACGCGCTTGAACACGGCCTCATGCATGATTTTACTCTTCCCTGAAAATATATTGTGCTTTCTCAGCTTTGACAGATTTTAGGTGAACAAAACACTTCGGATTTATCACGGAGTCTTTCTCACCCGAGCGAGGCATGGGCGCCGCCATGTTTGTTTTGGGGTGTCACATGACGTGTGACCTAGGATGTGATTGGCGAATTTAGATCACATGGTGTCTGTGCGCAGGTATTTCAAATAAAATGTAACGAGCCGACGTATCACAACCGTAAACAGTGTTCGATCGCTGTCGATTATCTTCTAGTGCAATGTTTGGTCGATAATTTCTCAAATTTGACTGGCGTTTTTGTGGAGAACTTTCGGAATCGTAATCTCCAGCAATTACTCTGTTAAAAACTGTAGAGTTATCTTAGACCCACAGGGGTCGGAACGGGACGACAAGATACAGTTTACCCCGTATGGCCTATAAGTTCGTTCGGCGTTCGCGCTAATGGAGTAGACAATTTTCTTTCTGGAACTCAGTAGTTGCTTGGATTAAGCATAAAACTAACATAAATACATTGGGCAAGGAAGTCATTCTAGCCTTTTTGGTCAAACAGAGCCTAGGTGGAAGATTGTTAATCTTATGCTTTTAATTGGTCGATTTCATGTGTAAAAATTTAAAATGAATGAGAGAGGTCCAACCCCGTTAATACTCAGAAAGTACTTTACAATAGAGAATGTATAATCTCCAATGATAATATTTCAAATGGTAATTTCAATGGTAATCTACCACAAATAGGTTTTTTCTGTATTGTGCCATGAATTACTACCAATGATAGCTCTTCACGCGTGCACAATTCATCAAAGATGGCGGCCAATGACGTCTATTGTATCATATAGACCGATTGCACAACGCGCAGCGCGCATACATGCGCGTAATTTTGGGGGTTAAAACGTGCACAAAAGGATGGTACACGTGTTTACGCACAATGCGCTTGTAAACACGTGTACCATTCTTTTGTGCACGTTTTGACCCCCAAAATTACGCGCGTGTAGATGATGACGTCATATGCAATGGGTCTATAGGCCTATTTTTCTATTGTATCATATAGGCCTATTTTCTTTTTCATCTTCAGCGCGTTACCTTGTTCACGTGACTCTTTAGCGCGTCCATGAAGAACCAGGATTTTTGTGTACGGCTAATGGCGCGTATGTACGCGCGTCCGATCTAGGTATTATATTCTATACGTACGTATATGAATGCAGAAGAAGGTTTTTCAACCGGGCTTAAACAGCTCCAGCTTTGTCTTTATCAAAAGTTGAATACCATGTTCTTGTTGGAATAAGTTATAATTGCTTAAAATTTCGTATTATTTATTGTTGAAAGACGTCCTGAGTTATATGACACATATCAAAAATGACAAGGATCTATATGTAATAAGGTATATTAAACAAATAGGCCCATATAGAATGCATTTTATTCATACAGAGAACAGAATATTATCACTCGTTGAAATCTGGACGTTCAGCCTCGTGAAATGGAACAGTCCAGATTTCCCCTCGTGGTTACGTTCTGCCAATATTTACACACATGCATCCAACAATTATTTGTATAATAATTTTCACCTTGGGATTTCAATTCAATTCGAAATCAACATTTATTTCATACTACTCTTCTCAAAATATAACATATGTACAGAATAATGCATAGATAAGCAAAATAATAAGCACAAAAGATCGGGGAAAGAGTTAATCAATGTATACCAAAATAAATGAGAGTATGAGGCTGTCAGATTAAGCCAAGGCTTGTAGAAGACAGCCTAGACAGACAAACTACAAACGTGGAGACATGACAAACAGGTGACGCAAAACAAAAAAAACTAACACAAAAAAGGCTAGGATGCAATAAAATAAAAATGTCTAGACTAGCATGGCTAAGTAAATGGGCGATGATAGGAGCATGGGCTGAAAAATAGAAGAGAGCTGACAATAGAAGAGAGCTATGCCACATAATGGGAGAGGAGAAATCTTTTGTAATGATACTTGACTCTTGAATCGACCCACAGACGGCGATTTTCTAATTTCTTCATGAATACAGTTCCATAAGTGCGGCCCATAGAAACGAAGAGTGTTGCTACATGGAGGTAGAAATAGATTTCTACCTCCATGGTTGCTAGAGTATAGTGTGCGAGTGAAAGGAATATAGAGATTACGACAAGACCTGGTAGAATAATCATGTATTTCACGGACGAGTATAGAGTAAGAAGAAAATGTGGTGGGAAGGAGATTATTAGTGAGTTTATACATGAAGATCCCGATATGAAGTTTATTGATGTCATTAACAGTGAGAGTGTTTAGTTGTCTGAAGAGAGGAGCAGAGGGTTCTCGAGGATGAGAGAAAGTACATACACGAATTGCTCTTCTTTGAATGGTAGACAGAGATTGACGTTTGCTATTGTTGGTGCGTGCCCACAAAATGTTGCAGTAGTTTATATAGGGGAGTACAAGGGAGTTATAAAGTAAGATCAGGGAGGTTGAGGGTAGAAAGGAACCCATGACTAAAACTCTGCCTCTTCCAAATTCAGGGCAAGAGGGTAACTATAGTTATAGACACATTCACCCTACCTGCCTCGCTGGTTAACGACACTCTAGCTCGAAAACCGTAACTGCCATTGACTTGGCTTCCTCCCGGTCTCCTCGTTAGCGTCAAATGCAGCCTTGGCTTAGTGTTTTCTGCTTCAAGGATCAAACGTTTCATGTCCTCCAGCAGGACCATCGAGTAGTAATCGTGACCAGTTGAAAAAAAGTAAGCCCTCAGCTCCAGATCTGGATGGTCGTTGCGAAGTTCAAGAATTTCAATGGACGTCTGAAAACCCTCATCCACGCTGGTGACATTCAGCTCCAATGTTATTGTGCAGTCGGCTGGAGGCTGGTCTAAGTCATCGGAGGATACCACGAAGACTTCGGTTCTATCGATGGTGATGTTATAGGAGACGTTAGTTGGACACAGTTGTGCTAAATCGGTAAAACAAATGGAAAACAATTAGGCCCCTAAAGGTCAATGGGCCACGTTCACGATCCAGCAGTAGGGCCCAATTTCAAAGTGCCGCTTAAAAAGTTGGCACAGCTGTAGTGGGTAGGGGGGCTGTGGACAATGTTCCACCAGTAAACAAGAAATTAAACAAAATAGTAACACATCATAATCTTCACATAAACTTCTACATGTCCTTTTGTGTTGCTCAGTCTAATTTCGTAGTAGTTTCTGTTGTACATAAATTGTTGTATTGTCTCAATGTAAATTAAGCGCAATTCAATCTGCTGATTTTGATATAATTTTTAGTTTTGTAATAAAATAAGCCATTCATCGTCATTGAAAAATGAGTGCGTCACAAATTGAATTTGACCATGGATCCCTACTTATTAGCTCTCGTGTGTATCTTTAACCATTAGTCATGTTAAGTGGGCGTTAAACAAACTCTGTACGGTATCCTTGGCACTTTTGCAGGTACCATTGAGGTCATCCTCATTCAGGTGATAGTGTCATAAAGTAAATAAACAAAAACTTTGAAAGCAAATGTCTCTTTGAAGAGAAATATCATAGTAAATAGGGGGTATACACAGCGCACGATGATCCACGGTGCTCAAGGCGCGAACAAGGAGAACCACTTTTTAACACAGGTTTTGAAGTCTGTGAATAAGAGACCCAATTTATGTAGCACCTTACGAGGGTTTAAAAGGTGCTGCAGCGCACTTGGCAGCCACTACCAGAAACACCGGGTCAAACCCATTCTCATAGCGATAAGTGTAACTGGGGGAACCCCTTTATAGCGATAAGTGTATAACCTTGGCTTCTTTTACGTGCATTATACACAACGCACAGGACCAACGGCTTCACGTCCCAACTGAAGAATTTATGGTTAAGTGCCTTGCTGAATGACACAAGCGTCAAGACCAGGACTCAAACCCACACACTCCTTTGACAAAGTTTGAGTCCGGTGCGCTTAATTGAAGACTCAGCCACGCGACGTATCACACTCCGTAAAAGTTTGACTGAGCTCGAACAGGCAACGCCCATCGTAATTTATGGCACGGTATCTCCGCCAATTGTATCGTTACCATATCAAAGTTTCCTATCCTACTTACCAGAGCTCATGCATCCGAACATGATGAATGCAAAAACCACCAGTGTGAGACGTAACTGGACGCCTTCCATATTACTTAGGTGTACATGTACGCGTATGTCATCAAATTTGATCTGTAAATTAAAGCATTGTTAGATGCATCATCATCAGACAAAAACACTTATTCTTAAAAAAATTCTTTTCCCCACAAATATTGTCACCCTGGATTCGTTTAATGCAAACAAAAACAACTGTACAATTACACATCTCAGCAAGATCACGCAAAGCGTATCCCTGATTTGGTTGCACAGCCCCAAATCATTCTTACCCAATTAAAGAATTCAGAAGAACTGTGTGCCAGCAGGCCTATATAAACAACAAGGGCTTATCATAGGGTCAGGCATCACCAATCTTCAAACAATCCAAGTTTAACAATTTGGTGTTGAGTGACAAATAGGGGAAGAAGTAATGGGACGATTTGGGCCAAACGCTAGTCAAATTGCCTATTCATAAAAAATACATGCATAGCACTTTCACAGATATAATCGCTTAAAGCCAATGTACAACATTTGGCAATTGCCAAAGACCAGTATCCACACTTGATGTGACCCAGCATATACACGAAATAACAAACCTGTGACAGTTTCAGCTAAATCGGTCTTCAGAGTCATGAGTAAACGTTGAAAACCCCTATTATTATGTTTCCACTGTATTCAAACATCGGATTTTATCTCGTGTGATAAAGACTTATTGTTTTACTTCATACCTGAAGCCTTTCTTATATTCACATTTTTTGGTTAAAAATTACCTCTTCTTATAAAACTACGTTACTTCAAAGAGGGTCGTTTCTAACAATGTTTTATATTTTCAACAGCTCTCCAGAGCTCTTTATCAATTTGTGGAATAGTTACCGAAAGTACACCTTGCCTTTAACCGTTCGTTTAATGAACAGGCCTCCCATTTATTAGCGGGAAGTTTTAATAGGCACCTTTTCTAATTTCTTTGTGTGTAGTGATATTATTTGAGTAAAACAATACCCTGGCACTCTACCTAACTCAATATGTCTTCGTTGAAGCAGTCAATTGTAATTACACTACCCCTTTTCACGAACATTTTTGCCTAATAGGTATTCCAAAGCATAGAGGAAACAACGTATCACTACTGACATAACATAACAGAAGCTCAATTAGTTTAGGACTCGGCAAATGCCCTCTCCAATAGGAACCGTCCTTTTATCCCTGGCGATTAGAGATTGTTTTCAGAACTAATGATACACTGGCAAATGGATTTTTGTTGTAATAGCTTATTAATTGACCAGAGTGCATGCTAATTGATGAAATGGACAGAGATGAAGTGCTGAGGCAAGCCCCATCTCCCTAGATTGCACATCAGTTAACACTTTTTTTAAATATACTCGTGGGTATAGTCTTTAGAAAGGTTTGCCTATAATTTCATTAGGGCCATCAGGACAAGCTAAATATTGTCGTTTCACTAACCATCCATCTTTTCAAGAGTCCACAGTAAAGCAGTACGAGTATAAGTGTACTCTTTATATGCAACTACAGACAGACAAACAAACAAACACACAAACAACCCAACAAACACACGAACAAATCAAACAAACAAACAGACAAACACTCAAACAGACAAACACTCAAACAAACAAACACACAAACAAACAGACAAACAACCCAACAAACAACAGACAAACAACCCAACAAACAACCCAACAAACAACCCAACAAAATAACAAAATAGCTTTTTCAAATGGCGATGAGAAAAATTGCCAAAATCAAAGCAATGATTTCGGCCGCATTTCGAGTACATGAAATAATTTATTTATTTTGTGAATACAAAATGAGCGAATAACTCATTTCGAGTGCATCAAGTGATTTAGCGTTCAGAAAATGACTTCCTATTGCGAAAATCAAATGATTTTGCACAAAATATAGAACAAACTATTTGTTCATAGTCCGCAATGTTGTTTCTCAAAATATTTCCCCGAATGTGGTCACGTACGTACGCAAGTCCTAATTGTCCTCGGTTGAATATGAGCCAAAATAGAATGTTTCAATTCACATGACTGAATGACCAGAGTATTCAGTCAACGGACAAATCAAACAGTTTCGAATTCGGTTTAAACAACAAACCATCCGTGAGCAGCCTTTGTTTGCCCAAACACCGACGTTTAGATTCGTGTATCTTCTAGATCAAACATTTCCCTTTTAGAGCTTTATAATCAAATCGTACGCAATAGTGATTTTGAGATTTTGTTAAAGGCTTTTTATCGTGGCTCATAATGGACTCCATCGAATGTTTCTTTATACATCCAAGTTTTGAGAATTACTGGTACTATTCAGGTGACGTAAACATTTGCCAGTGCCATGAGAAGAATTAAATTATCTCGCTATATAAACGAAGCTTCATTTATCTATTGCTTATGACTGTTGGTTGTGTGTTGGACGGCTTTATTCAAGAGCTTCGCTAAAAATAAATTGCATTTTAGTTACAAGCATGTGGATTGCTGAACGTTTTGTCTATTTATCCTTTTATTCTACTTTCTCTCCCTCTCTCTCTCAAAAAGTGCAAAAATGTATAAAAAAGAAGGGGTAGATTTTATTTTCCTTACAACAAACAATTGTTATTAAAATGACTTCGTTAATTTCAGAAACAAAAACTTCACAGCCTTAAGGAGGCTGATTTAAGTTAAATTTTTACAAAATTAAAGGGTGTACATTGGTAAGATTGAAAATATTAAATTGTTCACAGATTTGCTCATAGCTTACATTTAAAGAAGAATGGTGGAAAACTTCCCTTGACATAGTTTTGCTTGAAATGCCATACATGTAGATTTTAGGTAATGGGGAAACAATAGTCTTTATCCTGCGGGATAAAATCCGACGTTTGAAAAAAGGTTAAAACATATATTGTTTTTTCCCACTGTTTTCTCATGACTCCGAAGACTGATTCGTACGGTGGCCCACAACTATCACGGCAAAACCAAAAGCGCCACGGCAAAACCAAAAGCGCCACGGCAAAACCATGGGAAAAAATGGCGCAGCGAGATCAATCCTCCCTGGGAACGAGGTTGGGTTTCCTAAAAAGTTAAGATCAAATAGATATCCTTGTCCCAGAGTTTTTAGTTTGTTTCAACAAAAACTAACAAATGATTAATGTGTTTATTATGAAAGCTAAAACTCATTTTATACAAATTGTAATGATTATTTTTGTTGGTCAGATTTTTTCATAGATCTAATTTAAAAACAATGATTTGATTTCCAAAAAAAATATGTTCTTCTCTTGACGTGTTTTCTCGCTCCGACACGCGCGAGACTTGCACAGGCTATAGGGAGAATTGTGAAGTGCAGAAGTAAATAAAGAAACGTACGTGTCGAAAAGGGTTGAATTACCGCATTATCTTTCGTTCACACACTGCAAAAATGCGGTGTTTAAAATTGACACCATTGGTGTTAACCCATAATATACCAAAAAAGAATCCAAAATGACACCATGCATGTTAACATAACACTATTTTCTGTCTTAACAATCACATTGGTGTTAAATCAACACCCTATGATGTTAACTTTGATTCTCTCTTCTGTATCTATATGTGATAACAACGGCGCACCCAAGGGGGTGGGGGGGCCCTCGGGGGCTTGAGCCCCCCCCCCCCCTAGAGGGTCCCCCCCCCCTAGAGGGTCCCCCCCAAAAAAAACGGGGGAGGAAGGGGAAGGAAAAAAAGAGCCGAGGGATAAAAGTCGCAAATGTGTGTGTAGTTTTTGGTTTTTATTTCCAGTGGCAGTATTTTCTTTTCTTCCTTTGCCATTCGTAATTTTTTTTCCCTGCCAAAATTACTGTTTTATACGGGAGATTCGATAACGCGAGGTGCGAGGTGCGAGGTGACAGATATTGAACACCATACTTTTATGATAACTCACTTGTAATTGTTTAAATTTGCAACAATAACATATTAAGCATTTGAAACCAACGGGCTAATTTGTCCAGGATAAAATATATCTCACGTCGTTCCAGCATTCAATGGTTTTCCCCCTTATGGATTGCCTGTAGTACTACACTTGAATTTGAGAAACGCCGGATAGTAATGTTTTTTTACCCGCGATGTTTTTAATGAATATGCATGGTCCAGATACCGACCAGATCCAAAATGAATATCATCACGCATTGCTTCTTTCCCACATTTTTCATTTTAGTCGGCTATGTTCAGGGATTAAAAAGGTCTGCAACCCTACCCTTTCCAAGTTACACATCACATTTATGCCCATGTTAAACTTATAATTTCCTGTTTTTACAGTAATCTGATATAAATTATTATTATGTGACACCACTTTCGCAAAACAAAGGTTTATCTGTAGGATCTGGGTTTGCCGCCCACTTATTCATGGAATTTGCCGCCCAGCCAGTGATGAAAAGTAAAAGATTTATATGGATCAGAAGTGCTTAAAGGGTATGTATATTCTTCTAATTTTATGCATAAAGAGGCTTGATTTTCACCCCCAAAACGCCAAAAGCTCAGAGCTCTTTTCCCCCTGCCCCCCCACCGGGGGCCGTAAGGACGGCCCCTGGACCCCACCCAATACATTGATTTCAGCCCCCCCCCCCCCTAAAACATAATCCTGGGTGCGCCGTTGTGTGATAACGCCCATGGTGTCAATTTTAACACCCCTAAATTTCTTGCAGTACAGATAGTAGCAGCAGCTGTTTTTCATACATGACCGTGTACATTGGTGGGAATACGTCTTCTTATTCTGGAGAGGGACAGCTTGTTCAAATTTTAGGACTCTGCTTAAACTTTGGAATAGCTCATCAGTATTTCACTTCAAAACAATGTGGCTATGTAAAAAGATATCAGTTTTTATGCCCCAGAATTTGAAGCTGAGAAACGTTGCTGTCAGACACGTTTCTCAGATTGTGTATTCCTATAAGGGATTATTCCTCCCTACGTAGACATATTCACTCGGATTTTCGGCGACACCCTTTGAAATGAAATTTTCACAGGTAAGTTTTATTGTATTGTAGGCTATCTACATTTATATATAGATTTAAAACATCTGAACGGTTTAAAAAAACAAAGTGTATACTTTGTGCCTTTAAAGCATGATTTACGAGTACATCAACACCGTACCACCAAATATACAGTATGAGGAAAGCAGACTAGCCCTTACATCATACAGATTATTTATTGGCACTCCTTTATTAATGCCGCAATGACGACTTATGTTTCTACCTATAGATTTCAATTACTATAAATTGACAAGGACAGGCATTCATGGTGTTCAATTAGTACGACAGATCGTAACGGGATTGTGCCTGTGACCCAGCAGGCAACTTGGCACACAGTCAGAGTATGTCATGAAAAAAAATGCTATAGGGCCATTGTAGATTTTGGTTTAACAAGCAATGACAGCCATTTTGAAAACTGTGAGGAAAGCTTGTTATGCTGCCTGTATTTTTCAAAAATCAAATCGGCGATGGCCCTATATTATAGCAACTATATTTCTCATGACATAGCCTACTCAGTCTGTGTGCAAAATTTCATGCTTGTATCATCAAATGCACCCCCCCCCCCTTTCTGGGTTAGTATGAACCGTAATCCGAGCCAAAATGACCCAGAAATTGGTCAATTGAGGTAGAATCTTGGTCACTCCGAAACCCCATTTTGAGACCAGTGTCCAGGACAGCCTGGCCCAGAACTGGTTCAAACCCCAATGGGACCCGGAATCCGGTTCAAGTCTGACTGGGGAGTTTTAAAGGCACTGAACACGTTTTGTAATCGTCCAAGACCAGTATTCTCACTTGGTGTATCCCAACATATGCATAAAATAACAAACCTGTGAAAATTTGGGCTCAATTGGTCATTGAAGTTGCAAGAAAATGATGAAAGAAAAAACACCCTTGTTGTACAAAGTAGTGTGCTTTCAGATAGGAATAAAAGGCTTCTGGCCAGAAGTCTTTTATTATTTGAGTGAGAAATTACCTCTTTCTCAAAAACTACGTTACTTCAGAGGGAGTCGTTTCTCACAATGTTTTATACTATCAACAGCTCTCCATTGCTCGTTACCAAGTAAGTTTTTATGTTAATATATATTTTGAGTAATTACCAAACGTGTACAGTGCCTTTAAGAGTGCAGTATATACTGCACTACTCGGAAACTGAGATGACTTAGGTTGGAGTGTACTTTTGAAAAACCTTTTCAGAGACAGCTTTTCATCGATTCATGTTTTGATATACCAAATACCGGTTCGTCACGCTAAGTTTCATGATACAAGTACACAATTAAGGCTTATTGTACCTCTCAATGGTTTTATATCGCATGACTGCATGTCTATATAGGCCACCACACCAATGTTGATGGTTTATGTTTGCCATAAATAATACAATATTAAAACTATCATGTATCTCGTAGCTCATTGTTAAACCTCATAAGTGCAACAGCTTCACTGTTCACTTTACATGTCCTTTAAAGGGACCCGTACGTAAATGTATTTTTCTTTTGGACGAACGGTAGGCCTACCAACATAATTATTCACGGCATGGTGGTACCCCTATTATTGTGTCTTCCATTGTGTGCTTGGAATCTCAGGCCATCTTTAGAGGATTTTAAGGGGGATCGTTGTGTTCAAGAGGAAAATAGAGTGTTAATGTATGGGAACATTGGGGATACCCTGCCCCATAACGGGCAACCTTTGCAAGCCGTGTCTTTTATTATAGTATGTTCCCCAAATCAGTAGCGAGCTATTGCCCACATCCCGTTGATTGGCGGCGCTGCGCCACAAACGGGTGTAGGCCTACCTGCATGTTAGAACGGACAATATTGTAGTGGTTGTGCACACAATGCAACTTGCACACAAAAAGGAACACCTGCCTCAATCATGTTTACCAGATATTTTGTTAACACTCTTTCGGTTGTTAACACTCTTTCAACTTGTTTATTTTACACTCTCGACCCACAAGGCAGTTCAGTTTGTTATTATATAAAATGAGTTCAATATTTATATAAAACAAATGTTAAATTTCTCGACCCTGGCAGCAGTATTTCAGGCGGATTTTTCTTCTTTTTAAACGATTGTTGTTCGTATGAACTTTATGATAAGTGAAGCTTTAGATTGAAACTAACATTTCGCAGTAACCATCAATCACATATACTTCATGTATAAGGTTCAAAACCAATTTCATGCATAGCCGCTTCTTTTACGTTTTGTATAGCCGCTTTGTTGCAGCATGGAGGTATAACAAAGCAAACTCCCACACATGACGTCCAAGTATTGTCATTTTGACGCACGCCGTCAACCGGCAGAAGTATTTCTAGTTTTTCAAAACCTTAAAGAAACACGTTGCCTTGGATTGGGCAAGTTGGGGCTATGAAAAGCGTTTGAAACAGTTTGTTATGAAATGCGTATGGTTAGAGAGATGTTTTAGAAGTATAGAATATAATGATCCACACAAATATGACAAGAAATTGCGTGGTTTTTCTATTACATCTTTAACTAACACGGCCCGCCATTTTGTAGAGCCAAATTTTTGACTCCACAAAATGGCGGACCGTGTTAGTTCGCAAAGTAAAAGGAAAAACACGCAATTTCGAGGCATGTTTGTGTGGATCATGGTACTCTATTTTAAAAACATCTTTCTAACCATATGCATTTCATAACAAACGGCTTCAAACGCTTTTCATAGCCCAACTCGCCCAATCCAAGGCAATGTGTCCCTTTAAGGTGGGGGCCAATTTTTTGGATCGCCAAGTACGAAAAATTAAGAAGTGTACAAATATCTAAATTACATTTAATTCATAAACAAACACATTATAAACAAGTTTAAATAGCATTCTCGTTAAAACAAATTTCGCTCAAGTACCTGTTTAATATAAACATATCTACTTGCCTACGGCATATTGCCCCAGCCCCCCCCCCCCCCCACCCCCACACCACCTCACCATTTGAAATCTGGATTTTGGGGTTGGAAATTTCAAGAGGTAAATGCTACATTTCATACGCTATAGTAATGTGATAATTTTGAAGTTTTTAAAACAATTTTTCCATTTAACAGTTGCCAGATTATCTTATAAAAAATAGTAAATTACATAACAAAAGACGCTAAAGGAGCGAAAAAAGTCAACGGAAACTTGGCCAGAAATGCTTTAAAAAAAGGACATCGTTCGGTTTTTGTCAACGTAATGAAAATTTATCAACAAAATTATTAAGGCAGATACAATGAAAGTCAATTGTGAAAGTTGCAGTCGAACACATTATCTACTTGTGACAAATATTGGGGGGAAAAAAAGTTAAATAATTTTCAACAACATCGAATTCATCCACGTTTTGCGAGGTGACAGCGGGTACCAACCGCATTTCTGCAGCTCAGTATTCACAAACGAACACCACGGATATTCGAATCAGCAAAGGTCGCCTAAAGGGCCCCTTGAATTCTCGGTGCTATACACACTCTGTGGCAATGATGCTTCTCTGTTTTTCAACGGAGTTTTTTCCCTCAGTATAAATTACATAACACTTGCAATTGTTGCATAAACCAAACAAAATACACACTTACCCTTTCTAGTTTATGAATTTGGGTTGACAACTGACAACAAAAAACACAGTCCAATATCCAGAAATTCTTGTTGATTTGGAGACGATGTTTCCTACCTGAAGAGATCAAAGATGACTGTCATGAAATCTTGCGTGTCACTGAGTTATCTGCAGTCATGCGTTGCGTGTGTGAAAATGGAACGTACAGTTCGCTGGTTTCCCCCTTGAATTTCCATTTGGGTCTGACACATCTATGATGACAGTTTTTTTAACTTTTGTCTTGACCCGGACAATTTTTAAAATGTATATATGTACTTTTGTCCGAAGATTTAAAATAAATAAATAATAAAATAAATTTATCGATGTCGTTGTAGAATTTCACTTTGACATTAATCAAATCAACCAGTGGTTTGATGACAAGTGCACAGTGGTTTAAGACCCAGACATCGGGTCCGAATTTTTTTTCTGAGATAAATACATATAATTGTTAACTTGAACATGAAGAACTAATTTTTAGTAAAAAAAATTGTTTTAAAATTTGATCACCCTGTTTTTTAAGGAATTGCAGTTCGTATGTATAAAATGACATAAGTTTAAACAGCAAAAATCACACACCCTTTATTAAAAAAAGTATCTGGGAAGGCATATAAAAAATGTTTGAGAAAACAAATATTGTTTTTGAATTACCTTTATGAGAAACATTTCGAACTGAAGAAAATAAAATTTGGACTGAAGTGTTGATGATAGGGCAAAAATGCTTTGAAATCTTTGACAAAATGTCCTAAAATAAACTTTAAAAAACAAAAAAATCGTCATACATTTTCAAAATAAGCCATCAAAGGCCTGGATGAAATGCAAAAACTATGTAATATATTGATAGAGTAACCGTTCGTTGTGGCTAGAAATTCACGGTAAATTAGCGGAAATGAGGTTTTACTCCCGAAAATGAGATTTTTCAGAACGCTGTTTTTAATGAAAAACGCCGTTTACGCGCGGAAAAATAGCGCCCTCTGTTGACTATAGATAGTCAATGCGATGCAGCGTGCGGCTATTTTTAGTAGAATTGAAGCGGCCAACGTTTGTGTGCCTAACAACTGGATTGCAGAAAGGTAAGAATGTTTACCGTTGATAGTGTTTGCATATAAGATAACGTAAGTTAGGTTGATCTGAAGATGAGCATTTCAATAAATGTAGAAATATTGAGTAAAGTAAAACAAGTTTGCGAGCGTGTACTTCGCAAGGAAGTAACGCTAAAACAAAACCAAAAATGTACTCGGTAGTAAAGAGGCATTCTGCCAGACGTGATTTTCCAAGCCTATAAACTTTCAAAGATGTCTTTGTTTATATTTTCGAATGATACATAGCCTAAACTCCTACTTGAACCCGTAGTTTGCATAAATCTAGGCGATGTGAACCAGATGTTTTGGGGGGTTTATTTAAGAGGGGAGGGGGTGGCGGTTATTTTAATGATAGCGGCCGGCTGTAATAACTAGCTCTATTCTGATTACTATTATTAGTAGTAAAAGTTCGTATGTCTTTTATCTATTTCAAATAGCTGTTGCAGTTACAGATGGATCAGTCCAAAAACCCACCTTCTAATCGGGAGATCTTTGATAAATACATGAAAGGGAGATGGGTCGGCCGCATGAAGCCAAGCTTCCTAACAGTTGCTAGAGAAATAAGTGACTGCAATCTAAATGATAATTTTACAGAAGCGAAAATTTCACGACGGGTCGGGACATTGAGAGACAACTTTGTGAAGTTTAATAAATCCCCAACAATTCACTCAAAAGCCAAGGAGACTTTACATACGTCTCATGAAAACCTGTCATGGAGCCGAGGATATGAATTTATCGACTTTGTCCACGGACGTCAGCAACTCAGACGGACGAGTACAATAATAGCAGAATTGAGAAAAGAAGCGGAGGCAAGTGCTCCTGTAAACGACCACCACGTCCGTTAATGTCCCCCAAAAAGGCAAATTTCGGCCAACTGCAAACTGAGGATGAACTCTTCAATTTATTCCGGTGATAGTCACTAATTGCGGAATCAGCGTGCCTAAAAACATTTCATCCTCATAACTTGATTAAGATTTATTTAAAATTTGATACGATAACGCAAAATATTCAAGCGTCTGTCAAACTAAAAATAACACACAGGACATAATTATATCATAGTTTCCTAAGCTGAACTTAAGAACAAATATTTGAAGCGGTAACAAATAAATTTTAAACCATAAATTCTGATATCGTATTAAGTTTTGCCTTTATTCATCAACTTGATCGGAAAGCGTCGTCGCCGGAAAAAAGAATAATGCAGAATGTTATTCATAACCACAAGAGGGCGCACTTTACTTTTTACTTGAATTGCGCCCTTTTTAGAAAGGGAGGTAATTTTAGACAAAATTATCGGAAAATGTATTTCTTTTGACGTTGAAATGTTTCCTTCTAGTCCAGAAGAGGTATGTTAACATGCTTGGTAATTTTTATAAACTTTTGGACAATTGTTTGTACCGAAGTGTACCGAAGTGTACTGATGTCTGGGTCATATAGGATTTTAAACCACTGTGAAGTGTGCACTAAGGCCTTGATCTAATTGGCAGCACGGCTGCGAATGTTGCTAATTAAGGGTGTTGCTTGCTATGGGCAGTCTATACTACAACGCATGCTAACGCGGTGATCAAAACCGAAGCCGTATCCACTACAATTCAGAAACAGTCATAGTGTCTTTAATTGTGCGCTTGTGCGGTGTAAAATTGAAGGCAGGTTCCATCCCTATCGAGGTAATCGGAAATAAGGAGTTTTTTCAATGGCCTGAAAAACACTTTTCGATATCGGGGAAATAAAACCTTACAAGACTTACAATGTTAAATTTCTAGCAGATTTGCATTGTGGTCTTTTAGGCATTTATTTACATATATTACGTATTTTGTGTATCTTTTATTTATTATTTCCATTTCTATTTTTATTGCCATGCCTGTTTAGTTGGTGGCTTTTCCGTTGTTGGGATGATGGAATAAAATATAATAAAAATACGTGAGGCCCGGTTTTCTCCATTGTTGACTGGTACGACTACCAATGGTATTGCACGTAACGCTCTGATATTTTTTATGAGTTATTCGCTCTTTGCAAGGATCCGCCATGTGCGTGTAAAAGCCTCGACTTCATGCTTCATTTGTATTGTATTTGTGTATCTGTTTGGATGAAAGTGTCAATACATTACCGTGACATTACAGTGTTATATAATGCTTCACCGCTTTCCCCAATTCGAGGTTCTACACGCAAATGGCTGACTATGCAAAGGACGAAGGCCGAGTAACAACAAGTACTGCCGAGTAGTACTTTTGTACGAGTATTTGGTACCATCATTGATGCTCGATATAGGGCATCGTGTATCCAATGTGCTTTCATAAATGTGTGATTGAAATTTCAGGAATACTTTCTAGGAGTTTCTATTAGGGGCGGGGTACTTCTGTATGAAAGGAAAATAGTGTGTTAAAGTATGGGAACATTGGGGGGTATCCTCCGGCCCATAAATACCCGGTTCTGATGGTAAACAGTTGGTCTGTCCGAAGAACCCATGCACCTAGCGGCCTTTGCATTGCGTAATACAGTGACAACAAATCGATTACACGTTTCTTTAGTCCATTTGGGATAACAATTGAAAAATAAACATTCGATAAGAATTGGCGACGGAATGTCCAATACCGCTAATGAATAACTGAATAATGTACCTAGTCTAAAGTGGGCGACGTCATGACGCTCATTTACGGCTACCGAATTCGGCAATGAGAAATCCACCATGGTTTATTTATTGCAGTGTAATTATAAAGTTGGCAAGGCGCATATGTATTAGGCTAGCGCAAGTTCGAAACCTGTACAAGGACTTACTTAGCGCTCAACATAATATACGAGAAAATTCAAGGCACAGTCAATCAGAGCCATGCAGTGAGCCAACTCTAACTGTTTGATTTGTTCTTAACTTTGACGGTTTTGGGAATGTTTTTAACGGAAGGTATAATGATATAAATGGGAATAAAAGAGTGTTATTGTAGGCTCGTGGCCGTGCGATAAGGGTCCTCCATGCATTCGGCAAGGTCCTCTATATCGCACGGCAACGACCCTGCCGGTTTTAAACAGTCACCGCTCTCTTATACCCTAAATATTGTTGATCAGTCTTACATACCCAGGTAGCAAGCCCATATGGGCCAGAATATGGGCCCCATGTGGGGATAACCCATATGGGGCCCTGTGGATCCTGCACCCGGGATTCATATGGGGCCCATATGGGATGGCCCATAACCCATATGGGTCCCATATGGGGCCCACATGGGCCAACATATGGGGCCCATATGGGTCCCATATGGGTTGGCCCAGATAACCCATCTGGGATACATCTGGGGCCCATCTGGGTTATCCCATATGGGCATTACCTGGGATTCGTATGGGCATTCTGGACCAAAATGAGGGTCCCATATGTGGGTAGCGTACATATGGGGCCCATGTGGGGCCCATATGGGCCAGCCCAGATAGCCTTATAATATATTCAAGTAATTCAAGTAATTATTTAATGTTAATGATAAGTCTAATTATATGAACGATTACATTACATGTATACTAATCTACAGTACCACTAAATACAAACTATATTACTCATTTATAATATGGCGTATAAGTATATATACCTGTCCCTGCTTGGTATGTATTATATATATAGTCCACAAACTGAAGACTTACAGTCATGGTTAACAGTTTTTTAATTAAATATGTCATTATTTGAATTAGCTTGTTTTAAATGAAAGCGTCTAATTGTAAACTTTATGTATGTATTTTTCTTATAAACGAATATCTTACAAAAAATTACAAAAACCACTTTACAGAGCTAAATTTCACTAAATTGTTTTTAAAATTAATCAAAAACACACTACTTCAATGCCCTGTCCCATAAATTTGCATATTGCCAATATGGGTTTGCCCAGGTCTTACCCATATCGTACCCATATGGGTCTTTGCATATTCTAACCCCAAAGTTTGCTTAGGTCGTGCTTATAGGATAACCAAATGAACCTTTTCATATCACTGCACACAAGGGATTGCTTAAAGGTAATTCCTATTCTTATGTGGCCCTTTCCATAAATGTTTCATCCAAGTTTGTCCGGAGGAAATTACAAAATCCATTGGAAGGGTCATAAACCCTTGGGCTTGCTAAACTCTATTCTATTCTAAACTATAAAATTAACCTCGTAATGGCCGAGGCCTTTCTTTGTGATATCTTTGCCCAGGTCTTTTTAATACCACCCATATGAGCCTTTCTGCCCGTATGGGATTGTCCATATTTTTCCATATTTGGTCTTTTGAATCTTCAGCCCATATGGGAATTAAATGCCCTTGTTTTCCCATATGATAACCACACGGGAGAATGTATATTTTGCCCATATGGGCCAATTCATTTTGTGCCCACATGGGGCAATCCGTTGTTTTCCCCAAATGATACCCATATGGGACACTGCATATTTTGCCCATAATATTATGGGCTAGCCCATGTTTTCCCCATATGATACTCATATGGGCCACTGCATATTCTGCCCATATGGGAATGCCCATGTTCTCCCCATATGATACCCATATGGGACAATGCATATTTTGCCCATATGGGATTTCCCACATTTTTCCCATATGATACCCATATGGGCCCTTGCATATTCTTCCCATATGGGCTAGCCCATGTTTTCCCCATATGATACCCATATGGGCCACTTCATATTCTGCTCATATGGGATTGCCCACATTTTCCCCATATGATACCCATATGGGAATGCCCATGTTCTCCCCTTATAATACCCATATGGGACAATGCATATTTTGCCCATAATTATGGGCTAGCCCATCTTTTCCCCATATGATACCCATATGGGCCACTGCATATTCTGCCCATATGGGATTGCCCATGTTCTCCCCATATGATACCCATATTGGACACTGCATATTTTGCCCATATGGGCTAGCCCATGTTTTTCCCATATGGGCCCCATATGGGAATATTCCCCATAACCCACACCCATAAGGGCCCCATATGGGTACCATATGGGTTGGCCCAGGTCCATATGGCCCAGATATTTCCCATATGGGCCCCATATGGGCTTGCTACCTGGGTAACTGAGTGAATAATGTTCTTTTGTGGGCGTTGCACTACCTTGTAATGCTGTGATACATGCGCGAGACATACGGAGTGTTGATGATCACGACAAAGTGACCATTGATTGTCCAAAACCTTTCTTGGTATGCAGCACGGATGTCAATGACAAAGAATTCAAAATGTCCTCCTTTATTCATTTAAAGTTTTATTTGGCAACTACTTTCGTACATTTAAAGGCACTATGTTGTTTGTACGAAAGATCGCAACTCACCACAACTGGAGTTGTCCGGCATTGTGTCTTGCCGTATCACTGACTCGGGGATACTTCTGGCGTCGACGGTCCGGAGATCGAGAGTAATATTTCCTATCTCACACGGGCAGTCGGTGACTAATGGGTTAATGAAGGAAACTAATAAGACAGATTTATGAACTAACTGTTTTAAAATTCAGCAATAACTAGTAAATGAAACTCCAGGATAGTTTGAGATTACCCTTTTCCCTTTCAATTAGTAATTAGTCACTTTTAAGTTAACCATAAACAGCATTTTGTAAACACTCACACCAGTAGGTGATTGGCACTCACTATATATACACCAATTTCATAGAGCTGCTTAAGCAGAAAATATTGCTTAACAATTGCCTGCTAAGCAGAAATGAGCAGGATACCATTCACAAATTGTACATGTGACATGGTAGTTTGGCTGGTAACCTTATTATGGCAAGCCAAATTTTGTTGTGCTTAGCTACTTTGTGTGCTTAAGGCACTGAACACGTTTGGTAATTACCCAAAATATATTTCAGCATAAAAACTTACTTGGTAACGAGCAATGGAGAGCTGTTGATAGTATAAAACATTGTGAGAAACGACTCCCTCTGAAGTAACGTAGTTTTTGAGAAAGAGGTTATTTGTCACTAAAATATTAAAAGACTTCAGGAAGCCTTTTTAGGCATCTGAAAACACATACATTTTGTGCAACAAGGGTGTTTTTTCTTTCATTATTTTCTTGCAACTTCGATGACCAATTGAGCCCAAATTTTCACAGGTATGTTATTTTATGCATGTGTTGGGATACACGAAGTGAGAATACTGGTCTTTGACAATTACCAAACGTGTCCAGTGCCTTTAAGCAGCTCTATGAAATTGGGCCCTGTAGGCAACATTGCTTATTTTATTTTGCAGAAAGTACATCAGTGTGGGGTAAATCCAAAAATGTTATTATTTATTCCAAATGCATTCATTCATTCATGTCGCCCGCAGGCGGGACCCCCTACGGCGTTTCCAATCTTCTCTATCCTTTATACAGGCAGCCAACTCTGATGTGGTCTCCGTCCCGGTATCTCTCCTCAGAACACCGACATAGCTCATCCTCTGTCTTCCCCTCCGCTTCACCCCATGAGTCGGTTCCCACAGCACCAGACGGCTTGCAGGTAGCTCAGGGTGTCTGTAGCAGTGCCCTGCCATGCCCATTCGCCTGTATGCGATCTTCTGTGAGATCCGAGGTAGCCTGCCGTAAAGGGTATTATTAGGCACGTGGTCTCTCCAGTCGATGTTGAGCACCATCCTCAACATTCTTGTATAACAACCGTCGAGGGACTTCTGAAGGGTCGTGGTTAAGGTCCAGCACTCACATCCAAATGCAAATATTACATCAAATAACCATGAATCAAATCCTTCACATACATCAAGTTAGAAAAAGATAACAAACAGGTATTTAAAAAAAAGTTGATGTCTCATTTAGTTTATGGCAATTGGGAAAGTAAAATTAAGCCATGAAGTATAAACAAAAAATGTAAAAAATCTCAAATCTACAAAGAAAACCCGACATTAAAATCTGACCCGCATTTATTTACAGTTAAGAGTTTTGCCTACGTACTAGTTCAAGGTTCAACAATTGGCAATTGAGTGAGCTTTCCATTCTTATCCCAAGTGTTAATCTTGTTTCAAATTATTCGTACTGTATTTGTATAACAATTGTATTAACAAATGGTACTTTTGTTTTCAATTAAATTGTGTAAATTAGATTATTTAGAAAGATTAGATTTCATACAAAAATAGTCTTCAATCAAAAATAGTCTTCATTACACTACAGTTTGTTTTTATTACATGCACAAGACTTGCACAGTAGTAACATGAACAAACGAAAGGCTAACATAATTATTTTATGAAATAATAAATAACAAATTTCACCTATGGATTGGCTAACGTTAATAATTGTTGTGTTAACTGTGGGCCCATAGGTACTGTCCTACACTGTTATTGTTCAGAGTGTAGTAAGTCCGGAGACAATGAATAAGAAGGCTTGACACCTTGTTTGGGGTTGCTCATGGCAGGCTCAAAATTACTCTGCAGATAAATTAAAATTATTATGTCAAGTTACAACCAATGCTAAAGATTACTTTCCCATAAGTAACCAAGTAAGCATAACATTTAGTTAGGCCAATCCATACAATGTGCACTTCATTATTTAATACCATGTGCTATTTTTTGTCAAACAATTGTTACCCAATTTCACCCAACTTAAAACATTCTAACATCCTACTCACCAACCGATCCTCCTCTCTAGTTGTTAATTAAAATGGCTCCATACGGTGGGTATCCTCACTCGCTTCCTCCACCCAAAATATTGGATTTACTCTCTCATATCTTTTCCCAAACGTGTAAACTTTTAGAACCCAACACAGAAAAGGACACAACAAATAGACCCGACCGCTTAACCCAGCTAGTATTACTACGCTCCACATTGATTAATTACCAATCTCACCTATGAAGAGCTGAAGATTGAAAATAACATAGTGAATATTTGTACAATTATGCATAATTAATTTACATACCAGCAATGAAGACGAGATTGAGACTAAATTCTTTATAACATAAAATAATCCCAAAAGTTTTTTCCTTTTTACATCCTTGCAAATTTGGATCAGTGCGACAATGCGTTAAGCACAACGGCGCCCTCTATCGGTCAACAAAATCATTCAACCAAACTTTCTATCAACAAAATGCCATTACTAGCCCTTTTGAGATATGGTGGACACTGTATGAAATTTGCGGGTGTACACAGACAAATGAACCCAAACCTTTATAGTGTCATAGTATAGTGTCCGCCATATCGCAAAATGGCTTGTATTAAAATTTTGATTCATCACATAGGAATATATATATGAGCGAAGTTAAATGTGAACAAACATTTGAAATTCTATTCGCATTGTAGAGAAGTGCCCCCGCCCCCGAAAAATGTATGCATCCCCTTTAGCTAGGCCTACACCGCCACAATTTTAGTCAATAAGCAAATTAAATTGGTTACTAATTGATGGTGCGTTCGATTAGCTTCCCCCGGGGATCGGATGGGCGCACCACACCAAATAAGCCAGAATTCATGTGCCAAGCTACTTATCATCACAACTTATTTTTAATTACAACGTTTTGGGGGTCATGCAATTAATAGATTGTGTAAATATAAGAATCTATCACAACCTGGGGGTTCGGTGCTTCAACTTTTGAGGAGACTGGATAAATATAGGCGTTAAAGTTGGCCCTATTTGACCGGGAAAGTGGAGAAGTGCTTCACGAAAACTGGCAGCAAGTCGGTTTTGGAAAAGAAAAAAAAAATCGTGTTTTTTTCTTCTGGGGTAGTAGTTAGCAAAAATTCCAAACGGCTGACCTGCCAAAAATTGAAAAGAATTCTGAAGTTCAGTCGTCCGAAAATATGTTTGCTTGGTTTTCAAGAGGCTGAGAGACTTACACGATTTTTTGAGTATTTTTGAATATTTATCATTTAGCATTGGTTCCTATGGGAGTTTATTTAGTGTGGTGCACCCGGATGGGATGGAGATCTACCATAGAAATTTCTATGAGATCTACTAAATTGCGCCCTCAATTGTTGATCGAGTGCTCAAAATGGCTGCATAGGGCCTTCTCGCGGTGTTCTGTCACTTTTGTCAGCAGTGCACACTGTCTGTTTGTCATTACAGTGTCAGTAGTCTCTTTGTAAAGTGGAGCATGCCATGGAGCAGAGTGAAAGACGAAGACTCTGGGTTGGGAACATCGACGAAAAGATATCTGAGTAAGTAAAATAAATAAATCTAGTCCACTTGTCAGTACGTTAATCGTAATGTTGACATTGTTGTTGCCAGTCAACTCAAGCTGTCAAGATCAGAAGCAGAATTCATGTTTTTTTTACCTAGGAATTATAAAGTTCTAAGCAAGTAGAAGTACAGATTCTCTCATCATGATCATCGAGCAGTTTGTTAACAGCTTATCAAATGAGGTTGTCTCAGCTCCTTCCCACAATTAATCATTTCAAAATACTTTAGTAGTGTTTATAGTATACTATTAGTTAGACCCAGTAACTGGGGCGCTATACTCCTTTTTTCGAAATTTTGACATCATCGGTCGTACTAGCGCCCCAGGAAGGCGTTGCACATATCAACGGGAGTCCCTGATATCGCATCATTTTGAATACGGAAGCCACACAAAATGCCTCAGAACGACAAAATTCCCCAACAAAATAGCTTTAAAAAAGCCTACTGGTTTCTTGATATGTCTAAGATGCAACAACAGGTATTTAAATGTACTCACGATTTTGTTTTGTGCTGAAATTTTACGTTTTTTGTCCAGTCGATCGGAGAAAATGGCAATCCTGCTATTAGCAGGATCGGGTCAACTATGATCTGCGACTTTTTCATCGTCGCGATGCATTCTGGGTAGTAGATTTAATCAACGACTGTTTACAGTGAGTGCACACAGTGTGCATGGGCAATGTATTCGTCGACGGGGCGATATTGCAACGTCACAGCCCGAGGTTTCGCCAGTGTTCGTATGACTCCAGTACTCGTGTCCGTCTCGAGGCACAATTTCGGTGACTCGGACTATAAGCTGTTTTCCTTTGCATTTATTTTATTATAAAAGATAAAACTCATACTTTTTGTGTGAGACCAATTTGTGTGTAGGCAGCCCAATTTTTTTGTACAATTTTAATTAATTTATTATTTTATTTATCTTTAGTAACTTATTTATTTATTACTAATACGCCTATTATATATTATCACAGCTTATTTATTTATTTGTTTGTTTATTATTATTATGAATATTATTAATTAATTGTTATTATTATTATTTTGTTTTGTGGGGGGGGGGGGGGGGGGCTTCCCCAACCCCCGCCTGGCCCCTTACTAGTTAGGCCTGGGTCCATTTTCATAGAGCTTCTGTTTACGGTTTCTGCACATTTCTTTTTCTGCAAAGTGCGACTGTAAACAGTCGTTGATTAAATCTACTACCCAGAATGCATCGCGACGATGAAAAAGTCGCAGATCATAGTTGACCCGATCCTGCTAATAGCAGGATTGCCATTTTCTCCGATCGACTGGACAAAAAACGTAAAATTTCAGCACAAAACAAAATCGTGAGTACATTTAAATACCTGTTGTTGCATCTTAGACATATCAAGAAACCAGTAGGCGTTTTTAAAGCTATTTTGTTGGGGATTTTTGTCGTTCTGAGGCATTTTGTGTGGCTTCCGTATTCAAAATGATGCGATATCAGGGACTCCCGTTGATATGTGCAACGCCTTCCTGGGGCGCTAGTACGACCGATGATGTCAAAATTTCGAAAAAAGGAGTACAGCGCCCCAGTTACTGGGTCTAACTATTAGTATTAGTATTACCTAAACATACTGGGAAAAACCTTCATTAAATAAACAATTTTTATCTCGTTTTTAGTGCTCACCCTCGCTTTTATTTTAACTTCATTCATTGTCTGCTGATGCAGCATACCTAATGTCAATCAATGAGTGTCTTCAAAGTTTTCGACGTGACAGTCTATTAGGCATTGGCTTCCTACTGACCCAAGACTTATAGTTTTAACTTTTAGCAAGATTCTCGCAAGCAAGTTGCATGCACTGTACTACTGCAAGCAAGCACACTCACACTGGCTCTGCCTCTGGCTGGGGGAGTCTAAAATTGGCTTTCTCTACAACAACAATTTAATGCGAATAAAATTTCAAGTAATTATACTTGTAATGTTTTGTTTAAATAAATGTTTTGTTCATATTATTGTTACTTGCTTTAAGAAGCTGAAATTTTGTTTATTTATTCTTCATGTCATTACCTACCCACCATCTCTACAAATAATTAACAACATGTATTTGGCTCCAAAACTAGCAAGGTCCCGTAGATTGCACAACCAACGGCAACGCTCAAAGACCAAACCGCTAGTTTTTAGAACAGATACTTCCAATCCTTCATACCCAGAACAGTTTTACTGTTTAGGACATGGAGCAAACTCCAACAGTGCAACATAGATACCCCAAACCACAATGCTATTTTAAGAATTTCATTTAAGTTCAGTTCCACCTCCCCTCCTTGTCCTATTCCTAGAGGGCCTCCTTGTTAAACTTCCTCACGAAGTATTTTAATAGCATAGGGCTACTTTGCAACCCCCGTAGGCCTGATGGGAGTCTAGGACGCCAGCAGTCTTCCTTTGCACACTGCACTAGTCGATTAAAAGCCTCCTTCAAAAAACACATTGTCTCCCATTATGTAACATAGTTCTTATTCTTAATTCATCATCCTGGTTCAGCTGGTTTGGCGTGGTCTGTCTTGGGTTTTTTGTCTTTGTTTCTTTGTTTGTTGCATTTTTGTACTTGTTTACCTGCCCATTTTTATCCCTGTGTGATCTGTTGTTACTCTGTATTGTTTTATTATCAAATTTTAATATTATTTGAATACTTTCCATCTTTGTTTTGTTTTGTACAATGCATCCCAGCCTACAAGCTTATTGCTTTTATTGGGTCATGCCTCCATACTGTTTCAATCTCTATTAACTAATCATTTTTTTATTTTTATTGATTGATTGATTGATTGATTGATTGATTAGGGCCTACTTGATTTATTTACAAATAATCAGTACCTACAAATATTGATTTTCCAATAGATACAGCTTGTTGAAGCTCTTGAGACGTCACGGTGAAATTGCACAATTTGACTTCCTTTTTCACAAGACGGGACCAAGTGAGGGCAAACCAAGAGGGTATTGTTTTGTCAGCTTTAAGACTCGGGAGGTAAGGGCTTCTGTTCCTGTCTTAACCCTCACCCTCCAAAATCCTGTCTAGTTATATTCCCTCGTTGAAGAGTTCTGAAGAAAAAATTGTTGGATGATTATGTGGATGCTTGCTTGTCGCCTTAAAATTGCACTACACAGTACAAGGTTGTTTTCGAATTGGTGGCTACAGCTACGGCTACGACTGTTGCGAAAGGTGATGCTAAGGACATACATGTACTACACTTCAACGCATGGAGATCTAGCCGTAGCCACAGCTGTAGCTGCCAATTCAGACACGCCCTAACAGTGACATAAAGAGAAACTAACTTCCAAAATGGCGCAACCAAGAATTATTGTAGCGATGGCGTCGTGTGAATCGGGTCAATTTGAACAAATACTGTTTCTTTGCCCTTAGGTGAAACTAAAAGTGTACTTGATCATAACCCAGGTATCTTGACCTAGTTGTTTTTATTTGCATTTAGGAGGCCGAACTTGCCATTCATGCTTTAGACGGTAAACTAGCTCTGAGCAAGAAACTCGCTGTGAAATGGGCCCACTCGCAGACAGCAAGCTATAAGGTAAACATGGTAAACTGTGGTCAAGTAAATGTGCAAATTATGGCTCTATCAAAAGGAAAGACGATTTAAAGACAAAGGAGAGTATTGGTTGTGGTTGAAAAAAAACCAAAAAAACATGGGTTTCAATTTCAGAGTAGCAATTCTCCCTAGAAATATTGCTTGAAAAGAAAATAAACAAACTTTAGCACAGTCTTACTTAAGGACACAAGTGTCAAGCCTGGGACTCAAATCCACACTCTGCTGATCAGAAACACCAGATCTTCAGTCTGGTTTGATGGACCGCTCAGCCAAATATGTTTCTTGAAAACGATAGTATTAGTACTTGTTTTGAGTTAAAGTAATCTCCCAAGAATGACCAAGTTATTGTTAAAAGACTAATTTTCAAATTGTTTTTTAAAATTTTTGTTGGGACCAGACACAAGAACAGCAGATTGAGGAAGACAAGAATACTCTTGCCCCTGACAAGCTCCCAAGTAGCTTTGGTGGTCATCAGTCTGCAGTGGCAGGCACAAGCACGAAGAAACAGGCATGCAAAAATAGGTACATATATATGTATACAAAGCAAACAGTTTTCAGTAAATCACAATGAAATCTTTTTGTGGTGAATGTAAGTTGCATAGGTCTTTTAAAAGGGGGTGTGTCGTCATGATCAAAGCGGCTATACAAAACAGAGCTACCACATATGACCTAACATGAGTGATGACGTAACATGAGTGATGATGTAACATGAGTGATGACATAACATGAGTGATGACATAACATGAGTGATGACATAACATGAGTGATGACATAACAAGGCTTTTCGCCCATCTTTCTGAAAAGCACCGGAGAAGGTTATTCAAAATGATTGGTTTTTACACAATTGAAATCTGTTTAATCCCATGTGAACTCAATTTTCTTATTGATTAAAAACATTGTAAATGAGTTTCAGCTCAAATCACTTGTTGCCGTTTTCGTTCAAGTAGGTCTTTAACATAAAATATCAACCTGTACTTTTTTCTTTTTATTCAGCAACGATGCGAAGATCCGAGCCATCGAGAGTAAATTGAGACAGATGGAGCGTGCCAGCAATGACTTCAACATCGTTCCAACATACTCGGCTGCAAGCCAACCACCCAAAGGGAAAGCTGATACCAAACGATTCAAACCATACGACAAGAGGTGACACCCATTCAGATGTACAGTAACAACGCGTGTTTAAAGAGGGGCTCTAGGGTCAAATTCAGTTATGTGATCCACTCATTTTACAATAGAGTCCTAAAAATGGAGGAAAAGTCTCTAACCTCTGATGTGTGTTTGATCTTCTTCAGGTGAAATTTTTCTAAAATCTCAAAAACATTTGATACGTTATATTTCAAATGCATGGTGTGTACACTTTTGTACAGAGATAGTTCAGTTCATTCCTGAATTTTGATGATATTCAATCAAAACAGCATTGAATTTGACTGGTGCAAAAATTTGGAAAATCCAGACCCATTTGGTTTTTGATGTTCGATGGCGCCGTGTTTCAGATTTCGCTCTGAAATGGTATCAAATAAATTGAAATTCTACACCATTTTGACATTAGGTTCGAGACTTGTCATTTTTTCCCACTTGAATGAGGACTCTTTCCACTGTAAAATAAGTGCGTCACAAAACTGTATTTGACCTTGACCTTGGAGCCCCCCCCCCCTCTTTCATAGTTTGGAAGGGTCCCTGATGCTGTTGTTATTTTTGGAGTCAGAAGTGCAATATGTACAAAAGTGTAACTATTTAAGCAGTGACTATAGACCGATATTTTTAGCCCGCCTGCGCAAGTGGCTGCGGGCCGTGCCGCCATTGCGCTGCCAGCACCCCAGCAATGGTGGCGTGTAGCTCTTATGGCCTTGGATTGGTCAAAACTATTTAGTGCCGTATCAGAGTAACATGTTAGGGTTGTATTTGAATCAAGACCTTAGCAGACGAGGCAACATCTTTATACCCTAACGTGGAGGACTTCGGCTTGGTCCTTTAATTATCACACAGCCACGAACCTGCCGGTTTTAAAAAGCCGTTTAAGACCTCATCGCCTACTTTTTTTTAACATTATTTAACACTTAAATCTACAAAATAAAGTAACAGAAAGGCAACACACCAAGCCTTAATGCAACCTGAACTTATTAAAATCTCTTGAGTTATATAAAACAGACTAAACAATAACTATGAGATTTTAAATTTATATTAAGTTTTATACGCTTCCATCAATGTTGCTTTTTTTCTTCTTACTTTGGAAAACGATCAAAAGATTTCTCTTGAAAGAAGTATTTTTAATGTCTCACTCAGTGTGCATTGAAGTTTGAATTCTTGTCATGATTCTCTCAAGTTAAAGGGGCTGTTTTGTCATGATCAAGGCAGGCCTGTGGCTGTACATGGAGTTATAAACTCTCACCCAGTTACTACACCTTCCTTAAAGGGTTTAACTAAATAGCTTTTTAATCAAATATTTTCATTTTTTGTATAGTCCATCCTCATATAGATGCAAACAAACGGAGACAAATTTAATTTGTCTTGAAAACTTTGATCATGCCTGTACTGCTGTCCGAGTATTTCACCCCAATGCTTTTTTTAACAAATTTCTAATGTAATGTATACCGTAGCAAAAACATAAAAAGCTAGCCTCCCAAAATGAAAATGTAAACAAATGTATATATTTTTTAATGATTGATGTTTGCAGGTAGAAAAATAACTTCAAGATGTAAAAAATATGTTTTTGATTTGTGCAAACTGCATGTTTTCATTTTGACTGTCAGCAACAGCTAACCTGCAGATGAGTAGTGTAAATTGATATCATTAGAAATCATTTCTTTGTGTGTTTGACTGTAAGTTTTTTTGTAAGTTTATTAATTTTTACAAATAACCCTTCAATTCACATTCTTGCAAAAAAGTGAGATGAAAGTTTGAAAAGCATGTAGATTTATATTTTCCCCTCAATGAAACAAAAAATAAATCTATTCAAGAAAATGCTTTAAATGATGTGGTAATAGTGCATATGTTATCATAAGGAAACGTGTGTTATGTTTGTCATGACTTGTTGTGAAGCAGTTCCGGTCCAGTTTACGATGGGTGATTATAAAGGCCTACCTACTGAGTGAACTCGCTCGTTCACGCAAATAAATCGAAAATAAATACATGTACGGTTGCGAGAGGGCGCTGTTTAGGATACACATTGTGTACGACTCGACTTTCGTGGCGACGTTCAATAGCCATCCAGCCAGCAGAACAGAGGCAATCAAAACGATGGATTCTACCTAAATAATTTGTAAGTTCATTATGTTTAACATTCTGGTAAATGCAAGAATAAAGGACAGACCAAATAACGCTATTGCTCGAGTTGCAACAAGAGAGGCGTGAACTAACCTATCAAGTCGCAGACGTGACATTCTATGCCTTATTAAAATAAAACAAACATGCTCAACGAGACCACACCCCATGGCCATGCGCACACAGTCACAACAAGTGACAAACACAAAGCACCCCATTTTCTTTGCCAAGCGAAGCCAGTCAAAGGACGGTGTCTAGATCTAAAAGTGTCCATTCTGATAAGGAAAGTGACAGGCCTGTTATTTAGGTAATGCTATAAACTACTAACTAGTGAGCACTAGCTTGAAATACTGATACTATCCGGATGATCCGATGAAATGAAGTCGGGGGGGGGGGGGGGGGGGGGTGTTACTGTTGGAAGGGAATCCCCTAAATTTTAGAGGCCTACATACCGCCGGTTTACCTAAAAAACACTGCAAGTGCAACCAATCCATGACCAACCAGTGGTTCACAAACATCAATTGAAAGAAGGCAAGCCTTTTGCCAGAAGGGTCCATTTTTAGTTTTTTGTAAGAAAAACAGGACAGGCATATTTTAAATTCAAGTCAGACACTGAGCTGAGACAGTCAGTGACACCATGGAGGGACGGAGCTAGAATATACTGATTACTACTGTGATTGATACTGTGATAGTGATACAGTAATGAAATGATAGCTCTGAACTTTAGCCCAGGTTGGACTCCTCCGTTGCATACAACGCGACGGAGTCCAGGGTATAAAGGGGCTCTGCCATTGCGAAAAAATTTATAAATTAAACAAAAAATATTTTTACCTATTTGAGGAAGCTGAAACTTGACTCACATATTCCTTGTGTCCTGAACTTTACGCCTGCTCTATTCAGAATTGAAAATTTTATCCTTGGATGACATTATTTCTGAAAATAAGTCCGAGTTGTGCACTGGCGATGTGACAACCTCAACTGACATGGAACCAAGTCCACAAAAGAGGGCGCTGTCTAACCCGTAACACTCAACGTTTTTACTTCTGGGCGGCAACACGACTGAGTCACATCGCCAGTGCACAACTCGGACTTATTTTCGGAAATAATGTCATTCATGGATGTATTTGTTCGTTTTTGAACTCATCAAAAGTGTAGTTAAGGGCACCAAGAATAAATGAATGGAGTTTCAGCTTCTCAAATTAGGTAAAAATATGAAAAAATTGTACTCAAAATTTTGTTCGCATTGTACAGGATCTTTATACCCAGGACGTCAGTGCAGTGGCACTGACTGACTTCCTACCTGTACATGGTACAAGTTACAACTTTCTTTTGGATAGTCACTAGTCAGGGCTCGCGGAGTTAACATTGGACTGCAGGACAAAGTCCAGTGATTTTTTTAAAGCGTTGGTTCATTAAACTCGTAACTGGACAAGTCCGGCTGTCTTGTGTCTTGGCATGAAGAATACTTTTACATGTGTACTTAGGCCCTACCCATACATGCCATAATACAAACAAGATAGCCAGCCGGACCACTTGAAGAGACTTTTGACTGGTCCCCAGTTGTTTAAAACTAGCATCGGCTATTGGGCCATTGTTACAATTACACGCTGCTGGAGCATGTTTAATTTAGAGTTTCATCTTATTGCAATCTCTTGAAGGAGCTGTGAGGATGTAGAAACCTGGGAAGGACATAGGACCAAGACCAAGAAGACATTGAAGGAAAGATAATACTTTTCATCTCATACTTGGCAATCTCCTGGAGCAATGAAGATGCGGTTTACCACGAGTCTCTGGATGGGTGTCATCCTCATCCTGTTACTGTGTGAGACAGATCTTTGTCTTGATTGTAAGTTGCTATTGTTGTTTTTAGTTTTTTTAAATCCCCGGAGGAAATATTTTATTCAATCTTCAATCAATCAGTAAACATTTATTTCCATCTCTCGAAAAACAATTACATAATACGCAAATATAAAGAAACGTACAGATGGAGGCATGGTGACGAAAGCCGAAGCTTATAAAAACATGCCTTTAAATATGTGAATACAAAAAACAAAACAGTTAGTCACGAAGAAAACAACAATTTAAAGACAAACACAAAGACAGTGACAGGCAAACAAAGCACAGACAAGGACAGACAAACAAACACGTTCGATTGAGTAGATGAATATATGCAAAGGATGCGTTATAAAACATAATCAAGTGAGGACCTACGGCAAAAGTGACAAGATGCATTTAAAGTAAATTTAGGCAACAAGAAATAAGATAATAAGAGCTGCAGATCGAAAAAACAATGTTACATAATGGGAAAGCAAATCCTCCTTGTAACTTTTTTTAAATCGGCCTACAGAGGATTGAGATTTGATAAACAGTCCTAGTCCATTCCAGAGACGGGGTCCATAAAAGCGCAGGGTATTCATTGCAGCGGATGTACGAGTGAATGGTACATACAAGTGATTGTGAGACCTGGTGTGATATTGGTGAATTTCATTGACACTGACGAAGTACGATGAGAATGAGCGAGGAAGAAGATCATTAGTAAATTTGTACATTAGGATACCAGTTTGAAGTTTGTTAATATCAGCGAGTGTTAAAGTACATAATTTGGCAAACAATGGTGCCGTATGATCGCGGGGTTGAGACAGTGTGCATATGCGAATTGCTCTTTTCTGGACTCTGATTAAAGATTGGAGTTTATTAGTAGTTGTGCATGCCCAAACAATGTTACAGTAGTTCAGATAGGGAAGGATCAAAGTATTATACAGCGTGACAAGGGTGGTGCTAGGGAGAAAAGAGCGTAGCTTGGAAAGTACACCAGAGTTGCGGCTTATAACATTAGAGACGGAGGCAATGTGATGACACCAAGAAAGTTTATCATCGATGATGACACCCAAAAATTTAGTAGAATGAACCAAACTGATAGCTGTGTTATTTATCGTCACGGGTTCATGAGGGTTATATAGCCTCCCCGATTTGCTGAATAATTGGTCAAATCAAGGTTAAAGTCTCCCATCACATAACACAGCTTCCCCTCAATAGTGATCTTATTTAGGCAAGTATCAAATGAACGGAGAAAATTATCGGTAGATGTACCAGGAGCTCTGTAAACATTTCCAACGACAACATTACGGGCATTTTCACGCTGAATCTCAACGAACACACATTCAAAGTCCTCACATGAAGACATGAGATCGTCTCTTATGATAAAATTCAGTTGGTCATTGATAAAAAGGGCAACTCCTCCCCCTACTCGGTTACACCGTGACGAGTGAATGAGTTGATAGTTGTTCATGTGAATAAAGGAGGGAGGAGTTTCTTTAAACCAGGTTTCAGTAAACCCATATACAGAGAAGGAAAACTTCAGAGAACAAAGGTAATCCTGGACGTTAAAGAAATGTTTACAGAGACTCCTGGTATTTAAGTAGAAAATAGAAAAATCTGCTGATGTATTGTTTACTTGATTGAAACAATCGGTGTCATAGTAAGAACAAATATCATCATCTGCCAAAATGCTATCCTCATTTACATTAAACAAATCAAACACATTATTTTGGTGGAACATTGAAGCAAAGTACACAACCGAACTAAGTAAACAAACAAGACAAAGAAATCAGTTAACAAAATCCAAATAATTATAAAGAAAACAAAAAGAAATCAGTTAACAAAATCCAAATAATTATAAAGAAAACAAAAGAAAAAAACGCAATTTGAAATACACAATGAGATGTGGGCGTAAGAAACGAGCTCATAAACTAAAATATAACTCAGTGAGCACCAAACAGCCATGGGCAAAACAATCATAAAGGATAAACAAGCTTGACATGAACAATGGAAATTAATAGCATAGGTAATATAAAGGCAAACAACGATTAAGCAAATTAATGTCAATAAATAAGCAAGGTAACTTAACATGGTAAATAATGATGATGAAACAGCTGATCATTATGAAAATATTGACCAAAATCAAGATATAAAGCGAGGAAAAAATACTGTGAGCAAACTAATATAAACAAACATACGGAAGGATCATGCAATGACTAGTGCAGCAGGATGCAATTATACTTTATAGCTGGGGGAAGACTGCTGGTGCTCCTCCATGGCCACGCCATTTCCCAGCATAGAAGCGGTACTTTTTACCTTCTTGGTATGCCTTGCTGACTTCAGCTTTCCATCTCCGCTTTTCCTGGAGGTCTTGCCTTGTCAGGTCCTCTACACAGAAGTATGTCAGCCCCGATAGAGCTTGCCGCTGGTGCCGCAAGATTTCGAGCTTATCCTGGTAGCAGTTCAATTTGAAGAGTAGATGTTGTGGCTTACCAGAAATCTTAGGGCCGTCACGGTGGGCTCGTTCAATCTTGACATCGGTCAGGCTAAACTTGTCCCTCAGGAGAGTCTTGGTCAGGCTTAGGCAGTCTTCATCCTTTTCTTGTGGAAGGCCGATCACTCGGACATTGTTACGCCTGCTGAAACGCTCCAGCTTGTTTAGCATTTCGTTTTGGTCAACAAGCTGTTGATCTATTGATCTGACATGTTGGCACAATGACTCCAGCTCCTTCACCTTATTTTCCAGATCGTTGATACGTCGGCTTTCGAACTGAATCGATTCGTTGAAAACATGGTATAAAGATAGTCATGGTGGAAAACTTCCCATGAAATATGTTTTAGCTTGAAATGAGCGATAGTGTTTGAGAAATAAGTAAAACAATTAGTTTTAATCTTGCAAGTCAAAAACTTTTCTTTTTTAAATGTCCCACTTTTATCTTGTTACTCCAATGACCAATTGAGCTTGAACTTTCACAGTTTTTTTTTCATGGGTCACATCCAGTGTGGATACTAGTCTTTGACAATTACCAATTACTCCACAAGTTAATGACCAAAAAATCAGGCTTGGTTAAAGCACTGGAGAGCTGTTGATATTATAAAACATTACTAGAAATTACCCATTTGAAGTAATGTATTTTTAGAGAAGGAGGTAATTGTTCGACCCAAAATTTGAATCTGAGAAAGGCTTCAGGCGTGGAGCCCTTCTCAGGCATCTGAAAGCACACAATTCTGTGCAACAAGGATGAATTTCTTTCATTATTTTCTTGCAATTTTGAACTTTGATGACCAATTGAGCCCAAATTTTGTCATTCTCTCAATTCATAGTTCAATTCATAGTTCAATTTATTTCCACTCAATCATTTAAAATGACAAAATATAACATTACAGGAGAAAAAACTTATTAGATTAAGTGGAGGAGGTCTCCTAAAAGCAAGCTTGTTGGATGGAGACCCCCGAAATTTGTGTACATACGTGTCTATTTGATGTGTTCTTTTTTTAAGGTTCTGTGCAACTGGAGCCAAAATTTCTTCAACCAACAGTTGCTCGTTTGGAGCTTTCCCCTGGAAACAATGCTGAATTGATATGCGAAGTCCACCGGAATCTTAGTTCGTGCAATCTTAGACCAGGGGTAAGTCTTATTTCAGATTATTTCTGTAACTTGTAAGTGATATCAAGTCTTGCTACTATTCGGGAAGGAGGAATGACCTTTGTTAAAAGCGGACAAGCATTCAATAAAATTCAACCATGACGTCTAAAATTTAAGACAATCTCCTTCACTTTACTTTAATCCTTCATATACAGTGTGTAATGTAACACAGCACAGTAACTAATGTGAAGGTCAAAGGTCAACACAAGGCTGGCTACCACTATGTTTACGACACACAATTCAACTAATCTCCTAAATTACAATATTTCTCTGACCCAAAGATTAAACACAAATCAATACTCGCAGAGAGTATAAATCTACCCCTCGCAGATAATCATCAATTTAAGGAAAGCCATGCTTCCTACGAAATAGATAGAATTACCCACCAAAAATAGAAGATGTTCTTTTCCTGCTGAAAGCTAAAAATTAAAAAGAGAACAGTTAATTAAAGGTTGCAGACACAAACTGTAGGTAAGTACATATCCAAAAGAAAGTTGCATTAGGCCCAAGTATGATTGAGGGCGCACTTGCCTTTATTACATTACTGTGTATGCATACTGAGCTTTTCTTAAAAAATCCATTTCAAAATTGTTCTATTTGTAAGATAATTTGATGAACTCCTTTAAATCTTAAAGCAGGGTTTACTTTTGGTTTGTCAAAGACCAGTAATGGTATCCTCACTTGGTGCATTCCAACGAATGCATAAAATAACAAAACTTGTGAAAAATTCAGGCCCAATTAGTCTTCTAACTTGCAAGAAAATAATGAAAGAAATAATACCCTTGTTGCAAAGAGTTGTGTGCTTTCAGATATTATTAGAAAGTCTTCATGCCTTTCTGGGATACAAAGTTTTTGGTAAAAAAACACCTCTTTCCCTAAAGCTACATTATTTACTTTCAAAGGGGGTCATTTCTAACAATGTTTTATAATATCAACATCTCTCCAGTGCTCATTACCAAGTAAGTTTTTATGGTCATTTATTTTTGGATTAGTTACCAAAGGTTCACCCTCCCTTTAATGTTACAGTTTTCAGGAAGCTGAAAGGTTTCGTGAACCTGGACAAAGTTTAATGTCAAAACATTAGTATACGTACATCATCATGACAAGCCTTCCTTAAAAATCACTGCTTAAGCCTATTGCTGTGCATGATCTTGATATTTGTCACAAATTTCAGGAAACCTTTACTTAAAGGGGCATATTGCCTTTAGATTTGGGCACATTGGGCTTCAAAAAACATTTATCTTTAAATGAGTATGGTTTGAAAGATATTTTTAAAGTATTAATACAATGATTCACACACACAAAAACTTGAAGTTGTGTGGTTTTTGTGTAATTTCATGACACAAGATGGTCCACAGTTTTGTAGATCATATCCATATATTTGACTCAACAAAATGACAGACTGTATGTTACACTGTTTGTATAATTTCCAGAGGCAAATATAATATGTGGGTTGGTTTTTTATTCTAAAGAGAGCACCTGTGTGGCTAACATGGCACTCATTGTCATGTTTGTGATTTGAGTTTGAAAATTTTGGCAAAGACTCTCCTTCCAAATACTGCTGAGCAGAAAATGAGTGGGCACCAGTCACAATAATCCAAACTTAATGTAATTTTGGCTGGTAACCTGTGTCTGCTTAGCAATACTTTTCTGTGCTTAGCAAGTTTTAGTGCTTGCAGGGCCCAATTTCATGGCTCTGCTTACCGTAAGCAAAGAATCGGGCGCTTACGGAAGCAGGGAATTCTGCGCTTACGTCAAGCGTATTTCACGGGTTAGCAGGGAATTCCGCGCTTGTGCGTAGTCTACGTTAATACTAGGCATTCTACGCTTACACAGCTAGCACAGAATTTCGGCGCTTACTCGGTAAGCGGAGAATGGTGATCGCAAGCGCCGAATTCGGTGGTAAGCAGAGCCATGAAATTGGGCCCAGGTTTTATGAAATTGGGCTGAGGTATACCAAACTTATCCTACATGTCCTAGTCTAAATATTTGGGTGTTGAGTTTACGATGGATTCAGGAAATTTTGCCAGAGCACCTTTGAAGGGAGACAGGGCTCGATTTCACAAAGCACTTAAGTTGCATCTTAAAGGGACTCACCGGTTAACTGTTTGCGTAATTTAGTCAAGTAGAATCATAGCCAATTATTTCTAGATGGTTTTTATTTTATTTTTACACAAAAATATCACGTAATTAACGAGAAATGACCGAAAAAAAACAAAATTGGTCAGAGGTCAGCGTATACGCTTTACCACCCGTTGCAAGTGCAAATTTACGGGATACATGCTGCGCACTGTTGCAAGTAGACTGGTGCTCTGTTTATGTAAATGTTTTACTACGGCAAGGCATGAGGATCCAATCTACATGTACGTTATCCATAAAGTGTGTATAAACAACGGACACGGAAACCAGTCAACTCGCCCCCCAGCAAAGTCGCCAATTACAAAGTCACCAACTACAAAGTCTCCCCCTAGCAAAGTCACCCCCTCACATACAAACTCCCCTCCACCCCTCCCACGTTCATGGGCTTCCAGGTACTGCTATCTCTTGGCTCGGGGGTTTCCGTCGCGCTGAGCCCCGCCGAGACACTGCCAGCCAGCTACACGATTGCCCCTGTGTGACGCATAAGCTCTACATGTAGTCCCCACGCTGTGTACTGTAAAACACGCTTCCGTTACTCGGACTCTCTGAAATAAAATCTTACGTTCGATTTTTTGTAATTGTTTACAAGTTGTATCCATAATTTGAATACGTATATAATTTTCTTTTGTCAAATACTCATGAATACTTGTTAAAAAAACAGAGTTGAATTCGGTACAGTAATTAATTTTTATACGGCTGGAAGTAAAACTAACTCCAAAAATCACGAGGGTTATCCGAACAACCCATGTGACCTTCGTTTTTTGAAAAATGCTCAAAAACGGCCAAAATTGATGGTTTCTTTTAGGAACCGTTCTTCTCCATTCCTGGAAGACCTTTGGGATCATGTTTTAGTCAATTTTGTAGCCAAAATAGCCCAACGAAGCCGGTGTGTCCCTTTAAGCTGAGTTGTCAATATCACCATAGTGATTTGTATTGTGACATCACACTTTGCGTAGCAATTAAGATTGATACACAGTTAAGATCAATCTTAGCTCTTTGTGAAATCGGCCCCAGGGTGAATTAATCTTTTCCACAATTCTGGCAGATTTTAAAATTTTATTATAATTTGTTTTCGTTTCTTTTTCACTGAAGGTTGAGCCAAAGTATGGCCTGCAGATCTGGTGGTGTAACTCAACCGACAAAAGCTGCTACGAGTCACCGCTGCCAGCGCCACTACCCCCCAATCCCCCCTTTCTGAAAATGAACCAAAGCAAAATGAAAAACGCTTCGTATTTGACGTCTACCCTAAGACTAGAAAACATGGAGGAGAGCCATGTGGGTCAGTATTACTGCGTGGCACACAGTGAAGATCAATACACTGCAGAAAGTCCGGGACACGTGGAAGTGTTTATAGACATTCAAGGTACTCCCAAGTAGTAGTCTTGGCCGATTTGCTACCTTCCGCCAAGGTTGTAATTAATAAGCATGAAACATGTAGTTCTTTTCACAAATGAGAAGTCTCCCGAATTCCGAAAAAATCTACCTCGCGGCAGTAGAATAAATAGCAAGACAAGTTCTCAAAAGAACATAATCTTCCCAGCAATGGTGTTACCGCAAACCAAATATTACTCCCAAGCACTTTCTCCAATTCGTTTGTGTCTGTTGGTGTGTTTGTCTGTTGTTTGTCTGACTGTAAGTACAGGAACAAAAGCTTTTGCTTCACCCTAGGCCTAAATGTTGTTCTGTTTTGTGACTATTTATCCAACTTCGGTGTAAATTGATATTGTCATTTCATTACTACTTTTCAGGTTTAACATGTTATCATGTATCTTAACTTTAACTATGTTCACTTATGTATTTAATCATGGCAACATTGAAATAAATACTGTTCGATCAGATTGTGTCAAAGCTAAAAACAAAAGATCAAGCACCAGAACAATTATGACATCAACTTAAACATTTTGTTTGAATAGTCTATCACACTCTCTTATCCATAGCAACCATTGAATGTACTTTACCCATAGCCTAGATGTCTAGGCACAATATACTGACTACTTTTATTTATGCTATGGTTAAAACTACAACTCCCTCGGTGATCTCCGGAGTGCTTTATTTTCCCTTCGCCTTCACCTCTGAAAATAGAATGTGCTAAGGATCACCCCGGGAGTCGTAGTTTTTCAACCATAGCACTGAAAGCAATCAGTATTGTCCCAAGTTGAGGTAGTTACTAATATTTGAATCTTTCTCACTCGTTTTGTTGGCCACCCAATTTTTACTAATTCAATTCAGTAACATTTATTTCAATGCTGTCATTGATTACAATAATGCACATTTATGTTGAAATTACACAAGTAATACATTAGCATGAGATATGATTTATATTTAGTACACAATGATTCAATAATAATCAGCAAATTAATGACAACATTTAGGTGTAAGGTTAAGCAAAATGCTTTTGTGCCCTAACCTATGGACAGACAAACATACAACCAAGGAACCGTACCAGGACAATGGACAAATGAAACAGACAAGACAGTGTGAGACAAGGCCAACACAACTTACAAGTTACACCTTATTAGTTTATGAATAAGAGTCAAGGAACTGAGCTCTTAGGTTATTAACAAACACAGATAGGGAGGTTGAAGATTTAAGAGAGTAGGCCCTATATAATAAAATCATACACCTGTATTATTTGTTCATAGACAAGTTACCGGCACGAATTACCAACTATTCCAAACCATTGACTGATGTGGTCACTGGTTCACCACTGACGCTCAGTTGCTCAGTCGAGGGATACCCTACACCGAAAGTCCACTGGGAGAAGGACAGCAAACTAATCCCTGGCTATGAAAATAACACATACTTTGTGAAGAATGCCACGTTGGACGACGCAGGGATCTATGTCTGCATTGCCCAGAATGACAATGAAGTGAGGTCTGGAGAAATGTTGGTAAAAGTGAAAGCGATTCACCGTGAAAGTAAGTGTATAATCTGTTGTTGAAACTTGAATTAGTTTTAAAAGCCATGGTAGGCCCTATATAATATTTGATACTGATCATACATATGGCACTATGGATACGTTTGGTAATTACTCAAAGTATATAATTAGCATAAAAACTTACTTGGTGACGAGCAACGGAGAGCTGTTGATAGTATAAAACATTGTGAGAAACCACTCCCTCTGAAGTAACGTAGTTTTTGAGAATGAGGTAATTTCTCACTTAAATATTTGAATCTGAAAAAGACTTCAGGCCTGAAGCCTTTTTCAGGCATCTAAAAGCACACAAATGTTTGCAACAAGGGTGTTTTTTCTTTCATTATTATCTTGCAACTTCAATGACCAATTGAGCCCAAATTTTCACAGGTTTGTTACTCTATGCATATGTTGGGAAACACCAAGTGAGAATACTGGTACAGTATTTGACAATTACCAAACGTGTCCAGTGCCTTTAAATTGGAAGTTTTACTTTATTTTCTGTGTATTTGGTATTTAATATTTATTGTTGTTACTGTGGTTGTTTTGTGTTTTTAATGTTTCCAGTTGCCATTGGAATACAATTTATATCTGATTTTAATGCAGACATAATAAAGAAATATAATCATACACTGTAATCATAATATTTATTTATTTATCGGCTGCAATTCGCACATACATGTATCAGCCTGCAATTCGTGCGTATCACAGCCCGATAGGCTAGCTGTGGCCAAGGATTCAAGTCTTTTCTTTCAACTCGTGCAAATATCTCAACTTCAAATAAATTCAGTTGGGACGTTTAATCAGTTAACCGCTTGAAGGGAAAGGTATACGTTTGGTAATCATTCTTAAAATTAATGGCAATAAAAACTTACTCGGTTACAGTGTTTTGCTGAGAGGTCTCCCCAGGGTAAACAAGAAATAAATAGGAACTAAAAGTAAACCTTTTAGGAAAACAAAGTACTATTAAAGGAGGTATACGTTGGGTTATCACTCTTAAATTTAATGGCAATAAAAACGTATTAATTAGAAGTACAGCAGCTTTTGATAGTATAAAGCATTTTGAGAAACATTTCAAGAAATGTGGTTATGTAAAAAGTTGTTTTCACCCCAAAATTTGAATCTGAGAAACATTTCTGTGTGAAACATCTCAGATTGTGTATTCCTATCATTGGGGATTATTCTTCCTGCAAGGACATATCTGTCCGGATTTTTGGCGATTTATCTCAAAAACGCGACCACCTTTTGAATTTGTATATATTTACATGTAGGATTAAAACAATCGAACGTTCCAAAAACCAAAGGTATACTTTGCCTTTAATGTCCCCCCCAAATACACACACAAAGGACCTCTAGCATCTGTGACAGATTTTCTTCTTGTGATTTGTTTTATCTAGATGACATGGCACTGACAGTGCTCCTTATTTGTGTAGCGGTAGCTTGCATTGTCTGCCTCTTGCTCATCACCTGGCGATTCCACAGTAAGTCAAGTGCCTGATCCCCTTCACAGAAATAAAAGTGGGCTTGCCGCAAGCTGGGCCCAGATTCATAGAGCTGCTTAGAGGGACCTTCATTGTCATTTGAGGGTTTTTCCCCACAATAAACACCAAATAGATCTGGAAACTTGCCCATCACCCTCCACTCTCGATCTGAAGCTTTCAACAAATAATAAACAATGTGGAGACCGACCTTGTCTGCCATGACATGACCTTGACTGGTTTTTTTCAAACAGGCAGAGAACAATTATTTTGTAAAATGCTGCGAAGTGTCCCATTATTGCCCATATTAGGACTCCCATATTAAATTTGGGAGCGTCACGACAGTATACGAACCCACAACTTCGTCATTCTACAATGTGCTAGAGCAGACCGTTGAGATTGCCCTGTAGCTCAGTAGAGGCAGTCCGAATCTTCTATTTTATGGAAGGGTGAAACAAAATAATATATTTATTATGTTTTAAAAATGTTTTTGCAGAGATGTATCAGAAGGGTCAATGCTGCCAAATGAACAACATCTCCATCATTGGGGATAACAACCATACGGTCCATGCGAACCATATCCACGTAATCCATCAGGCCCCAACTGCACATCGAACTTGTAAGTTGACAGTGTTGCTATGTCATGTGATTAGGGATACGCTGTTGTTGAACAACCTTAAGATTTTAGTCATGGCTCCAAGACGCTCCAGTTGTGTAAAGCATGTGGTCACAAAACCTAACTGCTATCTAAACTGCCAACACCGTACCCCACAAACCACTCGCCACTTCATTCCTGTAATTTTAAATCACAGAACGTCTTGGGAAGTTTGCAGAATCTTTCCTGCTTCGATAGCGGCCTTCAGGATGTGATAGCAGTCGCAAGAATGCTAGCACCCACTAGTGACGAGTGGTTCGTGGGAACTTCGTGGGGTGATGGCCAATTAGAGATAGTGATTAGGTGTTCGTGACTACACACCTGGAACCAAGACTACCTTGATATACATGATATAAGATGGGCAAACTCTGGTACTGTTGTTACACACACAAAATACACATTCATATATAGAATTAAACCTGAACTGTTGATCAAGGACTTAATAGGGACCGTATTTTCCCGTCCCACTACCAGGAATAGATGCTCTGTAGTCACTTACTCTACCTTTTGTCATTGGATTCAATCGCCCGTAACTTTATAGCATGTACTTGGCGTATTCCCCTTCATTGCATCTGATAAAGTTTGGTTTATCACGAAAGCCGATGCTTTTAACAATTTTTTTAAAACTTAGTCTTAAAGCGCCACCACTATCTTCCTTTGTACATGTAGATAGTGGTGCACATTGCGCCACAGCACATTGTTAACCATTACAAGGTGCTATTTAAAGGAATAGCTAGGTCTCATACTTCAAAAATACTGAATACTGACTGTTTAAAGCACCTTGAGCGTCACCGAGTGACAGATATGAGTGCTAAAAAAGAAGCCACTATTATTATATTTAATACAACACAATTATAATACACCGATCTCTATACTTCATGTCAACTCATTCTCTGCATATCATATGATTTATTTCACATCGCCAACACTTCCCATCTCACTCCTGGCACCTCGACTAAAAATCACAGCTACGCATCAAGAGCGGCGGTCATTTCTACATTTGCATGATGTATTCATTCACAACCACAGCGCCGACGTCCACTTTGCTGAGTTGATCCGCTCCAGGCTCCAAGAGCGAGAGAGCCACCTCAACATCGGCTTGTGGTCCGAGGTGGAGCGACCCGACCGCTCGTCCAGCCGCTGCAAGCTCCTGCGTCTTCGCCTCCTCAACTGCTCTCGCATCGTGATCATCACCTCCGAGGACTACCTGAAACACACCTACCATAGCTTCACAAGCGCTGTGGTTAAAAGTCGAGTCAGCTCCGAGTCCATCAGAAGAAAGTTGATTGTCGTCCGGGTTCTGGAGGAGGACAAGATACCGAGGAGTCTCACTCAAGATATAATGGCGTCTCTCGATTATAACGTTGAAACCGATAGTTGCTACTTTTGGCCGAGGTTCATGACAGTTGCCATACCAGAACAGAGTGAAATACTCTACTGGGCGTAAACATCATCGTGGGTCGTTGCTACAACAGACCATAGAGCAAGGAACAGACATTACGGGGTGCTCTGATATACCCTACAATCGACTGTGTGCCATGGTAGTCGTGGGAGTTTGTACAGTCAGTCTTATAATATGAAGTTGCATCGCCCGCTTTTTTGCTGAAACTTTTAGATTTTGCTTGACAGAGTATTTTGTATCAGTATCAGAACAAAACAAAAGTTGTAAAATACAAAAAAGTTTCAAGGATGAATAGTTTAATTATAAGATATTAATAATAATCCAACTTGAATTTAAACTGGAACAGCAGCAGCCCCCTTATCAGTGGTCGGCTGGCCAAACTGGACCGCCAGGTAAATACCCAAGGACCAGTCGGGTACATCATTGCAATAAGGAGTTACAGCCATTCAAGATTTCCATTGTTATATATGAATCTGCATGTAATTGGCAATATTTGATAAAGGTTTTAAGTCAGTAAATCATTGCAATAAGGAGTTAATAGCCATTCATTTTTCCCATTGTTTTGAAGACAATGAAGCATGAACCCTTTGGGCACCTCGGTTGGTTTCATTCAGTTGTGCCAAAAGCTGTTCACAAAAAAACTTTTTAATTGAAATATTATTGTTTAACTTATTGTGACTTGTGAATACTTTTAGTAATTGTTGTATTATACTTGTCTGCTTGTAGTTGCCTGGTAAAGGTAGGGTCATTGATTCGTTTTTGTCAAGTTAAAGGCACTGGACACTTTTGGTAATTACGGTACTCAAAATAATTGTTAGCATAAAAACTTACTTGCTAACCAGCAATGGAGAGCTGTTGATAGTGAGAAACGGCTGCCTCTGAAGTGAGGTAATTTCTCAAGCAAATAATAATTATAGACTTCTTGCTGAAGCCTTTTATTATTGGCATCTGAAAGCACACAAATGCAACAAGGGTGTTTTTTCTTTTATTATTTTCTTGCAACTTCGATGACCAATTGAGCCTAAATTTTCACAGGTATGTTATTTTATGCATATGTTGGGATACACCAAGTGAGAATACTGGTCTTCGACAATTACCAAACGGTCCAGTGCCTTTAATGCTGATTTCTAGGCCAAATTATCACAGTCACCTACAGTGTCTACTTGTTGAAGAAACAGCCCCCAAAAAGTGTCACACAATATTTTCATCAAGAACATTAAATCCATCCACGTTGAGCGAGGCGAAAGCGGATACCAATCAAATCCCTGGCCGCAGCATTCACAACAAAGTTGCCTTTAGGTGATCATTGAAGATTAAAATATTTGGACATGGTTTATTGATATCTAATCAACAGGGGCACAACATAATTTTGCAGGATGCTTTTTACCATCTTTGTAACAAAATAGGCTTTGGGATAAAAATTTAAAAAATACCAAAGTATGACAGGGCTCGAATTTGGGGAGAAAATCCACAAGACTACAGGGCTTGTAGCTCAAAATCTTTACTGGACCAGACATTTTTTTACAAGACCTGATTCAAAATGTGAAAAAAAAGAAGCTTGCTGCCACAGTTTAACATGCATTTGACTGCTTTTATATGAACCAGAACTGAGACAAGTAAGAGTATACTTGATTACTCATGGAATTGAAAGATACTTTATCAGACCCAAAGTCAACACTTGAACATAATGTGTTTCTGTTATTCAATTGAAAAACACAAGACCATCGGACTTGTTAGGTCATATGTTTACTGGCCCTGTATGACCCTACCTTTTTAAGAATGTGATTCTATATTTAAAAGTGCTTGTCGAGTAATTAATATAAGGTAGCACTCCTTAATTATTTGGTGTGTTCATATATGAATTTTTTTATAATAATGACTGATGCTAAACAAGAATATTATGTATAATTGTGCATTGATATTGATAAATGTTTTTCCCTGATGTACAGGTACCTATATAAAAATTTCAAGAGGTAAAGAGACAAGGCAATTTTCTACTGCCACCTTCGTAAAAAAATTTGGATAATTTCTCAAGGAAAATAGAATGCCCGGGATCCTAAGAATAAATTTGAGGGCGTTTGAGTTAAGGTGATGTTTCATTTGGGGGACTGGTTTTATTTTTTCAGCCCTCTTACAGGGAACGATTTCGTCCAGCAACTTCGCGTAGCAAAATATTGTTTAGACTGAACTTGTTTTGAGCACAGAAACACAACGGAGGAGTCCAACCTGGGCTATATCTTGTGTAATGAATATAATTTGGTTTTTACCCTTACACTGTATATACAGTGCTTAACACACATCGGTGTAAGGGAAAAAAACAAATTATACACAAGAGAAATTGTTCACTGCCCTGTATTAAATACATGTTATACAGTTGGTACAAACTATTCGAAACTTAGACGAAAAAGTGCCTTTCTTTCTACAAATAATACGACCAACTACATAATCAATTCCACTTTTTTCTTCACAAAGTCATGCAGGTAAAACAACTCTTTTTAAAGGTGAAGGTATCAAAATTTTGTATCTAGACAGTTTTGGGTTTAATTAGGTTTGACGCGTTTATCGACAGAGTGTGGGATTCTGTTAAAAGGTTTTGTGGAAATTTTCCTTTGAAATATTTGTGTGCGAAATACTATCCTTTTAACAATTAGTTTTGATCTCCAAGATCCGAACCCATGAGTCCATAACTATGTTTGTAAACAGTGAAAATATTTTTAAAATGTACTTTTTCAGGTTATTTGTAATAAATCTTGTACATGTCGAGTCAACGACAATTACTAATGTAGTCCAAGTCCTTTAAAACTTCAATTAATTCGAATTCATCTCGTATTTATGCGTGGGTAAAGCTAATATTGTCATGTCACATATTTGCTGTACCTTCCATACGCCTACAGTCCAATGGACAACCAGAACGTTTCACTAGACCGTATCATTGTGCCAAAGTACGCGAGCGAATACAGCATTATGATTGTTCAGTCAAGCTAGCGAGTTTAAATCTTAAGACAGTTTCCGATTTATCTTTTAATACTAAAATTGTTCAAATGTTCACATGATTTAAAGTGAGTAATGGTAGAAAGGCGCGTTCCTTAAAATATTTCTGCCTAAAATGCTATAGTTTCTGAGAAATGAGTAAAACAATAGTTTTTATCACGCGTGATAGAAAAACAGAAAACACATAAGGTCTCTTGAGCTCAAACTTTCACAGGTTTGGTTGATCACACAAAACATGAACACTGCGTGCGACTATTTTGTCAGCTCAAAGTATACAATGCCTTTAAAGTGTTTTGTTTACTAACAGTAGATTGACTTCAATTCTGTGTATTCGATCCAATTTGAATGTTCCTACCAATCTTGACTTTTGAGAAGCTCCTTAAATGCAACAGGCTTTAGTTAAAAATCTCACCAACAGAGGAAAGGAAAAAGTGTAGATTCTATTGCATTACAAAAGGGAATCGGCAATGTGTCTAGGGGTAAGGCTTTAATGAATTAGATGACAGCATGATAACAACCAAATAAAAACAGTCTGTCTGACAAACGTTTCATTGTTTTGATTATCTATTTTTGTCCTTGCATTTATTAACAACCATAATGACTTTTACTCTAGGCTTGTCCTAATGTTGGCCACATCTTCAGACACGGGATGGGTACATCAGCTGAAAGTAAGACACAAGAAAAAAATGTTATTCACCGAGAAAAATATATGTTTAGAAAACAATCTGCCTTGGCTCCTGGTTTATGCTCAGGGCGCAAGGCTCAAAATTAAGACTGGACCACCGGCCCAAGGACAGTGATTATAGCGTCGGGCCAGTCAACTCATGACTGGACAAGCCTGTTAGTCCAAGGAGATAGATCTGCTCTTAGTGCTTGTTCAACTCATTTTAATTGTGGTCTTGTAAAATAAATTCTGGTCCAGTTAAAATTTTGAGCTACAAGCCCTGTGGTCTTGTGGAGTTTACACACAAATGTGAACCAAGTTAGGCCTGTTTCTTTCTGGACCATTTATTAACATCCCTTTCATTTGGATTATTTAAAAAGTAATGATAGCATCAAAACAGTACGCAGTAAATCATCCTACTCAGTAAAACATTTCTATTCAAGTGGTTCTGTTTGATAAAGGCATACTACCAAATTGCAGTATGATATCATGTGATGAATGCATCTCAAGGTACAGTCCACCCTTCCATTGAGTGCAGCCCAAATGGTTTTGCATGATGCCAGCACCAATTTCTCACGATTCTTCCTATTAGAATGCAAATGCGTTCGGAAACTCATCACCCAATCTTGTGGCCTGTTTTTGGTATGCTAGGCCTTGAGAGACCTTCAACTGGTTTGCTTGTGTATTACCAAGAAAAATTCAACCACACCAGGCCCCAATTACACAAAGCTGGTCAGCAAAAACATTTGCCAAAGACAGAGAAATCTTTCTCAACATTGTTGGCCTGTTGCCCTGCTAGTTTTTATTGCTTAGCATAAAAGTTTTCTTGGCATTTTTTTTGTTCTCTGCAGCTGTTTTGATATATTTTGTCCTGGGCTCTTTTTCATTGAGCTGCTTAAAGGCTGATTCTGTGCTTATGTACAATTTTCTATTTCATAGCGCCGCTAAGCGTAAGCCTACGAAAAGGCATACTAACCTTCTGGTGCTTACTGCTTAATGCAAAATCATTGTGAACGCGCAAGATGGCCACCTTATTTTCTTGCTAACCTGTGAAGTACGCTTAGGCCATTCCAATTTTATTAGTTGGTTTACGGATTTTTTAGGTGTTGAAAAAAGTCGTCAGACAGGAAAAAAATAAAAAATAAAATGATGATGATAACAGATAAGTGTCGAAATCCGTTGGCCAACAACCAAAGATCTGCTTAATACTGGGATGTGCCTCCATATCCATCTCGCTATTCCATGTCAGGTCCAATAAGCCTATTAAAGTATTTTGCATCTTTTAAGTTTCTGTTTAATACCATAATTATTATATTTTTTTTAAAATCTCTTTGTGAGATTTATTTATTATTCTGCCACCGAACACATGAATGGATACAAAAGGTGCTTTATAAAATGAAGATAAATGGTTCTGGACTGTATATTAAGAACAAAAATGAATTTAACTGCTGCTTAATTTTAAATTGCTTCCTAACATTTTGGACATTATCTGGCGTATGTAATGTAGGGTCGAAGTGAATGCTCATGTGTTTGTTGCACTGTCAGATGCCCTACAACAACATTCACAACCCCCAAACAGAAAGTGACAAAGAACTGCCCCAAAATCCATGAAAGACCTGTGTAAAATACTTTAATATGGTGGTACGTTGTGTGTAAGATACATTTATCCCCCCCCAAAAAAAAAAATAAAAAAAAAAATAAATAAAAATAAAAAATCTGCTTTGTGCGTCGTTCCTCGAGAAGCGCATTCTTGGGGTTTGCACATCCTGAAGATTGCACTGTGAAGGTTAAGCAGTTCAATCTCATATTGTGCGCTATCTAAAGATTGTGCAAATCCCAAGAATGTGCTAAACAAGTAAAGACTCACAACAGAAATTTTGAGTTCACATTGGTTCACATTTTTTTTTTCCTTTTCGAGAAATGTACCTGACACAATCCTACCACCATGTTAACAGCAACATCTCCTGTGTTCCTCTGGTGAGTTTAAAGTATTTTATACAGGTCTTTGATGGATTTTGGAGCAGTTCTAATTGTCACTCAACTGAATTAATGTCCACGCTAAATACTAAATAGCCGTTCCGGTCGGAGGTAGTCGTCATGTCGACGGCACTTGTTGCAGTAAAATTGTACCTGAAGTTCTGAAGGGACTTTTCACTGACACCCGTTGCATTGGTCAACGAACCGATAATTTAATCCAGTGAGACAGCAATCAATAAGGTGTTTATCCAGCTTTCCTCCCTCTTTTACAGTCACTGAACAAGTATTTTTTGCTCGCGCTTGCCATCGTGATTTGGATCCACCAAACTTTGACAGAACGCTGAATCGTGCACTTGATCACATGCGACATAGCATTTTGTTTACATCATGAAGTATCAGACTATTTCGTTTACATCGCGTATTACACTTCCCGTCTAGCACACAACCCCAGAGCCGCTGGTATTGCATACACTGATCTACCGAACGGTCCACATGGGCTGTTCTCTCTATTAAGCACAGCCCCATGCTGTGTGTATTTGATATCGAAACATGAGGGAGGCACAGAGTTACATGTAGCTAGCTCTTACAATGGAGCATAGCTCCATGCTCTCTGTGCCGTGCGCTGCCGGCGGGCCGCGAAGCACTGTATCCATCGGACCATGATCGACCAACGCAATGCGTGATCGAAACGTAACACGATGTTTTGGGGGTTTTTTTCATGAGCTTTTTCTCAATAAAAGGTCGACTAATTATTTTAAATAATCTGACCAAAGTTTGAATATTCGAAGCCGGAAAAAAAATAAAATAAAAAATGAATGGATTTTCAAATTTTTATTTTTTTCGTTTTTTCAACAAAACGCGTCGCCGCAATCCGTAAACCAACTAATAAAATTGGAACGGCCTTATGCTTAAGCAAATTTTTCTGCTACAGTTAGCACGAAACTTTGCTTACCGTTACGCAGCTTTATGAAATTGGACCCTGCTGTCAGATTTTGAGAGATTTGGTGTCCCACGTTTTATACTTACAACTCTGACTCTCTTGCCCATGGCCTGTGGGGGAAGGTTGTTCTTGAACTTGGCCCTGACAGCCCCGCTCTTTCCGTGGGGTCTGGCCACCTTGCCCCAGATGACACGTGTCTTTGTGGCCTTTGTGTAGCCAGCAGGCCTCCTCTTGCTGTAGAGGTGAATAATTCAAGCAAAGGTTCATAAGGCATAAAGTGAAAGACCGCTCACAGGTGACCTCCCGTGAACAGAAATTTATACAATTCAGCCAGCAAGAAAAATATATTGGCTTAAACTTCTAAAAAGTCCACCACAGAGCAGGGCCCAATTTCATAGAGCTGCTTAAGCAGAAAATATTGCTTAACAATTGTCTGCTCAGCAGAAATGAGCAGGATACCTGTCACAAATTGTACATGTGACATAGTAGTTTGGCTGGTAACCTTATTCTGGAAAGCATAATTTTGTTGTGCTTAGCTACTTTTTGTGCTTAAGCAGCTCTATGAAATTGGGCCCATGTCTTAACAGCCTACAACTGTTTTTTTCTTTCTTCTGGACTATTATATAGTTTTTGCTGATTTGCAGATTTTCATGTTGGTACGACCATGTAAAGAACTCTTTTGGGAGAAGTGTTGGTTCTGAGAAGAACCGGCGGGGTCTTGACATTTCCAACAGTATACTCTCTGTTTGGATCATCGAGACCACACTGATTCTTCTCAGAACCAACACTTCTCCCAAGAAGAGTTTTATACATGGTTCAATGGTTGCACACAAAAGTTTACAATTATAGATTTTCTTTTGATCCTCACCATGCTAAGCTTTATTTATTTATTTTATTTATTTAAAACCATATTTAACGAGGGTGACCCATCCAGCTGATCATTTGGGGCCCTCACAATATATAAAAATACATCAAAGATAAAATACAAAAGCGACAAGACTTGGCGGAGGGCGCGTAAAAAGGGAAATAAATAACCTAAAATGAATATAGGCCAAACATAAAAGGGAAAGGCCAAACATAAAAGGGAAAGGTCTAAACATAAACCACACTTGCTGATTTTCATTGGATGATACTTCAAGTTTAAAAACCATATTGGGATAAAGGTTACATGGCTACTAAACTATCGCTGAGGGATACCCTGACTCACTTCTTGGCCTTGTAGACGTAGGCACACCACTTGCCCAGGTACCAGTCAGCATCTTTGCGATTCTCCACGCCCTCGATTCTCAGCAGTGCAGTGTTTTCATGCTGGTTGCGCAGGCCACGCTTGTAGCCTGTGAACACCGCTCTGACGTATAGTCTACAATTGAAACAATCGAGTGATGGATTACATTTTATTACTTTGAAACTCCATTGTCAAAAGGAATAACCAATCTGGTCATGATTTGAGAAATAATTAATTTAGAAAATCTTACTTTAATACATCAAACAATTTTACAAGTTGATTTTCAAAGAAATTTCATATTTTTTAACAACTCCAGGACCCAAGGTCAAATTATAACATTTATTTTCAAAATTGTAGAAACCACGATTTGGAAAAAGCTTCTCATACTATATTAATAACAATATCAATAATACAAAGCATTTATATAGCACTAGCCCTGGACGATATCGTAAATTTTGACTGGCGATATATCGCTGGGTAAATATCGCCGATATGTCGATATATCGTGAAAAATTTTCTAACACGGAAAAACAGTTTTACCGCAGGAAGGACACGAGCAATAAAATAAACAAACAATACATGACTGTATGGATAAACTGCTGAAAAATCACTGAATTTAATTATATATTTTGTGTGCTTTTTATCACTGCTTCCGACACAATTAATTCATGGTTTCTCTTCCACGATTGAACGTTGCGAAAAGCTGTTTCCTCGATTTTTATACCGATACACACGTACATAGTGCACATTACGTAAGTACGTTTCCCCGACCACGCGGTGATTTCTCACCAAGGGAATTTCCCTTGCTGTTCCGATCCCACGGCTACATGTCCTTCCTTCACCCCTAACTATTAAGTTTACCACGTTAGGAGCAAACACATGCGCGGGATCGAGGTGATAAATACTATGGGATGGCAGCGCTGTGAGAAGCATTTCATCATAATTATTCACACCAATCAAGTGCATTCGGAAAGCGGCCAGTCAGAAATTAGCCAATCAGCCTGTGCCAATCACGTTCGTGCTGCTTCGGCGATACCATGAAGAAAGACAACCATGGCTAGATAGGAAGACGTACACATTGTGTCCAGTTTCCTTCAAAAAATCCTTATATGCTGCAATCCATTCGACTGCGACTGGTTTTGCGGCATTTAGCCTACATATAAAAAACCCGTCGTTTACGAATGTTGTAGGGCTGGTCGCCGTCCAAAATATTGAATGATCTACACAAGTTAAAAACCCTTTGTGAATGTTATGACTGTAAAAAGCTTAACTAAAGGCATTCTTTAGAACCATATCGTCTAATTTTTTCAATATCGTGAATATCGCGGTATTTCAGTATTTTTAAAAATAAAAGCCATCATCGATATTGACGATATTGTTTCAATATCGTATCAGATATTGTTTCAATATCGTATCGCGACGATATTATATAGTGATATCGTACAGCGCTATACTAATTACTATATTTATATAGCACTCTATTAACTAACCAAAGAAAGTAGCACAGCGCTTCACACAAAATTAAACAAGCAAAAAGGAATATACAGAATAAGCAAAATACTTGATTGGTTATTTAAACAAATCATGTGATTCAATTCAATATTTGCAAATTTAGACTTAAATTGAAGTTACACAAAAGAACTTGGACATAGTATCAGCGTTCATGCTGCACAATAATCAATAACAACTTTTCCAACACATGCTCATGATCATGCTGTGTATTGTAGGCATCGTTATTTGTTATTTACCTGGTTGTTGCAACCATGTTGACAGCCCCTAAATAAAATAAACAAAATAAAAAATGTTTACACAGAGATCACACACAAGTTTGATTTTACGCTATTGACTCCACTAACCCCATATGATATAGGTCAGTCCACCAATTGTTGTAACTGTGCGATATTTTTTTTAAATAACGGAATTGACAATAATAAAAAAGAGAACGGTTTACGATCCAGCACATCGTGTCGTCTATTTTAAAATTTAAAAATTACCTGCATGCTGAACTAAACATCAAACATGCTAAACTTAATTTAATCAGACTTCACTCTTCAGATTCAGAATCAATGAAGACCTTACTCTTAAATCTTAGTAGAAAGCCTAATGAAATGGTCGTTAAATAATAAATAATAGTGTACCACCATGAATCATGACCACTGGGTTTGAACATTAAAAGTAAAACTAGGCCTAAATGAAGTTAGAAAAGCCCCGCGACTTTTTCAAAATATTGTTCGGGTTGTTATCTGAAAATGGCTGTACCCTTTTTTTTTTCAAAATCAAAGCTACACAGAATGTCTGTAGCTTTTCAGACCATCGTTAACCCACAACATAAACAAAACGTGGCTTTTTCATGGGTCTACAGAATTCAGATATAACGAAATCCACAACCTCGTCACACCGTCATGACCGTCATTCGTTATAATATGACTGTGTTGTCAGATTTGAGACAGAGCCGTGTACACACGATTACCACAACGATTTACATCACATCAATCTCCGTTATTTTCAAGCCATCATTAACTAAACCCTCTTTAAAATTGTAGATGAAATACCTATAAATAAATTAAATATAAAATTTATCAATAAAACTTCCTATAAATCTGATAATTTCCCTCAACGAAATGTAATATATTCACACCTTCGTTGGACTTCAATGGCCGAAATTGGAAAGGATGTTTGTTGGAGATGCTGTAATTATTTTCTCCAATTATGATAACTTTTATTTTATAAAGTACTTTAAACAAAATCATTTTTTATAAATAAAATCATATTTTATTTAAACTAATTATTATTTTATGCAGTATTTTAATATCTCCTTCATTTATAGTTTTCAATACATTTATAATTATGCTGATTAAAAATATTATCAGTTTTAGTTTGCGAAAGAGCCTCTTGGCAGAACTTGCAGTGAAACTTTGGAAACCAGTAAACAGTTAATTCGTCAATGAAACAATTGAGCTGTGAGAGCTACGAATCATTGGTGCATTATTGTTTCGATTTAAAATGTAGAATTTGTTTCGGTTTTGGGCCAAGGAATGTGTGCATTTATTTAAATTGTCACCTGCATTCTGCAGACTACATTCAACCACAAAATGTGTGAATTTACTGTTTAATTCGTCTCTATTTCTAACAAACAATTCGGTAAGTCAAAGTTGTTTTGTTTTGTATTGGGTTTTTTACTTTTTTATATTTTTTTTATTTAATAATTTATATAATTTTTGGCATCAATTTCGATGGTTTGGTTGATGAGCAGCTTTAAACAGCTCATCTACAATTTCAACATTTTTACAGAAGAATATGGACTGGGGAGTAGGCATATTGGTAGCCCCATTTATATAGTGCCAATTTCTGGACTTCCTCCGATCCTTGGAAGTCCATCGGAGGAAGTCCAGAGTATTGGCACTATAAATGGGGCTAGGTAATTGGTAGGGGGGGGGGGCGGTTTTGAGATTAGATGGGGGACTTACATTACACACAGTCACACTCAGTGACGGAAACAGGTCAACTCGTACGCATGCAAACTTGTACGCCTGCCGACCCGTACGCCAATTGGTCAACTTGTGCGCCTACTCCAACTCGTACACACACGAACTCGTACACACACAAACTCGTACACACACAAAATCGTACGCAGGTATATTTTAATACGTGTTTATATGCGAAAGCATGCTGACTAGTGACAGCGGGAATTATTAATTCGAAATTAATACATAATAACACATCAGAATTCAAGGGAAGGTATACGTTTGGTAATACTGAAAAGCAGATTTGGATTATTCTTCCTGCGTGGACATTGTGTATAAACCTCTCCGTATTAATTTACGTTCATGCTTACCGCTGATCAGTGATAATACTTCTGTGTGTGTTTCACGATTGGGCTTGGAAAATTGTTTCAAATGAAGGGGCCTAATAAAATGAAAGAGTGAAAATGTAATTTAACGTGAAGTAGGCCTATAAAGTAAAATAAACAAAATTATAAAGTAGCTTCTTTTTGAAGACCCTCTCTCAATAGAGATGCGAGTGGCCCAAACTGTCAACCAAATCATCGTTCAATCAGTTTGTTGTCTGGGACTGCTTAAAATTCACTTCAATAAAAAGCACAGTTTTTAAAAATTTTAACATTTCCTTATGTCAACTTGCGTACGAGTTGGTGGGTGTACGAGTTGGTGCGCATACAAGTTTGTGCGTGTACGAGTTTGTGTGTGTACGAGTTGGTGCGTACGAGTTTGCGTGCGTACGAGTTGACCTGTATTCACAGTGACACACGGTCATTGACTGAGGTGATGGGAGGGGGAACTTAATAAAAAATATTTACACATGGTCACTGGAGCCTCTACTTCCAACGGACATATGGGCAAGAGCTTATTTATAATAATCAATGAATGTAGAAGCATTAATCGCCTAAATTAAAAATGACAACGAAGACAATGAAAAAGCTATCACCAGTCAGATGCATAAAATTATAATATTAATAGATATTCATCCCAGTAATTTTTTGTTTTAATTATCTCAAGGATGCAATAACTTAATTCCATCATTTTTCATTGGGCCTAACATTAAGTGGAAAGGTAGACCCAGTAGCTTGGATGCTGTACTTGTTTTTTGTTTTTTTGAAATTTTGACATAGTGGGGTCATATAGCTAGTTCGACCGCAGATCGACAACTGTTATTATGTTAAAATTTCGAGTACAGTGCCCCAGTTACTGTGCCTAGTGGAAAGGCATTGCCATTGACATGTCATTTAATTGCCTGGAGATTTTGTAATAATTTAAGGACGGGTCTTTCAAGTTATAAATTTACAATTTGTGGGCTTTCAGCATTATGAGCCTGTTTCTTGTTCTAAAATTTGTCATTGTTTCATCGTGGAAATCAGTGAGGTGATTTCGTTGCAATCATGTCTGAGTTAATGGAGCTGGATTCGTTGTACATCACCACGGTGTTGGAAGACACCGTGGACCAGCTAGCTGTCCTGGGGAAGATAATGCCACAAACCTTTGAAGGAAGGGCAGATGCTAATGAGGTAAGAAAGTGTACTTTAAGTTAAGACTCAGTAACTGGGCGCTGTACTCCTTAAAACAATAAAGTGACATCTTCGGTCATACTAGCACCCCAGACAAGTTTTCACTCCCACAACGCAATCATCAATTTTCTATGATTTTCCAAACACCCAGCCACGAAAAATACCCCAAAATACATAAAAGAACCCAGTTGCAAATATTGCTAAGAGAAGGGGTTTGCTCTGGTGTTTCTGGTAGTCATGGCAATGGCTGCTGAGTGCACCACAACACCATGTAAACCCTTATAAGGTGCTACATAAACCGGTCTCATAATTCAAAAAAATCAAAACACCTGTATTAAAATGTCTATGTTCGAGTGCCTAGAGTACCTATTGGCACTATATACTGCTAGACTATATATTATTGTTATTGTTATAGTACGTCATCTTTTAAGGCTTGAGAATGTCACTAAACAATTTATTTCTTCGGGCAGATTGTCGGAGATGAAATCGGCAAGATTATCGACAGCCAAAAGCAGCTAGAATCTAAGTACGAGGGGTTGATCTCAAAGAGGACAGAGTTGAGAGCTGGGGGCCGGAGGGGGGACGCAAACCGACTGAAAGAGACTGATCACGAGATTGGGAGTGTAGTCGGAGGGATAAGACACGCTGCGCAGACGTTTACAAAGAGCTTGAAACAGAGTCCCTTGACGTCAGACAACCTGGGGAAGTTGCAGTATGACAGGTGAGGCCTACAACACCTGACATAATTGATTAAAATTGAACTTCTCCCCCCTCCCCCCCTCTTTAAAATGCCCCTCTTTGATAATGACCTGAAAAGATATAACACAATTTTTATCCAAAAGCTTTCATCATTGTTATAGAAATGGTGATGGTAGTAAGCATCCAGCAAAAATATTTTATCGGAGGTGTCCCTGTTGATTAGAAATCAATAAGAGTAGGTCAACAAAATTTGAATCTTCAACAATCGCCTGCTTGCCCAACAGCCAGAGATGCGGTTGGTACCCGCTGTCACCTCACGAGGATGTATTTGACGTTCTTGTGAAAATATGGTGCAGTTTTCATCTGAACGTTTCACAAGTGACTTTTATTATAATTTTGTCTATGAGTAAGCATTAATTACCTTGACACTAACCAAAAGATGACCCTATCTTTAAACACTGACCAATGCAGTACCTCACTTTTAAGAATTGCCATTGACTCCCTGTTTTGTGAAGTTTTTGTTCAAATTTTGTATTAAATGTGTGCTTTGAATGAATTCTCCCGTTTGCAGGCAATTTCTTCAAGATGTCTTGTCAGAAGCCATGGATGAGATCACTAGCGAGAAGACATTCATGAGCCTCATTCACTCAGTGACTGCAGAGCAGGATCAGAAAGCTGAATTACAGAACACAATCCTCAAGTGAGGCCCTTACTGTACTTTGAACGTTGCACCAAAATGTCATTCTGGATTCAAACACTTATATCTGAAAGAAAAAGTGAAAAAAATAGTTAATGGCCTGACGTTTCAACCTTTGCAGAGTCTTTTCCCAAACGATTATGGAACTTGTGACTTCCGTTTGACTGTTGAATCGTTTCTGTCGAGAATTGGAAGTATGAACTGAATTTAAAAAGGCGCAGATGTCAACACACTTTCCAAAATTAAAAACACAAATGTACAATGCTTTATCCATTTTTGACGATCACAAAACCGCAAACCACAGCGTGGGGGCATGTTCCTTGTGTGCTGGTGAAGTGTGTTCGGTACAAAGCAACATTGAAAATTGGTATTACAAATTGTACTGGATTAGGATAAGAGACATTCCAACTAACAAAAGAGATGTCAATCCTTATCCCTAGATGGTGTCTGGGGCTAACACTTTTTTTTAAAGGAAGGTCTCTTTTTTAAAATTTGTTTACTGCTTTTAAATGTTTTAAAAATAAAACTTGGAAAAAGGATTTCATTCTTTGTATGTTTAAACGGTTAAGCGTCCCGACCCTAATTAGTATAAAGTTCATACCAGTACCAATCCTCCAGAGAAATATTTCAGTCTGAAATTCTGTTAAAGTCAAGGGAACATTTTAAGAACTCCCGGAATCCCTCATGGTTTTTCTACTGCTGCAATTGAAGCACTTGCATTTCGTCTGCTTAGAACTATAAGGTCATTAGTGCAATTTGTATGGTATTCATAAAATTGCTTTTGCATATTTTTGAGCTCCTGGTAAATGGAGTTTATTGATCAAGAGTGGACTTCAAAGTATTTGTTTGGAAAAAAGAAACATTTATTATCTAAGTAAATCATTCATTTGTTGGTTTTGATTTTTGTTCTTCAAAATGACCTTATAGTTCTGAGCCGACATTTCATACTTTGTTTTCACTAAAATAGGACTTGTTCTAATTTGATGTGTTTTACAAGAGCTAGAAAATGGAAATTAATTTACTCTTCCGAAAACCAGTGAAGCGCCATTCCAGTGTTGCTATTATTCATGACCAGTGCCTTATATTGAGAGAGTTGCGACAACTTGCGAATAGAAGCCATTTTGTGTCCAAAAAAGCGCATTGGCGAATGCAGGGTGCCAGACTAATCTGCCTGTTGGGTTGTGCTGTATTTAGACTGAAACTGGCGTCCAGCAACCATGTGGCCGAAGAAAACTGGTCCCTCTATGTCGCAACCACTACACAGCTCTGTTTATGACTAGTCTGTGAGGTACAAATGTAAAAACGTTGGTTATTAAGTAATCATTTCATCAGTTAATCCATTTCAAATGTATTTTTGTTGAATCTACTAGAGAGGAGGAGGGGCGGAAGAGGATCAGGAGCCTCCAGCGTCAAATCCAGAATGTCAAGGTGGAGCTCGAAGAAGAGATCCAGCAGAGGAATGAGATGATTGCCCACCTGAAGGACCAGCTCCAGGAGATGAAAGCCAAGACCAGCATGGAGGGCAAGTACGTCCAGAAGGATGCAGAGGTGGCCGTCAGTCAGGTCCAGAAGAGATGTACGCTGAGTGAGAAGCAGCTCAGGGATGAGATTGAGGTGAGATGCATTCTTTGGTCATAACTCCTTGGGTCCTTCTGCCATTGTGCTAGCTGCCGTTATTGACGTTTTGATGGGGCTCTTTGTTTGTTTTTGTTGCTGTTTTTTGGGGCCTCCAACCAGTTTTCCTCTTCCCCTCTCTCTTCCACTCCCTCTTCCCCCAACCCTTCCCTTTCAACTGTGGTAGGATGGCTCTGTAGAGGTGCTGGTCACCTGTTCCATCTTGCCACTCACTGGCGATTTGTTGTAACTTTAACCCAAACAAAATTATATCATGGTTACTTTTGTTTATTCTATTTATTATTATTTTTATTTTTTTATTTTCTCCATGTCTTTTGTATTGTTTTGCCAGTGAAGAAGTGTAATAAAATAATATAAGTACAAAATAAATGCTAGAAAATAGAGATATCCTAATATCAGATAAAATCACAGCCCAATTTTCCTCAAGGTTACTGATCGTCCTTTTTAGATTTGATACTTAGTGGACTGTACAGGTTAATAAACAATCTAATCTTGCAATCATGGACATCTCCCAACTCCTGAAATTCAACAGCAAAAAAGTTTTGTGTTTTGATTAACAGCTCATCAAGAAGAAAATTGACGAGGAGATTCGAGTGAATCAGGAAATAGAGCAATACCTCAAGGCCCACCAAGCAGTAAGTACAAGAATATATTGGTTTGCTAGGGACTTAAAAATCAATTTTCATTTGTATTAGTTTGGTTTTTGTTAAGTAAAAAAACACAAGAAAAACTGTCTGGGTGAGTTTTAAATAATTTTGGGGGTGAAAAAAAGAAAAATTGAATAGAGCTTGAACCTGCGATCTCTGGGTGGCAATGCAATCTGTAAGATAGATCAGCGACAGATCATTCAGGGCTTTGTAGACATAGAGTAGTGTTTAAAACTTGATTCTTATGTCAATTGGCAGCCTGTGTAGCAGCGGTTAAACTTTTATCAGGGATCAAGATTCTTTTTGTTGCCTTTGTTGATACTTCCCCCTTCTCAATTATTTTTTTCTTTCTATTTCTCAGGAGCTGGAAGAAAAAGTAGACTACTGGATGGAGAAGTACGACAAAGACGTTGAAGAAAAGACCCACCAGCTGGAGGTGTTAAAGGCATCCAAGGCAAGCGACCTCGCCAAGCTCCAGGATCTCACCAAAAAGGTAATGCCCCTGGAGTTTGTGTAGAAAAGTCTGTCCCTAGCCAATATGGCTCATCAGTTTCATTGGCATTATGCGACTGAGAATGTTTCTATTCCCCCTAAACAGAATGCCAGTCCACCTCAGGTTACGCCCTAGTTCTCACCAGTACCCATTTGTACTCCTGGTTTAAGAGAAGCAATTATGATGAAATGCCTTGCTCAAGGACACAGGTGTCACGACCGACCAGGGCTCGATTTCACAAAGCACTAAGATTCATCTTAAGATGAGTTGTCAATATTACCAACCATAGTGATGAAATATGATAATTTGCACATCGCGCGTTCGCACTAACATTTTGGTTGCCAAAATGATGGACATTGTACCTTTTTGTATGGGGCTGATGGTGGCGTGACGCAGACGCGTTTGTGCATCTGCTTAAGTTAGTGCACATCTCTATGGCGTTTGCCAACCTATAGTTTCTGAACGCATGCGTGAATGGAATTAGCATATTTCATGGGAAGGGTCTATTAAGATTGAATCGGACATACTGTACGATAAATCTTATCTCTTTGTGAAATCGGCCTATATTTGCCCTGGAAAGTGTTAATGCCTTGCTCAAGGACACAGGTGTCACGACCGACCAGGGCTCGATTTCACAAAGCACTAAGATTCATCTTAAGATGAGTTGTCAATATTACCAACCATAGTGATGAAATATGATAATTTGCACATCGCGCGTTCGCACTAACATTTTGGTTGCCAAAATGATGGACATTGTACCTTTTTGTATGGGGCTGATGGTGGCGTGACGCAGACGCGTTTGTGCATCTGCTTAAGTTAGTGCACATCTCTATGGCGTTTGCCAACCTATAGTTTCTGAACGCATGCGTGAATGGAATTAGCATATTTCATGGGAAGGGTCTATTAAGATTGAATCGGACATACTGTACGATAAATCTTATCTCTTTGTGAAATCGGCCTATATTTGCCCTGGAAAGTGTATTCCCTCATAAATGCTCATGCATGTGCTTACTAAAAGCTAGTGAGGAACCAGGGGTCGATTTCACAAAGCACTAAGATTCATCTTAAGATGAGTTGTCAGAATCACCAGAGTTAAATGTGCTGTAGCGTCACACTTTGCTTGAGCAGTTAAAACTGATTTGATTTTAAGATCAATCTCAACTCTTTGTGGAATCCAGCCCAGGAGTAAGAGCTGTTGCCATCGTTATTTTTATAAGGTACTTAATGTTTGATTTGATGGTTTTGTTTTTTTCTTGGCAGTATACTGACTACGAGCAGGTTGTGGTTGAAGACAGAATTGAGAAAGAGAAGATCAGGAGACTTCGCGACCAGGAACTTGAGGAACTTAAGTCTACTGTCAAGGTAAGACAGTCATGATATTTTTCCTACATTTGATTTCCGATTTTCTTTGCCCTCAGAAAAATCAGCAAAATCTTTTTTTGAAAAGTCTATAAAAGCCTGTACCAAGGTCAGCCATTGTACTTGTACTTTTCCACTTTTTTTCCAAGGGCCAAATATCATTAGAGAGATTTCTGTTTTATTTTCACTTTTGCATCAACAACCAATTGTCTCTTCTTGAAATAAAACATGATTCAGAAAGCGACAATTTTGGAACATGTAGTAGGCACCCATAGAAACAAATTTCTTGATATGTTCAAAATTTATGATTGCATTTCGCTACTAGAAACAATAGTCTGAAGTGAGTACTCTGCAAATTCCTGGTGGAAAAACATTCAATTTGAAACGTCTAATACACCTTTAATTGTTTTTTTAAACTTATCTTGTAATGTTTTGCATCCCCCATGCCCCTGAAGAAAAAGTCTAGCTATGCCACTTTTCATGAAGACGGTGACACAACAAATCTACTCAAAATTCAGAGAGGAGATATTTCAGACTTTTATCTGAATTCAGACTTTCTTTATGCCAGCTTGGCCACAAAAAAATTATTCTTATTTTCTCAAGATTTAAATAAATCTTGCTCTATGATCTACTTTTCTAGCTTTTAAGACACTGTTCCCAGAAGCTCCTTAAATTTTTTTAATCCAGCAATAATACTAAAAACGAAGAAAGTATACCTTCAGTATACCTTCAAATTTGGATGCTTGTTTCAGACTTTTTAGTCAGCAATGACGCTCACCTCAGAGAACTGTAGAAGTTTATGAGCAGCTGCAGATAAATCAACCTTGTTATATATATTTTTTTGCTCCAGTTACAATCTTGGTGGCGTGGCATAATGGTGCGGAAGCAGATCGGACCGTACAGCAAGAAGAAAAAGAAGAAAGGCAAGAAGGGAAAGAAGGGCTCCGGCAAGAAAAAGGGAAAGAAGAAGAAGTAAATTCAATGCAAACTTTTCTGGTTTTCCAAATTGTATGTTATCTGTAAATATTGAAAAGGGGGGGGGGGGTGTTAAACTGAAGTAGGGGTGCATTTTTCCTATTATTTTACCAGTTATTGAACTTAATATTGATATGCAGACATTCCAATTGGCATCAGCACAGTTTAGTTAATATTAATGCGGAAAATGATAGGTCAAGTACATACAGGGCTCGAATTTGACACTGGACCACAGGCCAGAGGCCAGTGATGTTAGCGTCAGGCCAGTAAACTCGGGACCGAACAAATCCATCGGTCTTATATTTTTCAATTTAATATCTTCATTTATAACAAAAAGATACTCAAATGTTGACTTTGATTCTGATAAATATCTTCCAATTACGTTAAGTACCAAAGTCTACTTACCCGTAAGACAAATGAGATCAATCTTTCTTCTCGAAACAAAACAACAAAGTTTGCATGTTAAAAGTGCGGTGTCATTTTGATTCTAGTTTTTTCTAGTCTTTTCTCATTTTGAATCTGGTCTTGTGAAACATAAAATCTGGTCCAGTAAAAATTCCGAGCTACAAGCCCTGCATTCTTTTGAATATTTCCCACAAATTCGAGCCCTGACATCTAAAACAGTACAAAATATTTAGCAGGGGGGGTGCATACCAAATATTGGGAGATGGCTAGGGGAAAGGCCATACAGAGAAAATTCAACACTTGGGATGAAAATTTGTAAAAAGATACCATGTGGATTTGAACCATCCATTTGTTTTACCTTACACATCTTCCACATTTTTAATTTTGTCCAGTTCTTGTTTATAACTGCTTCTTCACCAAATTGAAACACTAAACAATTATTTGGTTTTGTTGAGGGGTTTTAAAGAGGAAGGGAATCGTCAAATTAAACCAAAACATCCCCGTTCAGAAATGTACAGACCCATTTTGGGGGTCAGAATGACGTCATCGGATGTTTTGGATGTTGACAGATTTTGCCTTGGAAGGTTATCAAATACATTAGCAATTTACACCATTTTAACGTGAGGTTAGAGACTTGTAATTTTCACCACTCATTATTATAAGGATTCTATCTATTGGAGTACACCACAAAGATGAAGTTGGCATTTCCTTTCCTCTTTAAATTTTTATGGCGAAAATGTTATATTACAAGCGAAAAGGCTTTTTTACCTTGCGGAACAACTGTGATGCCACAACTATTCTGAAAGATTTGTTTATTAGTTATTCTAAAGATGAAAAGTAATGATTTTGTTTTTGTTGTTATTATTTAATAAAATTGCAGCTTGTGGGAAACAGAACATTCATTTAAGCTGTTGCAACTGTTGGTGTCTTCCTCAAAAATTGAAAAAGAATCAGACAGCAAGTGTTATTTTCAAACAGCCACAGATTTTATTTTGTACTGCCATTTCTTGGTGTTGATCGAATGCAAGGATTATCTTTAAATCTTCTATCCGTCCAAGTTTGAGCCGTCCTGTAGAAGTTTTTAACACATAATTGATATTCAACATGATTTTGTTAAAATAATGTAAAACTTATTTATCCGTCCACTGTATAAAGCTATATATGAAGCTACAATCATAAATTCACCATTAACTCTTTCAGTGTCTCATTTTGTTTTGCAATTTTTAACCTAAAATGCCCAGCTTTAGATTTTTTCCGCTCTAGTCAATTTTTCTTTGTTCAACCCCAAATCCAAAAAATAATAAGTCTTTCTCACCAAACAAAATGTATCTTGCTGATTTGTATGCCTTGGTACATCCAAAAGTCAATTGTATTTGTTGATTGATACTGCCCTTTTGTGTTAACATGTATATACATGTAGGTACATGTACATGTATGTATGATATGACACTTTTGAGTACATAAAATAGATTGTTCATGTACGACCCTGGCACTGAAAGAGTTAATATTGTTAATTGTGTGTAATATAAGTTTATAAATGATTCAATAAACATTACCGTCCAAATTAAAATGTAAGTTGACTGTTCAGGGATCTTTAATGTTTTGTGTTACATTATGCAAGTGCGAGTGGGATGTATACAGACAAAATTTAGCGCTTCTGCAACCCATATCCAAAAAGGGAAATTTGTATTGGTGCAAAGCCTCCACTTTGTCCTTATGGCCAAAGAGGCCTAAAAACAAACTTTTGGTGTTTTTGATTAGCTTTGATCCCCGGATCGACCCCGCTATGCTCTAATTTATTCTGGGTGAGTCCATTGAACTCAATTATAATATTCGATTAACTTTCCCGTGTGTATATACTGGGGGTTCACACTCGTGGAAGCCACAAAAAGCGGCTAATCGAACGCTGCCTATACAAAACAAACCTGCTGTGTGATCATCTAATTGAAGACAAAACAAAAAGTGCTTTGTATGATTTGATTAATGCTGGCCTAATTTATCCTTCTCCGGAGGATTCATTATTTGTAGGATCTTTAAAATCAATGACCCTTTATTTAATTATTATGTTGTTTTTTTATTTTCATTTGTAATTTCTTCTTTTTTTTAAAACTGATTTTTATTGATTTTTTGATGAAACTGCATGGTTGACCAGCTCTTCCCTGCTCGCTGTTATGAAATTGAATGAGTCTTGCTACCAAATGAAATTCAGTTGAATGATCGTATTTGACCAGTGAATGCTACTTGTGAAATTGAGTTACTCTACTTGACTGTTGAATGCGCTGATCCATGGAGCAAATTCATTTTCAAATGAAATTGAATGAGCCGATTGTTAAAAAGATTTTTTGATTTTTTTTTTTAATTGGCTGGGAAAACCTACATGTATGTTATTGTGGGGTTTTGTCATAAAACTACTTTTTCTGAACTTTGACCTTGATTCCTTCCAAGTTCCACTTGCATTTAAATTGTCTGCCTCATATTTCTTGTTATTGCCATCTTACCTTTATAAGGTTACTATTGTACTGCGTTCCCTTACATAGAGTCCATTTGTTTATCATTTGTCTAGAGTGTGGACAAAATATTAAGAACCGGCGAATTATGTCAGAGTTGAAAATTTCTCCGGAGGATTCATAATTATTTGTAGGATCTTTAAAATCAGTGAGCTACCACCAGATTGAAACCAATCAGTTTGTTTTTCGCTCCAGTAATCACCAATCCTGTACTTTGTCTTAACTTGTGATTATAGCAAGGCCCAAACTGTCCAAACAAATTAAATAAATAAATAAATAAGTTCAGTGACTTTTTGTCAAACCTGTCAAAAAAAGTTTAATGTAAACTGTAAATAGCGCCCTCTGCCGCCCAGCCCTTCCTGGTTGCACGGTTGTCTGTCGCGCACAAAATCACCAATGCAAAATGCATGCAATGCGCGATCCATCCATACCAATTCAAAGCAAAATGGCGATCCCCACTTCGCACCATCTAGGAGGGGCCCAGTTGCGGTCCCTAGAAAAGGTCTTGGAAGATGCTCACATGACTGGAATATTGAATTTAGGTGGCAGGAATATGAGAGATTTCCCTAAGAGTGTTGATAAGTTTGATCTGATGGATACGATGGATGTAGGTGAGTATTTCAAAGTCGGACCGGTGTTCACTGTTTTTTCGGATGTGTTTTGTTAATGCACTGGCCACTCTGTTGAAATGAACCGGGTTTTGTACTTTCAATTCAACTGACATCCGACAACTGTGGGATGTGCCGAGAAAGACCATGAAAGACACACCCATTGAACAGCTGCGTGATTTTGAAGGAATGTTTGTAGTGTACATGCTTTTAATTTAACCTGTTTGTCAATCATAGATATTTTATTTCATGTAGGAATATTAAAGTGATTGCTTTTTGACAAACATGGCTGCATGGTTGACAAATTTGAATAATTAATATTTTCGGGTCCAAAATGTCAAATGAATATCTGTCGATTGAGTCACTTGTTGTGTTTGTTTACGGGTTTGGTTTGTTGTAGTTGGACCATGACCATGTGACCAGGTTATGATTGTCTTACTGTCTCATGTTAATGTATTTGAAGTTGATATTAATTGACATTGGTCTCACTCTGCACGTTTTATGGCCCAGACTCCAGAGTGGCGGCGGTTTGTCATGTTTGTGCAGTAAAGACAAGATCAGACAAGACAAACCGTCTGTACATTAGTTGTGACACCTAGGTCTAGGAGTAGGAAACATTCCCATGTGTAACGATGGCACTGGCATGGCAGTGTTTATTTCTCAAGAAATATTATCTCATTCCAACAGAATGAAATTACCAACAGTTTTGCTTTAACTTTTATGTACACAAGTTTGTGTAAAGTACCATAACACAATTTACACGTTTGTGTGTGATGATTTAAAATTATGTGTTTGTAAATTATCAAGCACTGTCTACAAACTGTACATACATGTACATAGTTAGTACATTTACCATGGTTTACAAAAACTATGTATGTCAATGTACTTTCGATAATGTAAATTATATTAAAATTATTGGAAGTCCTCAATATGGACTTTTGGGCACCATGGCCCAATTTCATGGCTATGCTTAATGCGGAATTCTCAGCCAACGACCCATATTCATCTAGAATCACACGCTTTACATGGCACCAAAGCACAGAAATCTGTGGTAAGCAGAGCCATGAAATTTGGTCAAGGTGTGGGTGGGGGAAGGGACGAGCCAAGGTGTCACAGGAAGATAATGAAATGTTAATTAGCCCACAAGGAGGAAGAAGTGGTTTGTTAATCAGTACATGAAGTTTAATACTGATTGTAATCTAATTTGTCAACAACACACAGGATAATTATACACTACTGTAAACATTAATTGGGTACAGGCTGCATCCAAAGTTTGTACATGTACATACACACACATTGTATGTACATGTACTTGGCAGGAATCTGTTTAATACAAATTTTACACACAAAAAAGAATCATCATGCCAGGTTCATTCCTGACCTTGACAACAGTTAAACTCTACATGGGTATCCCAACCTTTGGCCTGACTACAAGTACAAGTAAACACAAGTAGACCTGTCCTGCGTTGTTAAAATGCCATAGGAAGTATATTGTTAGAGCTCCTCATTACAGTGCTCCCCCCCCCCCCCAACACACAGACAAGAACATTACATTTGTAATGGGCACAAATGGTTCATGCAGATACCTCCTTTGGTTGACCTCAGAGGCATTCATGTTGCTCCACCAGGTGAATTAGACATAATGTGACCTTGAGGCAACCATGCTGTTTGTGGTTTTATTTTAAAGGGGCTGTGTTGTCATCAAAGCAGGCCTGTGGCTGTACATGGAATTATGAACTCTCACTCTGTTACTGCACGTGTGCGCCCTCCCTCTGTATCATGGAGAGCGTGCAAGCACATGCTGAAACTGGTTGAGAGTTCATAATTCTAACTGCAGCGACAGGCCTGCTTTTTAAAGGTTCAGTGTATTCAAAAAAATTTAAATTCAGGATTCTCTCCTGGGCCTAACTGCAGCATTCTTTTTTTTGGTCTTCTGGCCAAATGCCAGTTAAAACATTTGAGGACCAGTCAAACGTCACTCTAAGTAGTCCGGCTTGCTTGATCAGTGTTGAAAAAGCATCCATATTCAACATAAAATATGGACTTAATGAAAAAGCTGAATAGACTAGTGAAATGACAGCTAACTGGTCCTGCTGGCCAGTCACTGTTGATAGTTACTTGGTGCTGTCAAATGGCTGTACACAAAATAGACTGTCAACTGCACAGCTGTGGTTCACAGTCACTCAACTCATGATAATAATGTGAGACTACACAAATTTGTTAACCTTGTCTGTAATTTCTTGTGGAGGGTGGGGGCGGGGTCTGTGTTCTGGAGGAGGGCTTAATGCTCATTGTACAGTACACACTTTATACTTGTTGTAGGCCTATATAATGTAGAAAGAAATGTCTGTGTTATCAGTTTTTGTATTGACTTAAGTGATACAAATAAATCCGATAAAAAAGTAAAATAAATATTGTTAATATGCGGCCATTGATTGGGCAGTCAAGTGACCTTTGATACTTCAGGCCATTCCCTCATAAGACTGACCACTGCTTTTGTAATGCTTATTGTTTGTCTTTATTGACATTATGCATTCAGTTTCAATAGTTGTAAAATTGATACAAACAATGTATTGAAGTTCCTGGTTGGTTTTTGTAAACTTACTAACATTTCAATATAAAAAATATTAATTTATAACTTTGACCTAAATATGTAGGGCATAATGTATGTATTATATGGATACTCAGTAACTTTATTATAATACAGAGCTATAACTACAGCAGTGTGAGAAACACATGTTTCTGCTATGTATCTGAGGAAAACATGTTTTTATCTGGAAAGCTGTTGATATAATAAAACTTTATACATTGTACATCTGATATCAAAAGTCACTTCCCCTTAAGGTGATCCCCTGGCTGCCGCTTCCCAGGTTGTTTCGTATACTTGGGTGTGATCCCTGGCTACACGACAGTTTACGGTTGAAAGGCTTCAGACTGGCACCCCCTGAACTAAGATATTGACAAAATAGGGCTAGATACATGTAGCTCAGTTGGTAGAGCACCCGCACATTAATCCGGAGGTCGTTGGTTCAAAACCCGCTCTAGTAAATTGTTCAACCCAAAAATTCTAAAACTTTTTTAGAAATGACACCCTTTGAAGTAAGGCAGTTAAATAGAGAAAAAGGTAATTTTTCACCAACAATTTTGAATATGAGAAAGGCTTCAGGCATGAAGAATTTCTCGGGCATCTGAAAGCACACAATTCTATGCAACAAGAGGGGTTTTCTTTATCATTTTCTTACATACAGTACAAGTATGTACAACTTTGATGACCAATTGAGCCCAAATTTTTACAGGTTTGTTAGACACCAAGCAAGTGAGAATACTGGTCTTTGACAAGTACCAAAAGTACATTGTATACACCAACTTTAAAAGAATATTCCAGTTTTTTCCTGTTATTCAGTTAACTGTTGGTATTGTACACGAATGCCACCATGTACAGTTGTGTACACTGTACTATCTTTGTATGTAAAACCCAAACATGTTTGCGTGGGTGTCTTTACTGTACCTTTGGGGTATTTCAAAAATGAGATTTGTTAACCACCAATTTTACTCTAAAATCCAATCAAACGTTTTAATAAGACTCAATTTCCGATGCAATTTCATTTTAATGACCAGCCAATTGTGAAGGTGTTCCCATGGCAACACAGGGTGCCCCAAAGCTGTCAAAACAAAGATTTGTTGATACAAGAATTGCAGTTGAGGAGTAATTGAATTATTTGTACAATTCGCAAAACGGTTTTGCTTGACGGGCGCATAATACGCATTTCATGTAATGATTTTTGGTGATTAATGACAAGCTCTTGGCTGTTGATATTATGAACAGAGTTTATGCCATGTCGGTACGCTGAGAACTAGCAGCTTGGGTATTTTGTTGGGTGAGGGAGTGAACTGTAGGTTGCAGCATTCTCCTTCAAAGACTTGGTCCCCTGGCCAATTGCTACGTTAACACACCATTCAACACATGAATGAAATCGTAGACAACCAGTATGTTATGTACGTACTGTATCAATTGTAGTCCCGGCCCTGGGGGACCCGGGACTTTGGCAGAGGTAGCCGGGACATAGACGGGGATCATAGTGTTAGCCAGAGGGGTGTCTGGGTGTCTTTTGGACGCCTTGTTTTAAATTTGGACACCCTGTTTCATCTGTCATTTACATGTAAATGTATTGTAAGTGAACAATTTGGACACCCAGTTTTTAAATTTCCAGCAGATTTGGACACCCTTTTACCAAATCCTGGCTAAAACCTTGACGGGGATGTGCAAAAACCGCGCCCCGCTAGCCGGGACAATTGCGGGTTCTTTGCCGAGGTTGTACGATTTGTTTCCCCGCCCTACCGGGAAAATAGCAGGGACTTAGCCGAGGTTGTACCATTTGTTTCTCCGCCCTACCGGGACAATAGCGGATCGTTTTGTGGATGACAAATGCCCTGCTTGTCGGTCGGGCCGGGATTGTGCGGGGGTTGTTATAAATGCCCCGCATGGGGGCCGGGATCGTGCGGGGGTTGTTATAAATGCCCCGCATGCCTGGGCCGGGATCGTGCGGGGATGTACAAAAACAAGTGCCCCGCCCGGCCGGGCACGTACATGTAGCGGGGCATGGCAGGGACTATGACGCCAATCCATTTTTACATCCCCGGCCAAGTCCCCGCTAGTCCCGGGTCCCCCAGGGCCGGGATTACAATTGATATGTGCATTACTAAATTAAAAGTTATAACCCAGGATCCAACTCATCCACTTCACTCTTTCAAGTTTCATTCACATTCTCCCATCAGGAAGGTACCGTTCTCTTTCTACTCGTACATTACAAACCGGTTCAGACTATATCTTTTTTACCCAGTGCTATTCATCTTTTTAACTCACTTTTCATAAGGTAACTTAGTTTTGCCTTTCTTTTTAATCAGTGATGGTAACCTTTGGAAAATAATTCTCTCTTTTTAAAATATAAACTTTTTAATTGTTTAAAACTAATTTTTGTAATAAGTTTTTTTGTGTTGTAATTTGTAATGAAATTGTTTTTGTAATCATTAATGAATTTGAAAGTTTTTAGTGCACACAGGGAAAACAATTTTCACTTTTTACTTGTAAACTGTGATGAAATAAATAAAATTGAATTGAAATTGAATTGGGGACCAGTGAAAATTCTCTGCAAGTGGCCCAGCTGGCTAGTACAGTTGTAAAACACGTCCCTGTTTTTAACCAGGCTTGCTATAAAAATGGGCCTTGTTCTGGGCATTGGTGGACCCTTATAAAAAACCTTTGTTTATGTAATGTACCAGGTACTGTAAAATCTGTCTGGTGTTTTGTTTTCAAAAACTGAAGCACTTTTGATCAGGGGAAAATGGTCTTGTCCCTTAGTGTACATTAACCCTCCTACTGTTCGCAACATTTTCAAGTGAGTTGACCAACCATTTGAAACCATTCAATTTCAACTGCCAAAGTTGTGTATGGTGGCACAACTGTGCACAGAACTAACTGTGTACTGTGTATGCATTCCCTCATGGTATCATATTATTGCAAGGCTGGCATAGCTACATGTATATCATTCAAAACCGTATTGAATGGTCAGACAGCAAGAGGGTTAATACAACATGTATTACACTGTACATGTCTATGCAGGCCTGGAATTTCACCTTTGAAATGGCAGGGCCATTTTAATTTTGCAAAGGGCAAGTCTATGGGCAACTTTTGAAGGGGCACCAAGGCCAAGATCAAGGGCAACAAAGGTCATGGCGTCTGTGTACTATACATTTTGTAATTCCAGGCCTGTTCATGTTGTGCACATTTAAACGTGAAGTTGTACATGAATACTTGTAAGTGAGTAACACCTGTTTCAGATGTCTGAAACAGTTAAGAGCGACTGGCTGCGCTAGAAGTCGAAAGATCGACTGTTGCAGTCGTTCGGAACGACTCTGGAGCGCCCTGGTTTCAGACGTCGATCTTGTCATGAGCCGAACCTAGTGTAAAGGTTGTGTGAATTTCGCCAGTCTGAAACCAAAGTAAAAGACTAGGCCACCATGATGTGCACTGTGCACAAACATACATGTACATCTATGCAGGAACTTGGTCAAAGATTTCTTCCTCTGACTAATATCATTCAAGTGTATGCAACAAGGTCACAAACTACATGTTGTAATACAGTGTGCGTACAATGCGGAGTGTGATTGTACACAGTCACTGCAACATGTGTACATGTAGGCCTACAGACCGAGTGGGATTGAAATCATTAACCTTCTTACTGTTTGATCATTCAATTTCATCCGAATGTTTTGAGTGAAAGATAAACTAAATATCGACTTGCAACATACTGTCCAGTCACATTAGTGTGTATGCTGGATGTGATTGCAAACATTCACTGTAATATGTGCACATACTGAATGGGATTTAAATCATTTACCTTCGTAGATGCTATAAATCTGGGCCTAATTTCATGGCTCTGCTTACCGCCGAATTCTATGCTTACGATCACCATTTTCAGCTTACTGTGCAAGCGCCGAATTTCTGCGCTAGCAGTGTAAGCGAAGAATGCCTAGTAATGTGGAGTACGCACGCCGGCAAGCAAAAATTCTCTGCTAACACGTGAAATACGCTTGACGTAATCGCATAATTCCCTGCTTCCATGAGCGCCGATACTTTGCTTACGATAAAGCAGAGCCATGAAATTGGACCCTGAAATGTGGAGACAACAATGCATGAATATTTGATTTTGCCATTGCATGCCACTTTGATTAGTCATATCTCATTGGGGAACACCCTCCCACTGCACTCCTACATGTACATACTCATGTAGCCTCAACCCACACATGTGTCTGACACTGCAGAGACAATAATTAGTACAAATGTGCATGTTGTATGGAGCCTCCACGTTGGCCTCTGCACAATTCAATGAAGTGGCGCATTGCTATGACATCATCCCTTCCGACATGCCATGGATGGTGTGAAATTAGATTTGTCTGATGATGGTCTGTTTGTTTTTTTTTGGGGGGGGGGGGGGCACCAGCCTTTTGGTGGTGTGGTTTGCAACAGATTATTGGCACTGTTCTTGTATTGTGTACATGTGTACTTGGCTATTGTGTGTGAGTGCTTGTAAATAATTATGTATTACATTGATGTAACTTATCTTTTTGTGTTACTGTTTAATACAGAATTCAATGTAATACAATGTAACACATCCCTTAATAAATGTAATGCAATGTAACAAGTTGCATGGGGGACTACAGACATTTGTACAATACACAATAGTAGTACAAAACACAGCATACAGAAATTTCAACATGTACACATGTAGGCCTACAATGTATCTGTAGGTGTACATGTACAATGTACATCCATGAAGGGCTTGATACTTACTATACATGTACATGTATGTAGGTTCTTGCATAGAGAAGGTCCTTTCTCTACGGTTCTTGTAAGGGCATTAGGGCAAAAAAACTGCCTCGCCCATGTTCTTACAAGAAATGTTTTAGAATGCCCCAAATTGCACTACTGGGCTTTTAAAACCAAAGATAAACACAATGCAAAAAACGTGCTGAGGACCTTGTTTCAATTTAGCATGCTGGGGCGTAAATTAAGGTCCAGAAAGACCAGAATGCTCCACAGTTTAAAAAAATCCTGGGAAGGTACATAGAACCCTGCACCTGTACATCCTACATGTACAATCTCAAACAAGTCAATGATTCATGATTTTTTATGAGTTGTCGTAAATACTTGCCTTCCAAAGGATAGTAATGAGGTTGTTTTGTACAAAACTTGTTATGACCAGCGCAGTGTGCATGAACTAATACAGACCGCATGTAGTCTGCCACCATGAATTTAGCAAGGCCCTCAGGGGCCATGGGATGATTTCCCCTCTGGCTGCAGTCTGACCCTGTCAGAGAACCCATCAACTTACTGAGCATTAAAGTGCAGACTGTCACTGAGAAGGGTTTTAAAGGGTGTGTACAACATTGGTAAGATTGAAAATATAAATGTTCACAGATTTGCACATAATTAACTGATATGGTATAAAGATGGTCATGGTGGAAAACTTCCCTTGAAATAGTTTTGCTTGAAATGCTATAGTTTCTAGGAAATGAGTAAAACAATTAGTATTATCACTGGTGATAAATTCTGATGGTTATTTTATAAAACAGTGATGGGAATTTTTAATTTTAAGCAGAATTTGCAAGTGTCAGTGTTTGCTCTCATGGAGGAAGGAAACCACATTGGTACTATGTGCATTTGGTACCAGTTTCTAAAACCATAAATAGCAACTTTTTTGTACAAATTGCAAGGATTCGCAGTCCACACTCAGACACATCAGTCACTGTAATCTCCAATAATGCACTCAATCTGAGAAGGCTTGTGAATACAAAGAAAAAATCTATTCTCACTCTTGTTTCCAGCTATTTTACCATTACAATGTGCAATTTACTGTATGTACATGTACAATGTGTTTGTAAACTCTGTGTTATTTGTCCCGAGGCACGCTCTTTATTTACTCAGACCTCCACTGGTTGATGCTCAGACTTTGAGAATCAAAACTGTGAATTTGAAGGTTTTTTTGTCAATCTCCATCAAAGAAAGATTTCATACAGGTACAGGTACATTTGTAACTTGAAAGGTGTATTGTAATGTACATGTCAGGGTTTGCCCTTAACTTCTTCAGTTGACTAGCCAGCTGGACTAGTTAACTTTTAATTTCACTGGTCTGTCAGCTTTTGTAGGGTGTCATGGCCGAGTGGTTTAGAGCATCGGATTCAAGTTCTGGTGGTTTAGTCATCGGGGTGTGGGTTCGAGTCCCGGTCATGACGCTTGTGTCCTTGAGCAAGACACATTGAGCCTAATTGCTTCTCCTCACCCAGGGGTATAAATGGGTACCAGCAAGGGTAGAGGTTGATATTGTGTTTGAAAAAGCCTTCGGAGCGCCACGGCAGCACAGGGCTGAATACTCCCCAGGGAGCTGAGAAAAAATAAAGGAATGTTATTGGCCCAATGACCAGGCCACTAATGTACATGTAAAGCGCATTGATGCGTTATTGTGAAATGCGCTATACAATACATGTATAAGAACTAGTTATTATTATTAAGTATTGTTATTATTTTGCACTTGTCCATTATTCATAATAAATTGGAATGCTTTTCAACACTGAACTTGCCAGCTGGACCACTTGAAGAATACATGTACTGTAGGTTGACAGGTCCTCAGGTGTTTTAATGGCATTTGGCCAGTGGACCAACTGTTCTTGGAGAATGCTTAGAGTTGGTGTTCTAGGCAAGCCATTTTTCCCATTTCGTTACAAAAATGTAATTTTATACAATGATGCTTTGTTTTTGAAAGGGCAAGGGCACCAAGGCGTTTTCTCCTTAGTAAAGGGGCACCTCTATGAGGAAATTATTAATTTCCATCGATACATTTTAGGATGATTATGGCTATATTGTACATGTACATGTACATGTACATGTAGGATGGAATACAATATCTTTAATCATATACATGTACACTGTACCTGTACATTGTACATTAGCCCTGGCGGCCTTTCACTTTTGTAATACACTACAACGTCCTGGATATCAGATACCATTTCTGGGGCGGAAAATTTTCAAAGGTTCATAAAGCAAATCTTACCTGCAAGAAGCCACTAATTTCACAAGATTCACATTCCAAGCCGGCATGCATTTTTTTGCTGTGGGTTTAGGACGTCATACATGTATATGTTCCTCATTAATCTGTCATTTTCGTGAAATAATGCAGCTCCCAACGTGTAAGATGCAGGATGCATGATGCGCATATCGTGCGTTGCGTTTGCATGTTAACGCTGTGCAGTCAAGATACTGTGACCAAAAAGTGTGATACAAATTTGGCGCGTTTTGCGGTATGCGTAATCTGCGCCCACGCAAACATACGCGAACACATGCAAATGCCCGCGTCTTGGTTTTTCTTTATTAAAAGTTTGCAGACTTTTTAACGTTGAGAGCTGCATTATTTCATGAAAATGACGGATTAATGAGGAATATTTGTCGTCCAAAACCCACCGCAAAAAAATGTACAGTGTATGCCGTCATGGAGTGTGAATCCGGTGAATTAGTGGCTTCTTGCAGGTAAGATTTGAGTTATGAAGCTTTGAAATTTTTCCGCCCCAGAAACGTGCCCTAACATTTAGGACTCTGTATAGTGTACAGCACAGAGGAAGAGTCCTAATAGGGCTAATTATACATGCCAGGTTTGTACACTACATGTACGTATGTCTGTACACTTTAATTGCTTCTCAAAACAGTGATCAGTCTCACATTTTAAAAGGGGTCTTAACCTCTCACTGTATGCTTAGTAGACTCTGGAAAAACAACTTGGCGTCTTAACAAGAACAAGAAGGAACAGCTGAATGAGAAAAGACATCTTGAGTATGGAATTCCTGTACATTGTGTAACCCACTAATTCAACTACGATACACTGTTCAAATGTAGGCCTACATTTGTAATGACTTGAGGTGAACACACCATGTGTAGCTAAATTTTCTGTTTTTTGTTGTTTCTGCCTTCAATTTGTTTACGTATGCACTGTTTGCACATATTTTTACATTATATTTACACAATAGAACATTTGCATATTGTACACACATGTAATACAATGTGTTTGTGCTTAATAAACAAGCAATCAAATGAATGCTTCAGATTGATGTGCACCACATGGTTAGACTTGTGGACAGGTCGTTAATGTTTGTCTCGATGATTGTAGAGTCGCGTGGTGGTAGTGTAATAGTAATACAGACTGCTCTCGCGTGATCGCTGCTCTTGCGCCAAGTTGCTGGCTGCCGACTACAGTCGTGAGAGCAGTAGTCTCGCGCAGAGCAGCCCTTTCCCGGGATATTGTGAGAGAGCCGTTTTGCTATCAACACGACAGACCTACACATGGTTTAAGGAAGAGTGAGTTTGGCACAGTATGGTGTACATGTATGTCTACATCATACTGTTTAAACACATGTCAATGTACTGTCATCTCAGCAAGGTTAATATTACACATCAGCATGGCTGGATTCTCTTTCTGGGAATCATAGAGTATAGTACAAATGCAGCGGCAATGAAAGTTCAAATGTTAGACTTCCTATTGTACTACATTTTTACATGTGGTCAGAAGCTGGTGTTGAATGTAAGGTGAGGTTTGTCAGGTAATTTTCTTCCTCAATAATGCACAATAGATCCTTCTCAGCTTACCACTACCAGAGGTTTCATTTACACAATTTTTTTGAATATGTTCAGGTATTGGAGTCCAAGCCCTAACGAAGGTCCTACATGTATGTACAGTGTACAACTGTACATGTACATACATGTACATGTGTACACTTTTTGTACATTGTATGTCAAAACATTTTGTACTGATTTTATTGAGTAAGCACAGTTTCACCAACTGTACATTTCAAGTTACCTAATTCTTGGTAATTCCTTGTGAATTTGATCTTATATTGTAAGTCCCGTCACCCCCCCCCCTTGTATTGGCCCCAATTTCCTGAAATCGGCACCACTTTGCGCATGCTTTTTTTTAAGCTTGTGCATGGGGAGAACCCTGAGCCTACTGTACATGTATGTGTTCATTTTGTCACTAATCAGTATTTTCCCAAGTTAAAATCGCCATGTTTTGAACATTGTATAATTTTCAGTTTAGTAAAAATGTCATTATTTGTGGACTGGCACTACATGTATAGTAGGCATACTATTACTAAGGTCACACATAGCAAAACAGTACCCAAGTGAACATGTGCAATGCTGAGGGTGTATGATCACTCCCATTCCCAGTGGAAGTCTGGAATTTATCAACAAATTAGGGTCAAGGTTGCCATGAGCTGTGTGTAAAGGTGGGATACATATGTGTACAATGTATAGACCATGTTACCTTTGTTTACAAAGTGGTGACCTTGTACATTATAATGCATTTCCTGACGGGCAAGATACTACACAGGCTATATGGGAAAATTTACATTTTGTGTCATAATTTTCACATAAATTCAAAATTTACAAAAGCAACAGCTGTACAGCTTTCGAGATGTCCCCCCTTTCTTCATATCAAAAGTTGAGTAAAATCAGACAGTGCAATCTCCATAAAACATAAGATTTGTTGTATTCTTCCATTGAGCTGTGTACAAATGTGCCTGCAGGAAGTCCAGGCTCTGTGGCTCTTTTGTAAACATGTGATGTCACAGGTCACATGGTCTATATCCATGGATTCATGGTGTGACCACAGATGTACAAATGTAAATGTAGTGTATTGCCACACTGCAGTAAAGCGAATGGATAATGTACATGTACATGTACATGTACATGTACAGTGTACATGAGAGTGAGACCCATAAAACCAAGGCTTCTGTGGCTAGGACCACTGATTACAAAGTGTGCAATCATAGTGTACTGTACAAAACATTTGGTGTTAAGCAGAACTTGTTAAAAGAACTTGTCATGCTTACTGGTGGGTGACAGGAGTGCAATGTTCATGACAGTGTAGAGTTACAAAGTAAACATGTGCAATGTATGTATGTACAGGTCTGCATTAATACATGTAGTGTACTTTGTTATGTACAAGTCATGTATCATCGGTGTGCCCAGAAAAAAAGGGAGTAAGGCTCTACGCCCTTCATCCAGTCCAGCCACACAAAGTATTTTGTCCAAGCAATAAAATCGTTCCTGGCAAAAAAGTATGGCATAATGTTGTACATGTTTGATGCTGGAATTACCTCAAAAACATGTTGATTCTTATTCCCAAAAAGAATTTAACCTTCCCACAATGACCTACACACGTAATGAATGGCAACACAAAGATCAAACTTTCCTGCTCAGTTTTCTTCTTCCAACTCCAAGCACACCATAATGATGTTCAGTGTAAACCTCTCCCATCCCCTATCCTTTCTCTATCAACACAGTGGGACAGCAGTTGTTGTCATTTATCACCACAGTCCATACCTTGTACAACCGCCCCTATTCCATCCTCATCAATTGCCCCTTAATCCTATTGTGATTCCTGTCTTCCTCAATCAACTTCACTGAAAATCACAGACAGAAAGGGCTGTGGGATCATACTCATAGAGTCATAGGATGATACATTCACAGGTTGGAATTTATATGTGATGTGTGAGTGTGCGTTTAATCCACATGTTTTGTACGATGCACTTATTCTGTTGTCCTGCGTGTAAGGCGTAGCACTCAAAGTCACCGAAACCTAATTCAAGTTCCAACGTACATGTGTATGACGCACAGCTGTATGAGCACGCTGCGACTGCACACACATGTACAATGTAGCAGAGCTGCCAACTCTCCCTGATTCCGCAGAAAGTTCCCTGAAAGTAGACAAATCTTTCCATGTTCTGATAAATAAAAAATTGAAAATCTCCACGATTATGGAAACTTTTCCCCTGTTATGTTGAATGTGATTCTAAATATCTCCCTTATTGTTTGACAAAATCTTCCTGATTGCAAGATGCAAATGTTTGCAGTATGATGTAGGCCGGGCAGGCACCACTCACTGTCAGTATTGCTGCACAGAGGTCATTGTGTTGGTACAATGTACTACAATGTACATGTACATGTTTTGTACATGTATGCTACTATACATTGTATACATGTACAAGTCTAGTCAACCATTGGTACGGTATTCAACATTTCCACTGTCTTCTTCCGCTTTTTTGCAAAAGTGTCACTGGTTCCCTTTACTGCGCTTTACACAAAAAGATGTGAACTGCTTACATGTAGTTGCAGTCGTTCTCTTGTTTTAGACCGGATGCAATATTACAGGTTGATGAACGATGAAAGACCTGAGAGAGACTTATGAAAGTCTAGAGTGAGCTGTTGGTGGATTGAAGGAGTGATAATGGGCTGCTGAGTCATCAATGAGGCGTGATGCAGATGCAGGGAGAGCTTTTCATCTTATGTTGCAATGTACTTAAACAATGTATGTGTACATACACATATAGACATGAATGTGAAGTTAGTGATACAACTGTCTGCACTGTACATTGTATACATGTCACACCTTGCGCTTTTAGCTCTTTGTAAAGTAGCCCACCGGGCTAGTACATGACGTACGTGTACATGTAGTAGACTGTGCATTTTACTTGACCTCCCAGGAAATTTAAGTAGCCAAGATTATAAATGTAATACGTATTGTCTCAGGTTGAGAAGTTAAGACTTTCATCCAAATTCAGACTTTTTAAAGTCTGGCGGGTAAACAAAATAAAATGTTGTACTTTTCTCCAAATAAATTAAGTCAGGCTCTTTGATCTACTTCTCTAGCACTGAGGATATTGTTTTCGAAAAGCTCCTTGGAATCTATAACTCCAGGGATTATCAAAAGATAGAAATGCCATTATAAAAAAAACTAGATCCCAGTTTCAAACCTTATTAAGTAAGCACTTCAAGAAGAGTTTTTCCTGTATTATTTTGTGAAAAAAAAAGGGGGGCCTACATGTACATGTATACTGTAATAACAATAATACTGTAATAATATTTCAAAAATTGTAAAGGGACATGTGTCCGACCAAACATAATGTATTCCCAGGTGCTAAAAAAAAGAGAGCATTCATTACAAAGTACTTGATAATCAAAGTACGTACATGTATGCAGGGGATGTACATGTAATTAAGAGCACATTTAAGAAAGATTTGCACACCGACAGAAAACAAGTGGATAAACACAGGGGGGGGGGGGGTGGAAGGGGTGTTGCGCAATCATTTGCGATCGCTGTTTGGGTACACTCCATTTTAAAAATAGGTAATGACCATTAAAAAACAAAAAGAAATCCATGTATACCGTTAAAATTATCTCTTTATCAGCACTGAAAATATAACAGTGTATATATCGTAAGAGTATTTTCAATTGTTGAGATGCTTAATTTTAAATAAAGTGCGTAAAAATATTATCGAAAATTTTCCGTTGGTTTATTGCAGTGGCTAACGTGTATGAATGGGTCCAGGTGGAAATTTCGTTACAAATGGTCTCCCCTAAAATGGCTACAAATATCGACATAATGTGAAAAAAAATATCGTTCATCCTCTGATTTTTTTCCATTAACGTAATATTTAGGAATAGATCTTTCATTCCTGAAAGTTTAATCAAAATCCCTCGGTACATCCTCTAGATATTTGACGATTTGTAAAAGTGTTTTTGGAGAGAATGGATCCCGCCAATACTTATTTTGCGTTCAAACGATCTCTGTTGACGGACGGGAACATTTGCCGCAGGTAATTGTAATTCTGAGGCAACATACATTGTACACATCTAAAACAGATATGTTATACATGTCGTTTAGGTTAAATATATGTTGTTTATTAAATAGTTAATTTACTGAAGCAGTTGGCAAGGCAAAACAAAAATTACAAATGTTTTCTGGTGTAAAGATTTTGTGAATTTACAACATTTGAAGATAACAATACCCTCTGATAAAATGGACTCGTCCAGGCAGTCTCAACGGCACGCAGCGGAGAGCAACCGTAAATTCAAATAGTGTGTACTGTGCATACACACACATCCGTTTGTACGTGGGGAGCTTCGACCAGTCCACGTCGCGATGGTCGAATGAGATTATTTTCAACGTAGGTGGCGCGCTGGTGGCGCTACCCCTTCCGCCCCCCCCTGGATAAACACAACATGTTCAAACATTGTGTACATGTACAACTGTAACACAAGCACATTGTACCTGTACTATGTACAATGTATGGTATAATCATCTTGCAGGTATTGTGAAAATAGATCAGGCAGGCAAACTCATACAAAGGCGACTTCCTTTTAGAGACTTAAAAAATCCAACAAAAAGTTTCACGAGAAATGCCTGCCCTAGACAGCTGTAAAGACCTGGGGCCAATTTCATAGAGCTGCTTAAGCACAAAATTTGCTTAAGCACGAAAAAAGCTTGCTTATTATACTCGTGTTATTGGCCAAAACTCCATGCGATGTACATGTACATTGCTCGTGACTTGTATTTAGCTGTTGTTTAGTTAGCATAACAATCGAGTGGAGTATTGGCCGGTAATCTGGTTTTACTAAGCAAGGTTTTTGGTGCTTAAGCAAATTTTGTGCTTAAGCAGAGCCATGAAATTGGGCCCTGAAAGTCTGGGTGCCGACTGCAGACATAATGTGTGAATCATGTTCCAAATATAGCACATCTTGTTCTATTTCAGACATGGCATGCTTGAAGTCTTATATTCCGGGATAGTTCAATGGGATCGTGCCAGCTGAAACTTGAAAGACACTTCCCAATCCTAGGGGCTTATAAAACGTCATCAGCCATGTTGTCAGAGGTTGTACCATGTACAAACATGCACAGCTGTTATAAAAATAAGGGGGTTTTACTTTACGTTCACTTGTCTGTAATTTACCACATCCATTGCCCAGGCAGGGAATGTCATCTTTTAAGAGGGCAAGGGCATTTTTATTTTGCAAAGGGCACTTCCATTGGAAAATCTGAAAGTCTCTGGGAGATTTTTGATGAGGCATCAAGACATGGGGCAACAGAGGCTATTTCCTCTGTTTAATTCCAGGCCTGTACGCCCCTTTCACACAAGTATTTTCCAGGAAAATTTTGGTTCACCTTTTCATACTTGAATGGCTAACTCTTGCAAGCTCCTGGGAAATCTCAGTTTCCAGGGAAATGCTTGGGAGTATGGTTAGCAACTGAGTACTCATTTTCCCCAGGAAAATTGCGGGCCTGATTTTTCATGGAGGCGATGCCCCTGATCATTGCCTTAGTGCCCCTAGGAACGTTCCATTTAAAAATTTGCAGTTTCCTCATACATGTACATGTATTATGTAGGTGCCCTTTGCAAAAAAGAAAACGCCTTGTCTTTTCAATAATCAAACATCAATCCTCATATTGCATAAGTGTGAAACTAACATGGGGTGGCGGTGGGTATAACATTCCCCAGGAAATTCCCGGGGTTGTATTTCCTGTGAATTTGCTCCAAAGTGTGAAAAGGGCTTTAGTAAACTAGGCATATTTGACAAGACGAGGTACCCTGAACAAAGATATTGACACAATAGGGAGACCGCCAACATTAGGGCTACATGTACGTGTAGGTAGCTCAGTTGGTAGAGTGCCGGCCTGTTAATCAGATGGTCGCAGGTTCAAGTCCCATTCTACTTGATATTTCTTTGTTCAACCCCTTATTATTTACAATTACTTGATAAGACAGTCCTTACTCTATGATAGAAAGGGTCAGGCATATCAAACCGAGCATAAACTTAAATTAGTGTACATACATGTAGGCCTACATGTACATGTATGGTTCGCAGTCAAGGTTTTTCTCAGGTGATGGCACATTGCACATTTGTACACCTTAACAATACATGTGTGTGTCCAGGCCTACAACATGTGTAGGCCTACATTGTAAGTCTACAATGTAAGTAAGTACTTAATCAACATTCCAATGAAAATGGGTCTCTGTTGTCATAGCGACCAAACCCTTCAAGACATGTACATGTATCAATAGATGCATCAGTAGGTTGGTTTTAAGGTCATTGTCTATAAATACATTTTAAGATGCTGATACATGAAGCCTTTCTGAAGCACCTGAAAAAGCGCACAATTGTAAAAACGCAACAAGAGTGTTTTTTTCTTTCATTATTTTCTCGCAACTTTGATTGACCAATTGAGCCCAAATTTTCACTTTGTTATTTTAATGCGTGTACACACAATGTACAGTACTGTACATGTATATGTTGGGATACACCAAGTGAGGATACTGGGTCAAATTTCATGGCTCTGCTTACCACATAATTCTGTGCTTACAGTCACCCTGTAAAGCACGCAAACTCATGTGCCGTAAGAGCAGAATTCGGCACTAAGCTGAGCCATGAAATCGGACTCTGGTCTTTGACAATTACCAAAAGTATAACCTGCCTTAAAACCATATACAGTACAGGTGTAAAACAAACTTTCACTGTATACACACTGTAGTGAGAGTGAACATCTGTAAATTTAATCCACTTGGTCCTTTGACACCCTGAGTTTATTGTCGTTAACCACCGATATGCCTAGAGGGAGCATTGTTGATAAATTGAATCTTCCTAAGGGTCACCGAAGGGCGCGATTGTAATTCAAAATATTGCAGGGCATCAACTACTGTGCGTGGCTTTCCTCAAAACTGCAAATTCCTATTTCAGACTTTTGGCAAATCGAAGTTCGAAGTATAACATTGGTATTAAAAAAAGTAAAAATGTAAATGTTCCCAGATTTGCACACAACTTACAAAATGATGTTCATGGTGTAAAGTTGGTCATTGAGGGAAATATTGACTGAGGGTTAGAACTACAACTCCTTCAGTGATCCTGAAGCTTTTTATAGAATGCGCCGAAGATCACCGAAGGAGTCACATGTGTAACCACAGCACTCAGAAGCTGTCAATATTTTTATATTAATGCAGCCTATTGTATGTACAGTACAATGTATGTGTATTGTAGGCTACAATACACCCACGCATGCACTTTACATTGTGCATGATGTGTTTGTTGTAAATTGAAGGGTTCAACTGGATGAACTCGCCAAAACCAACGTGAATTATGAGATACATTTGACTTTTGGGGGGGACAAAGACCTGAAAAGGGTATTTGTAAACACCCGCGGAATAATATGTGCATCAGTGGTTTTCAATCGACTGTTCATAATAATAAAAGGAAAAGTGTTGAGAAGCATTTCTGCAATGGTGACAGTTTTTGTCAATGGTCGCCAATGTCTCTACTCAGGAATGCATGCATTATTTCAGCTGATCAGCTGATTTTACTCTTTTTTGTTTTCTCTTTTCTTTAAACTCTTTCAGTGCCCGCTATCGTTTTGCGTTTTGAACCTATTGTAAAATGCCCAGCTTTTTGATCTTTTTTTGAAATTCTGTATATGAAAAATAATACCAAGTCTTTCTCATCAAACAAAATGTACATGTATCTTGCTGATTTGTGTTGCCTATTGTTGTCAATTGAATGGCTTGAGTGATGTTGCCCTTTCGTGATAACATGTGGGTCATACATGTACATCTACGTTTGATGAGACTTTTTGAGTACATAAAATAGATCGTACATATACGTATGTACGTACGATAATGGCGCTTTCGGAATACATAAAATAGATCGTACATGTACGACCTTGGCACTGAACATGCTGAATGAGTTTAATATTAGTGCCATGAACAACACTGTACAAAAGTGATTACTAGTAGTCAGGGTTCTCCCAAGGATTTTTTCAAAACTGGGGATATTCTAAATCCACATTTTTGAAGTTTTGCCTTTACGCACACTGAAATGAAACGAGGTCCTTGAAATGATTTTTACTTCGTGTTTACATTGAAAGCCCAGGCTGTGCAATCTGGAGTAGTCTTAAGCCCCTTTCACACGAGAGCAATTTAGCAAGGGTCCCTTGTTTAATTGTAGCATGGTTGTAAAATTTTACAAAATGTACCTCGTGTGAAAGGACAAACATTTTTACATTGACCAGGGTCCCTTGTAAAATCTTGTCCAACATTGCTACATTTTGTCGGAGGTCCGGACCTACGACAAAATCTTACACTAGCGGAAGTTTTGACCAAGGACGTACGCTAAATCATCGTGTGAAGGGAACCTTTGTTTATTGAACGACGTCCTGTGAGAAGTCTCCCACACTGCGCATGCGTGACAATTTTTGTGTGTGAACTTTTGCTGTCAAGGGGCTGTACCCAATCACGCTAGTGCATCTTTTTTGCAGCAATCCTTTAACTCTGTTAAATAGAATTTGTTACCTGCTGTGTGTACTGCATAACATTTTCCTATTGGCTGAATTCCTACATAATGTAGCAATTCAGCCAATAGGAACATTCGTTTTGAGCTACGTACATGTAGGAATTCAGCTTGCACGTTGTTTTATCAACACTGCAATCGGTAAGTCATGCTTCTAAAATACCAAAAACCTTTCCTGGCAAAAAATCTTAAAACCTTTTCCTGGCTTTTCGGAGCCTGGTTTTGCCCCAAGAAAACTTGCAACGACAATACTACTGGTAGTATTATCTATTTCACAGATTTACCAGTAGTTGGCTGGTTACCAGTGGTGTGTGCACTTTCATAGCGCACAATGGTTGTAAGTTTTTAATTTTATCCGTGTGAAAGCTTGCTAAATCAGTCACGCACGATGACAACAAATAAACAATCAGCGCTCGTAAAGGGTCATTTTTTTGTCGTGTGAAAAGGGCTTTAATGGTTTCACAATACATCTTATGAATTTTGTGAATTTGATCTCAAGTAAAACAAACCCCGAAATGTATAGGGCCTACATGTTAGGCCTATGTTTTTTGCATATCAGCTGCAAAGGGAGACTTTTGAAAACTAGGTGGCAGCAGACTTGCCAGGTAGAGTTCAATTGTTTATGTAGTTCTGAGCATGTGCACATTACCGAGAACAATGGGTTGACCTGGTTAGTCTGCTGCCACCTAGCGTCCCAAAAGTCCCCCATTTCTGCGTATCGGCTCGATACACTACAGCTTGTGCATGGGGGAACCCTGAGGTATGGCCAGTTCCTCTTGATTGCAAATTACAAAGTTGCATCTGACTGCCTGCCAGTAGAAAATACATCGTGTAAGAAAGGAAATGCGTTTACTTTTTAAATTTTGTTTTCCGTCATCCATCTGGCAGTGATGATAGAACTTGTTAAACTTTTTGACTGAGCTTAAAACAAGTATGTTAAAGGTACACATGTAAGGTCATACACATAGATTGGTAAATACTTCAAAATTTAATGACCGTAAAAACTTACTGGGTGAGAAGCACTGCACCTGTTGATACATTTATACATGTATGTAGTATGAGAAAGGATTCCCTGGAAGTAAAATAATTTCGATAAATTTGCCCCAAAACATATTGAATCCGAGAAACGATGCATGCGTGAATTGTTTCTCAGAGTTCTGAGGGTTGGTGTCCATTCGCGAATGCTGTGGCGAGAGATGCGGTTGGTACCCGCTGTCACCTTGCTAAACGTGGATGGATTCAGCCCTTGTGAAAATACTGTGACAGGTTTTTGCTTGCTAACTCAGCAAGTAGACACTGTATTCAGCTGAAACTTTATCTTTCTTTATAATTTTGCCTATAAATCAGCATCATGTTGACAAAAACCAATCTATTGGTTGAGATCAAAATTCAAGGCCGGATCATGTGAAATATCAAATATCGTTTTTTATGCGACCGACCGTAAATATCCTCTCTTAAAAGTCAGCATCTAAAATAACTTCAGGCCTCATTTAAAGTAACATGTTTTTTTCTCTCTTTTCTTCCATCTTTTATTTTAGATATTTCAAAGAACAGATTCACAGAAGTACCGGATGAAGTGTGCGAATACCTGTTCCTGGAGAGACTAAACTGTTACAATAATGCCATAAGAATCGTTCCCGAATCATTTTCTGGGTTACTAATGCTTACATATTTAAATTTAAGGTGAGTACATGTAACTAAGGAATTTTTTACCAAACCTGCATGTAATCAACAGTTCTGCATTACATACAGGGTTTTCGGTAGGTTTTTGCAAAACTGGGGGTCATTTTTCATTGAAAAGAGGTCAGTTTATCTTTGGTTCTAAATTAAAAGCCCTACTGTACAATCTTGGTCATTCTTAATGGCTTTATCGTTATGATTTTTGTGAATTTTATCTTTAAAAAAACCAAATATTATGCGCACTAGAACTTAGTCAGTGTTGTCATGATATCTATGTAGCAATGCCCTGACAAGTTGGCTACGGTGACCCTAGCAAAAATGCACTTGTCATGGTGCACTTGGCCGCGGTGCCCCTTGAGTTAGTCCTCAGTGCCCCCAGAAAATTTAATAAAGGCAAGGCCGAAGTGACCTGCCCCCTTTTTCCCATAAGGTTGAGACCTGAAAACCATAAAGGTACAGTCTAGAACCCCATAGTTAACACATAATAAACATTGATATAATTTACATTGTACAACCCTCTTTAACAAGCTTCAAATGTCAAAGTCGTCATCGAGTTCTTGGCCCCGGTCTAGACCTTGGTGATTCTGTATTTAGATGTTTTTAATGGAGTAGCCTTTCACTCGGAAGAAAGGAAAATGGCCTTGCTGTTGAGATCAAAATTCCAATCCTGGTCGCAGAAAATTTTAAATATTGAATTTTACGCAACTGTAAATATTCTTGTTTTTTCCCCCTCTTGAAAAACAAAATACAAAGTTGCAGGTCACAAACATTTTGTAAAAAACTCATTTTTGTTACACTGGGGGTGTAAAAGTTCTTTAACAGTTACTTAAATGTAATGTTTCATCAAAGCACAGACACTCTCTCCATAGCCAATGTATCTTTTCCTTCCTAAACCATTTAACAATAAAACATTGTGAAAACATCAATTGAAAGCTGTTTTTTAGAGATCCTGGAACACTCTTAAAATGAGAAAGGTTCACCTTTCCACAGAAAAGTGTACAGTACTTACTGTATACCATTTTAAAGGAAACGTATGCCTTTGTTTTTTTGTAACATTCAATTGTTTTAATCCTAAATAAATGTACATTAAAACTAACCTGTTAACAATTTCATTGGAAAAAAAAAAGTAGTGTTTTTGAGATATCGCAGAAAATCATGAGTGGTTACGTCCACGCAGGAAGATTAATTATCTGTAATTGGAATACACAATCTGAGAAAGGTATCTGACACTGTGACAGTAACGCTTCCGGAGTGAAATGATTCTGAAAATACTTTATTTATACCAAAATATGTACCATCGGAAGATGCTGCACTTCTAACCAAGTTCGTTTTTATTGCCATTAATTTTAAGAGTCATTACCAAACGTAGGCTATACCTTCCCTTAAAATTAGAAAGGTTCACCTTTGCACAGACAAGTACACATACAGATTTAAAACACCTTCGATGTTGTCACACTTGCCTAGCTGAAAATGGCAAGTGACATTTCAACTGGTCTTTGTTAAGTAAAGTTACTCAAGCCTTCAGGTTGTGATTTAATGTCCCGTTATGAAAGCAAGGGTTCAGGGTATTGGCCCTGCTGATCTTTCCACATAATAGCACTTTTTCTTGATGGAAAACATTCTCCCATGAATCCGTGTCAGGTGTTGAATTTTGGTGAAAAAACAACAAGACTGCAGGGCTTGTACATGGAGCTCAAGACTTTTGCTGGACCCGAAAACTTGTGTCAAGACTAGAATCAAAATGAGAAAAAAAAATACATACATGTACATGTACATGTACATTGTATACCTACACAAAGTCACATTTCAACTGAGAGAAGATTTATCTCATTTGTCTTATGGTTCATACTGCTGTAAAATTATACAAAGTTTCAATAGGAATTGATTATAGATTTATAAGCGAACAGTTATTTGCATTAGGTATGCAGCCACAGGCTTGGTCATGTCAGTGGGCATGTAAAGAACACCTGCCTGTGCCATAAATCCCACATATAACTTGTCAGGATGTACATGCATGTAGACAGACTATTACTAAATGTGAGTAGAGTGAAACAAAACGTAAGCATGTAGATATTAGTCAGTGCATCTTTTTTATTGCTCCATGGTTTAGTGTTAATGGTAGGGTCATAGATTAGGACTCCAAAATTTAGTGACCACAAAAACTTACTTTGTGAGAAGCACTGCAGCTGTTGATAGTAAGAACTGTTTCTATGACAGCTTTGGTTTCCAGTTTTCTCAATAAGTCGGCACTGAAACTGTCACACTTTCACAGGCGACTTTTATTGTATATTTCTGAAAATTGTGCCTATAAATCATCATTATACTGACAAAAATCAAACAACGACCCTGTACCTTTAATCACAAATCTTACTCATTCAACAGCACTCTGATTGAACAACAAATCTACAATTGTTTCCCTGTGCAGATTATCTAAATATTTGGAAAGCGTAATCGTGATGAGTGAGTAATACATGTACATGTGTGCATGGAGGAAGGAACCTCCATGATGTGTGTCAGGGAGAAGCTACCCTGACCTCGCAGACTCCATTATCCCCTCACTTTATAATCCAATTATCCCAAAAGTATTGATTCTTCTTTTGCCTGGGGTCAGGGGGAGAGATGTCTCTATTATTTTGCCATTGTATGATTGGATTACCATGACATTCCATAGAACTTTAAAGGGATGGTCTAGGACTCAATATTGAGCAGGGCCCAATTTCCTGGCTCTGCTTACCGTAAGCAAAGAATCAGCGCTAACGGAAGCAGGGAATTCTGTGCTTACGCCAAGCGTATTTCACAGGTTAGCAGGGAATTTTTTGCTTGTGCGCTTGCGTAGTCCACGTTACTAGGCATTCTATGCTTACACAGCTAGCGCAAAAATTCGACGCTTGCTCGGTAAGCGGAGAATGGTGATCGCAAGCGCAGAATTTGGCGGTAAGCAGAGCCATGATGGGCCCAGATGTCTACGGTGGAACAATGATTTCTCAGTGACTAGTTACAAGGGAATCTCGATGGGAGAATTTTGAGGTGATAGCAACATCCCTCTCATCTGTCTTGTTTTTCTTTGTGCTCAACAATGAGAACAACAGAAAAGGAGCGGTGTGTTTGATGCCTGTTATTGCCTCTGAAGTCTCCCTTCTGATTCCCGGAGACTACAGCCCGGTTCATACATGTACTCCCCTGCGAATGCGATACAAAATTTGACGAAAATATTCCTACCTTTTCCTTGGACCTAATATCATGCCTGATTTTGTACAATAATTGCCAACATTGAAAGGGAAGTGCCCATTGCGGATGTGTTTGCATTGTTGGCTGTCACGTGGTCATTACTGAGGTACAATGTACTGAGACAAGGGGAAAACCCTGTTAGGAGGTTTGGAGTGTCTTTAATGTCAATATTATTGTGCATGCATGTAGCCTAGCCATCTTCCTCCATGGTGTACTGTTAGTTTAGTGTACAGTACATATGTACATGTTTAGTGTCACCTAAGAAAGTTTGGAATGTATAAAATATTCTTTATTAAAAAAGACATTTGCAGACATGCCAAACTCTCCTTGATTCTGCAGAGAGTTCACTAAAAATAAACCAATCCTTCCATGTTCTGATGAACAAATATGTAAATCTTCCTGATTGTAAAAAATAGTTAATGCCATGGCCTGGTGTTTGGACCCTAGCAGAGTCTTTCTCAAAGGCTAAACCACAACACAACACAACACAACACACATACAGGTCATACACTGTACATGTACAATGTACATGTACAAACAGTGTACCAGAATCAGTCATGTGGAAATTCATGAATGTAGAGAGAGAGGTACACAATGTAGACTGGTAGAAAGTGAACAGAAAAAGCAAGGGGTAAACCACGAATAAGGAGACAAAAGGGGGTGGGAGGGAAGGGGCTGGTTTGACCACAAGAAGTTGGAAGTTGGAAGTAACCCTGATTGTGGAATCTTTTCCCTGTTATGTTAAATGTAATTCTAAATATCTCCCTCATTGCTGTACAAAGTCTCCCTGATTGCAAGACGCCAATAATGTTTGTTAGCAACTCTGCATTTGGCCAAGTCAGTGCGAAATACTGGATTGAGAATGAAAACAAAATACTGTTTTAACAAAAGTGCAAAAACTAAAATAAAACTAGTTTGTAAAGTGTTCTATACATTACATTTATTGTACACTGTAATGAACTTGTAACAGTGTTCATGTAAAAAATACATAATCCCTTTAGTAAACATGGGTGTGAGGGAAAACTGTAAAGAGGAAATGACAAAAATACATGAGAGTTGAGTACATAGTACATGTACATGTACATGTACATACATGATTTATGGTTTGACAGATGAAGCCAATGATAATTGATTGTGACAGGAGAGAGACAGATACTACATGTACATAGTATGTACATGTAAGGCACAGTACCATATTATACTAATACTACAGTAACTGACACTGAGTGCTCTTCTGTGTCACATCTCTTCAAATTAACTTGCAGTATGTTTTTGCTTCTGTCTTTCATGTCATTCACCATATTCAGATATGGTGGACATCAGGGCTGGAGGACTCAAGTCCGATCTCAAACTCGAGACTGATCTTGAAGACTGATCTCGAGTCCATCTTTTGTGGACTCGGAGTGTACCAGTGTGACTCAGACTCGGACTTGGGTAACATGGACTTTGTCAATATCTTTGTGCGTGGGTGCCAGTCAGATTTCTGTAAATTTCGAGAGGGAACTGTTGACCCATTTTCAGGATTTTTAATGTTCATACAATCTCAACCCTGTGGTATAATGTGATTTTGTGCCTACATGTAATACATTTAAGAAGTCTTTCAAATCTCATTTAATAGGCCTATAAAAGGGAATTACACTGTTTTCGTGGTTGTACAAGTAACAAAATAACACTTTTTGTACCATACATGTATATTGTTAGTTAGCCTACTTAAGCCAATCAAAAGTTTGAGTATACAATTTTTGAGACACATGCACACGTTCATTACATGCACATTGCATAATGTAGAATAACCCAAGTTTGAGCTCAGTTAATTTATGTGACAGGAAATTAATTTGACTTCATACATACAACAAACATAATAAAGTGTCCAATTGCACTTGTAGTGTTTGGTAAAATAAACAGTAGAAGAGTTGCTGGTACTTCAGCATGTTCAGCTTCACAAGTAGATACATGTACATTGTACGTATAACAAATTGCAAATTGTACATCAGGGAACGGCTTCGTCCAGCAATTTTGTGTAGTCAAATATTTAGACTGAACAAGTTTTGTGCACACTGAATGCATATTGAGTAGCAAATGATGATTTTTGAGTAGCAACTGATACATTTTGTGTAGCATTTTGCTTTGCTATTTTATATAAGGATTTTTTTTTTTACTGTAAATGTACGTATGTACACGTGTGTACACGTGTGTACATGTACATAAGCCAAAAGATTAATTTTCTTCTTTCGAGTCCATCATCTGCTTTCCAAATAATTGGCCAGGATTGGGCACATCTCAAAGCCTTCTCGTTTACTGCCATCAGGTCTTCAAGGCAGCACTGCTCCTCCTGACTTAAAGATTCTCCAATGGAAGTGCCCTTTGCAAAATAAAAATGGCCTTGCCCTCAAAGATGAAATTTCAGGCCTGAAAATTGGTTTTGTACTGAAACCATGTCCACCTTCACACCTGCCATTGTTTTTAGCCTTCAAAACAAATAATCACTACACATGTACAAACAGAACAAAATGGAAACCAGCACATGGATGTGACAGAAACATTCACCACTTCTTTTACGGCAAAGTACATGTATACCTTTGGTTTTTGGAACCGTTTGATTGTTTTAATCCTGTCTAAACGTAGATTACAATTAAACTAATCAGAGAAACGTTTCTGTCTCAGATTCAAATTTTGGGTCAAAAAAACTGATAATACATAACCACATTTCTTTAAGGGGGAATTTTTTCTGAAAATGCTTACTATACTACATGTATGTACTATCGAAAGCCGCTGTAGGCTTAAAAGCTGAGGACTTTTTCTTCTTATCAAAGCTCTGCCGAGGTCATATTTGTTTACATCCGCTTAGTACATGTTTATGTGTACATTATGTGTAACTGTAGTGCGTACAGTATGTATGTTCAGTGCAGATTCTGATGGGGAAAATACATACAAGCTGTCCTGTCTGTTGTACATTATGCAGTCCATAAACGAAGAAAGGGAAAATTTCTGGACCACTTCCCAACATTTGATGGAGACACCTAGAGTCCATCGTGCAAACCTTCAGTGACAGCTTTATACACCTTCCCAAATAAACACAGGCCTCTGTACCTTGACATTTCCCACATCTGATAGATCTGTCCAAATAAATCATTTTAATCACAGTTATTCTTTTTCCGTTGGCACATATTTGCCCTGGATGTAAAAGCCAGGTATTCCTGGCATGATGATGAAGCTGTATCAGAGTCCATGAGCCGTACTTGAAGCTTTTTTCCCTAACATCTGGATAATCGCTCCGTGGCTATTTCTGTCGGTCGTGCGTCTGGTTAACAAAAACAGAAAGAAAATCGGAGTTCCCTACGAGCTGGTGGACAAGTCCAAAATTGGAAGTGCAGAGTTTGCCATGCCGTTTATGTTCACTGTACACACTAGAAAATTGTGATTGTGTAAACACGTGTAAATTGACTTGCATGTGTAGAAATATAATTAGATTGTACCCAGATTGCACCTTTCTTTGACAGGCCTGTAATCATGCTGCATTTTAATATTGATGGTTGAGTGACATGAAAGTTTGCTGGATGTGTTTTAACCTGTACCATAGAGTTGCACTCAATCAATGTATAGAACTAGAGGGCGTACAAAACCATGTGAAATGGCTCGACAAGAAGTATTTTTGGCCATTAAGAAAATGGTGCTGACCTATCAACACAGGTCATGCACCAGTTTATACAACCAGCATTTTGTAAGTGGTCTGTAAATGTATGTAATTTACCCATATATCTGCTTACATGTACGTAGTGTGTGCAAGTGCAATGTAGCATCAAGGGCTCCCTCTAGTGGTATGTCGTGGTCAAGCGGATAAGAAAACCGGACTGAAACTCTGGTGTTTCTGATCGGCAGAGTGTGGGTTCGAGTCCAAGTCAGGAGGCTTGTGTCCTTAAGGAAGGCGCATAACCATTATTGCTATGTCCTTTGTATGGGACGTAAAGCAGAAGGTCCAATGTGATGTTCATGTAGCAGAACCTACATTATGTGGACCTCTTTTGTTCTCAGGTCCACACTTCATTCACTTAAACAATAATGTATAAACAACATGTACAGTTGAGTGGTTTTGAATGGTTGGTAAAATCACTGGCAAATATCTGAGAGTAAATTTGTTTCTAAAGTTCTTATGCTCTGTTCTTTAAATCTCTTTTGAACTTGACACTCTCTAACTTTGCGTTTGTTTGTTTTCATATTTTCTCTCTGCAGTCGAAATTCGCTGTCAGCTCTACCCATAGAGATATGTGAAATCTACTTAGAAGTCTTAATAGTCAGCAATAACAAGTTAGTAGCGTTACCCCCAGCAGTCGGCAAGATGAAGACCTTAATGCATCTAGTAAGTATTGATACGTAGAGAAACGCACATGGCGTGTCCTGTCCAAGTTTTTAACCAGAATTCCGTTTTGGTGGGGCCCCCGAAAAAATAAAGAAAAAAAATGAATAATAATAATAATAAAATAATTTTTGTTTTGGTTATATTTAAGATCAAGTTCATTAAAAAAAATTAAGATAAAACCATATAGAACGCTCCCAGATTGCAGAGCTGGGCTTAGTTTTAAAACCAAAGATGTGTATTAGTGGGCTTCATGCTTGCAAGCTTTCAAGCTTGCAAGCTTTCGCACTTAGCGCTCACAGTTCAGGTTTTGTTCAACAGCCTATCACATCCCTGTTATCAACAGAATTTGGGTTTGAGTCCCAGTTGTGACACTTGTGTCCTTTAATCCTTTAGCCACAAAAATAATGAGCCCCTTGACTTTGTTCTTGCATTTTGATGCGCGTGTACTATAGGCACCCTACAAGCGCTCAAAAGTTTTTAACACGTGTTTGCACAAAGCAGTAACTTTCGGAAGTCAGTTAGCAAAGTTTGTCTATGCTTCCCTTCCAGGGGTTAGTGACGAGGGGAATGATATGGCGGGTCAGCTTAGGATCCTGATCTATACACCCCTTGCACAACGCGGAACACACATGATGCGCGCCCTTCCATTTTGGGAGTCAAACTGTTCCGTCTGTATAAGGGATCTATATAATGGAGCTATTCATTTGAAACAAGTTGTATATAAATTGTTTATTTGTACTTCTGCAGGATGCCAGCTGTAACGAATTAGACACATTACCGATGCAAATCGGAGACATGGAATCGTTAAAGGAGCTCAACCTTAGAAGAAACCACCTAGTCCAATTACCAGAAGGTAACTACATGTGCAGTGAGAAGGGCGCCCTCACAGGACCAGTTCAGACTATTTTTCATGTTCAAAAATCAGTCTGCAGTCACCTTCTGTATTGACAAACCTCTACCTGAACTTGGCCTGGGTGCCCCTTCAAAAGTTTCTCATAAACCGTGTAAACTGTTAGATTTTCCAATGAAAGTGCCCTTTGCAAAATGAAAATGGCCTTGCCCTCTCAAATGTGAAATTTGCAGCCTGTACACATGGTACGCAGTACGAAAGTTGAGCCGATTTCATCTGCTTGGGTAAGAAGCATAACATTAGATTAGTAACAACAAGATTAACTTCAGTGCACGTGGCATTGTAGCTGGTAATCTAATTCTGCTAAGTAGAATTGTCTGTGGTAAGCAAGATTTTGTGATTTGGGATTACTGTACATGTATACGGTACAGAGTAACTGATGGGTGTACTTTGCTCCCTTGTCAACCCTTCAAACCTGTCAGCCCAGGTACCACCTCTAAGCTTTACAAGCACACAGAAAAGGAATTTATCACAAGGAAAAGGTGGAGGAAAGTTAAATCTCATTTAACACATGAACTGTTGTCATTGTAAGGCACTGAAGTCATGCTGTTTTTTTTACTTACACAGCTTAACCTCCCAGTAAGGCATTAGTATCAAAGAAACAGTAGGGCACCCACATTATATACATCAGTATGTATGTTATACAATTGCCTTTCATCTTAATAAAGGCCTGACACAATGAAAGTTCAGCCCGCCAAGCTTTTAGCCAGGATTTGAAAATAGGGTGTCCAAATTTGACTGGATTGAAAAACAGGGCGTCCAAATTGTTGGGGTAAATTTTCAGCAAGCATGTACCACAGAACTATTATTGCATTTACTGTGTACTCCACGTATGCTTTGGGTCTGGGCCGGTTAAAGGGTTTTAAAAAATGAAATCAGCACCGTACAGCCCTAAGTAATCGTAGTGTTATTATTATTTTTAAAGTTTGGGCGGGGTCACGACTTTTTCATATTGATTTCCCCCGTACAAGAGTCGAGTTGCGGTATTCTACAAATAGCCCGCGAATTATATACGGAACAATCGTTAACATTTCAATGTACATGTACATCATGTACATTTACAGTGTACCACTACGAGGGATAGTTTGATAGTGAGGGAGGTGAGCATTTAAGAAGTACTGTCCTTCAATATTACGGTGTGCAGTGAGCATTCTTTATTAAACCTGCATTACCCATACTCATGGTGGGAGGTTCACACATACAAACAGACAAGCACGTTTTGACTCATACACTGCGCATGTGCGATGTTCTGCATACATTAATATGCACTGAAAGGTTGCGGCAGCCAGAAAAGAGCGGGAATGATGTGCCTAGACTTGGTTCCAAGTCTGTGCTCGTGGTTTTTAGTCTACCTGCATTGCCTGAAATAGCGCCCTCTTGTGGATTAACCTCCGTCTTTAACCTACGAGTTAGAGCGCGTGATAGCCAATCTGCGGGGGGATTTTGTGTGGCTGATGCAGAAAAATAACCCTTATCTCAGACTTGAAATCAAGTCTACAACACGTGTGTCTCGAGTGCTGCCGATCTATCACACACAACCCTGGTAGGTACACGACATGTACATATACATACACAACGCTTTTTACGTCGATGTACATGTATTTTGTAAACTTTACTGCGTGGCGTTTCACCGCTATAGTTTCTAAAGCCTTTGCGGTTGTTCAAGCCTTCCCGCTAGTCGGGGGCACTGTCTGATGTTAAATTTGATCCCTTTGTCGGTAAACAATGAATGGGCGATCAGTATATTTAAGATAAATTGGTTGTATCTTGCATAAAATTACCTTCACTGCAGCTGGCAGGTAGTAATAGTTTTTGGATTTGCGTTCGTTTTGCTTACAATTTCAGGTATTCGGATGTAATTTTATTTTATTATGTACAAAAAACAGGGCGTCTTCAAGGGCGTCCGACAGTTTTTCGGGGCGTCCAAAAATAAAATAGGGCGTCCAAAACACGCCCGGACGTATCGCTGGCTAATAGCTTGAGCCCACTTTTTATTTACTGAATACCAATAAATCCAAAATGAACAGTTGCTTGATGTTGTGTGCAGTCATGCTACCATGTACATGTACATGTACATGTTTCAGAGCTGCCAGATCTCGCTGATTCTGCAGAAAGTTCCCTGAAAATAAACCGATCTTTCCATGGTCTGATAAACGAGTTTGAAAAACTCCCTGATTATGGAAACGTTTTCTCTATTATGTTGCATGTAATTTTCTAAATATCTCCCTGATTAATGTACAGAATCTCCCTGACTGTGGAAATTGTTTCCCTATTAAATGTATGTTGAATGTAATAGATGTTGAATGTACACATATTAAATATCTCCCTGATTGTTGTACAAAATCTCCCTGATTGGAAGATGCAAATGTTGGCAGCTCTGATGTTTTAGCACTAAATATACATGTACATGTACACACATCGCCCTCAGCAATGTAATGTTTACTTAAGCAGGTGGGACACACATGTTACAACAACTTGTCGGGTTTGTTATAACGGTATAAGGCAAGTTAACCCAGATTGTGAGTGTGCAAACGCTTCTGAATATTAAAGGGATGTTACAGTAGTATTTTTACTAGAGCGGGATTTGAACCAACGACTTCCGGATTAATGTGCCAGTGCTCTACCAACTGAGCTATCTAGCCCTATGGTGGCGGTCTCCCTTTTTTGTCAATATTCTTGTTCTGGAGTGCCAGTCAGAAGCCATACAACCGTTAGCTGCCGTGTAGCCAGGGATTGCACCCAAGTATACGATACAACTTGGGAAGCGGCAGCCAGGGGATAACCTAGAATGGGATGCTACTTTATATTTCAGATATCAAATAAAATTGAATAGATGTACATGTACATGTAATAATTGCATCTGGGATTTTTCTGTTTTTACCGTACGCCGACGTTTCATAAGCACTGCATACTCACTGCTTTCCTGAGTCATACAGAAAAACAAATCCACAAGCATACTTCTCAGGCGGGATTCGAACCCACTTGATCACCAGACCAACTGAGCGTATTCAGTGACGAGAGACCAGGGCCCAATTTCATAAAGCTGTTAAAGCAGAAAATACTGCTAAACAAATTTTTTTGCTAAGCAAAAATTGAGTGGGGCACCAGTCACATAGATGCAAACTTTTTGTAATTTTGGCAGGTAACCTGTTTCTGCTAAGCAGTAATTTTCTGTGCTGAGCAATTTTTGTGCTTACAGGCTTTATGAAATTGGGCCAAGTTGGAATTCTGTTATTAGCAGCAATTACCGCAAACAATTAAGCCCTCTTGGTTTTCCACTTTTTATTTTGCAGAAATCAGCAGGCTGAAGCTGGTAATGCTGGACGTGTCGTGTAATAAGATCAGTTTCATCCCACCCTCCTATCGTCACATCTACTCGCTGGATGTCTTAAAGTTAGACCACAATCCTCTGGAGATGCCTCCGGCTCAGGTAAGAAACCGTTCACCAAAATCCTGCACCAGTGACTGACCAGCAGGACCGGGCCCAATTTTATGGCTCTGCTTACCCGCCCTAAGCAAAGAATCGGCGCTTACGGAAGCAGGAAATTTTGCGCTTGCGTCAAGCGTATTTCACAGGTATTTATGCTTGTGTGCTTGCATAGTCCACATTACTAGGCATTTTACGCTTACACAGCTAGAGCAGAAATTCAGCACTTTCTCCGTAAACGAAGAACAGTGATTGCAAGCGCAGAATTCAGCGGTAAGCAGAGCCATGAAATTGGGCCCACTTTAGCTCGACATTTAACTAGTTCGTCAGTCTTTTCACATGTTTAGACTCGATATCAAACAGGAATGCTTTTCAATATCGACCACTTGCAGTGAATTTTGACTGGCCTCTGAGTGTTCGAACTGGCGTTTGGCCAGTGCACCACTGTAAGGGTGAGGGATGGAGACTGATAAAAGAAAGAGCATGCAGGTCTGATGCTTCAGGCACTCTCCTGCATACCCCTGGTCATTGCCTTGGTGCCCCTTGAAATGTTCCAGTACAAAGTTCCCTCATAGAATAGAGGTGCCTTCTACTGAGACAAGACTGCCTAACCCCTCACCAGAGCCAAGAATCAGGCCTTCGCAAGGTGCACTGCAATTAAATTTAATGGCATGTCACGGCCGAGCGGATAAGAACACCGAACTCAAGCTCTGGTATTTCTAATCAGCAGAGTGTGGGTTCGAGTCCCGGTCGTGAAACTTGTGTCCTTCAGCAAGACACTTAACCATTATGAAAGCCGTAGGTCCCGTGTGTTGTGTAATGCACGTAAAAGAACCTCGTGCACTTATCGTAAAGAGAAGGGGTTCACCCCGATGTTCCTGATTTGATTGACTGCATAGAGCGCCACAGCACCTTGTAAACCATTACATGGTGCTATGTAAAGGAATAGGTCTCATACTTCAACACGTTACTCCACATACCTTGTTGGAAAAATACTGAGCACTTTGAGAAACCCATCGGGAGTAGATAAAGTGCTATATATAAGAACTGCGTATTATTATTAAACCAAAGCAGTTCTTATCCAGAACCACAGGCCTGGAATTTCATCTTTGAGAGGGCAAGGCCATGTTTTATTTTGCAAAGGGCACTTTCATTGGAAAATCTCAAAGTCTATGGGAAACTTTTGAAAGGGCACCACGGCAAAGACCAGGGGCTACGGAGGCCATGACCTCCGTGACCTCCTTGTACTTCCAGGCTTGCAACCATGGCATTTTTTATTTTGTACTCTGTTCCATTCTTTATCATGTTTATGTCCCTTGTTTATGTATAACTGTATAGTGCAATTCAACATGTCGGTTTCCATACTGTACAATTTTTCACTAATAATAATAATAATAAAGTCTTTGCCACCTTTTGTTCATATTCATGAAGGTCTGTACAAGAGGGAAAGTGCACATCTTCAAGTATCTCAATAACATCGCAACAAAAGATGAGAAGAGGCGAGGCCAGGAGCAGAACGAGAGATTGTCCAGACAGTCCTTCAATCACGCTAAGTATGTTCAGTTTTATTAGACGCAATACTTTAAGATTCAGGACTCGGGGAGTTGTACATGTAGGTGGTTGGCATTGGTCTTTATCTTTGCTCAAACATGCTCCTTTTTTTTTTAATACATCTTTTTATTACACTGCCAGAATTTGGTTTAAAGATTGGTTCGAATTGATTTAAAAAAATATGACTGCATGCACCGTGACAAAGGTTTAACCCTTTAGAGACCATTTATTTCCATTGAATTATCACAAAACGCCCAGACATTGCTAACATTGTTAGTTGCTTTATTGAAATTGTGTCAGTAGAAATCTCAACATAAATAAAATGAAAGAGAAAAGTTAGTTTCTTGTTTAGAAATTGGGATACTATGTCAACATACTACATCAGAAAATTTCATATGTCATGTGGCCATGACCTTTACTTTGACCTCTTTATGTGAATTGAAGTACGTTAAACTTTGTGGCCGTTTGCGGCTGCTATACTATAGGCGTTTTGATACAAGCCCCTTGTGGCCTCTATGGTCTCTAAAGGGTTACAGGTAGCAAGTCATTATTTACTTTGGTGGTTTGAGGTTTCATACCATGTACATGTAGTGCATGTACTGATGAGGACACTAAATTCTGGTTATGGCTTATCTTCAATTTGGGGGAAACTTCATTCAACGTCTGTTTTAAGTGTTTGGTGATGAATTTAAATGGGTTCTGTCATCAGGATCATAGCAGGCTGGTTTCTGTACATGGAATCATGAATTCTAACCAACTTACCGCATAGGTGTGCGCGCCAGCCGCCACGCCACTATATAATTTAGGCGGCGCCAATTGTGATGTGACGGCCACTTACCCTAATGGGCAGTAACTGGGTTAAAGTTCATAACTTCATGTACTGCCACAGGCCTGCAATGACCGTGACAACAGTCCCCCTTTAACCCTCCTACTCTTGGTAACATTTTCCAGTGAGTTGACCAACCATTTGAAACCATTCAACTGCACTGGTTGTGTATGATGGCACAACTGTGCACATAACATGTGTGTACTGTGTAGATGCATTTACCACATGATATTACATTGCAGGCTGGCATAGTTTATCTACCATTCAAAACCACATTGGATGATATTGAATGGTCAGACAGTAGAAGGGTTAATAAAGTTTACATTGGCTGGGAGATTTTTTCTTATTAGCAAAGGGTAGTTGCATGATGCGTTATGCCAAGGGTTTGTAACTAACAATCAGGATAGTTTATTTGAAAATTAATCATCATCATCATCATCATTACACATGGCATGCTATTGACTGTGGCTTCGATGGACCTTTATCACACCTCATCCCGACACATGTTTGTCTTGGCCCCAGACACCCTGTTTGAAATGGTCACGTTCAGAATTTCACACCAGCTGGCACCAGTCTATTGTAGACCTAAGCCTCGGTTTGAATTCCAAACATGTTTGATGGTAAATCCAAGATGGTCGCTGTGTGATAAAGGTGCATCAGGTGATTGTGTTGTGCATTACTGATAAATAGTGTTAATTTGCTTTATGTCAAAAACTCCTTCGTTACCATGCTTATTATTCTTTGCCAGCAGGCAGTGCTTTTTTGCCAGGACGCAGTGCATGTTAAAATAAGCAGTCTGTAACAAGTTAAACATTCATGATCATGATGTACATGTGCTGTATTAGGCCTGTTGATCACCAGACGTCATCATTACAATAATCTTGCTTGTGCCATCTTGGAAGTCAATGTCTCTGTGTGTTATACAGTGTAGTTTGAATTTTTAGGCTGTGTGTTGTTTGCACATGTACATGTACCAATGAATCCCAAAATGGTGAGCGTGGCACGGTCGCCAAGTGTGATGTGCTTGCAAGGGGGCAATGCTACAAAAGGCTAGACAATGTTGAGGTTGAATACTATGTACACACAAACTTGACAAATCTTGGATGTTTGGCCAGAGCACGTTGAATGTAACGAGGTCCTCAGAATTTGTTTTGTATGTTGTGTTTATCTTGTTGTAAAAGACAATGTGCATTCTGTAGCTTTTTAAATAGTTTTATCTTGATGGTTTTGGTGAAATAAGTAAGAAGAAAAAGGGAAAAGGAAAACAAATGTATAATAAATTCTTTTCTTTTTTCAGTATTGGCCATAATTTGATACACTAGCTTGGGTATGGGGAAAACCCTGGGAAGCCATTGCAAACTGCAGTATTGAGGGAAACGGCGGTCGCTAGACTAGTCTGCATGTTCATACAGTCGACAACATGCACATTATGTATCCCATCCTACTTCATTGACATCAATGTAATGTGTGTGGCAATGAAATCTCATATCACAAGTCTGCAACCATCTTATACGCCTCATTCACATCTCTGTGTGGAATATCATATCACAATGCAAATTGACGTACATGTGTATCATATCCATCTACATGTAGCTGTTTGTATCTTATCTGACACGTAATATACTCCGACCTCATATTATCGCGGTGGTTATCGCTTTTTTGTGTCCAAATAAAGAAATATTACCAACCTGTGTAAAGTGTCCTGTTATTATCATTGCTGAAGTATTACTTTTCACTATGAGCTAAACAAAATACATCGTTTGTCTGATTTAATTCGTCAACGACGTCTCTGAAAGTGAGCATGCGCGTGGTGATTCTAGAGGAGAGCCTCATCATCGCGGCATCATGCTGACATGTGACAGTATGGTAAAGAATATTGAGGGCACACTTCTTCACAGCGGCAGCAAATGGAATTTTACGAAAAAAAATCTTGTTTTAACTCCGTACTTCTGTGTACAATTTCGAGAGTGTGACACGTCCAATGACAAAAATTCAAATTGCAAAAGTGAAAATTGGGGCTAGCACTTTGAATTTGCGTCAACAAAATGAACTTTGCAATAAAGTGTGACAAGATTAGGGGTACGTTTTGACGGACATGGTCAACGGAAATTCACTAGGTCAGTAAAAAATACATTTTTGTACAATTGTTTGTATAACTTTCCAGGAGACGATACATTTTTTCTCGGAAGTCCACAAAATAGTTGTCAGGGCCTTAGTTACCGGTTCACTTATTGAAAGTCGTCGCTTGGGGGCGTATTGACAACTAAAAAAATGGAATTTCTGGTACCGCGGTATTACGAGACCCGCGGTAATATGAGGTCGGACTATACATAATGGTAATTAATGTTTGTGGCTAAAACATAAGACATCTGCAACTCCTTCAACCACTTCTTTCACAGCTCATAAACTCCATATTTAAGTTGTATATATATTTTTTAATGACAAAAGTCCTTGCAGATGAAAGCTCAACTTTGCTAATTATACATAATTCCCAATACATATATTTTTGAGAATTTAAGCCTCCATGCTTGACTGAGTTAATGACCATTCTTAACAAGTACACTGAGTCCAGCGGACTCGAAGAGCACCCACGCACTGAACTAACCACTAATCCATTCGTCATGCTCAGATTCACTTGGCTAACGACGCACGAAGTAGCCACACGCTTTGGCTCTCACAACACCACCACCACCAACACCAACCATCACCAACACGATGCGACTAAACAGGGGCATCATTCGGTCGTTCTCAGCCCCTCTACGCTCTCCGCCCAGTACTCTAAGGGGCATCCGGGTACTAACGGCGCTGTTAGGTATTTTTTATTATTTGAATTGCTTTTTGTCATATTGTGGTTATGATGGATGCTGCTGAGTTTTAGACCTACATGTGATAGAGGGCGCTCTTTATATGAGGCTAGCTCAGTGGGGTGTGATAGAAGCGTGGGTGGTTCACACCACATACTTCAGACCCTTTTGTCGGCAGTGACTCTTGCCCCTAATGGTCACTCTAAAATTCCAAGTGTTCATGGTATATTTTAGGCTAAACATGTAAAATTTTGACAAGATTGGGACCGGTGGTTGTATTGTTTCATTTCATAATTATTATTTTGATATATTTTAGTATATTTGCACACATTTACATATACAAATGTAAATAATGTCATGTTACGCACTCTACGTTAACTTTAGTTTTAAAATTTTCTTTTTGCTTGTGGTTCAAATCATCCTTTTATTTTTTTTTCCCATACAGAACAAGGTTTTCATCATGCTTTTTAAATTTTTACCACCCATTTTATTTCAGAAGCTACGCCAACTCCCCCCAGTCCTCCTTTGGTTCTGACTCCAGTCATTCCACCCTGTGTAATGGTGACCCTAGGTACAACACATCCGTTATAAGTAGCTTGCATGTAACATCACTGGATAAGGGCGACCATGTTGGACTCGATACAAAGCTCGTTAATTTCTTTCTCACCAAAGACCAGGGTTTTACTGGAATAAAAAGAAAACAACTGCAAAAAAACATGCAGTATTCGCATTAACAGAAAACAATACAAATAACGAAGCATTTTCAGTGAAAATTTTCATGAGTCTGCCGTTAAAACTTCACCAGAATTTGTTTGCAGAGGAAACTCGCTGGATTCAAGTAAACAAAGAATGAAACAAAGTGGGAACACACAAAACCACTAACCTCAAAATCAGAGTCCAACATGGCTGCCATTTACTCTTACAATGTTTGTTATCATCAGTAAGTCAATAGGTCTGGGCCTAATTTCATGGCTCTGCTTACCATAAGCAAAGAATCGGCGCTTACTGAAGCAATGAATTCCGCGCTTACGTCAAGCGTATTTCACGGGTTAGCAGGGAATTTTTGCTTGTGCGCCCGTACGTACTCCACGTTACTTGGCATTCTTCGCTTACACAGCTAGCGCAGAACTTTAGCGCTTGTACAGTGAGCGGATAATGGTGGTCGTAAGCTCAGAATTCGGCGGTAAGCAGAGACATAAAATTGGACCCTGTAGATGATGAAACACATGACATCACTTGTCTACAAAGAAACCTTGGTTGGCATGGTATCATTTTGAAATTTTGATCAGCAATCAATCAACACAAACATTCCCGAGTTTGTTGATGTTGTTTTAAAGGAATTGTCTTCAACTAGAACAGTCTGTTAGTAAAGTTTCTGCACTTGTACATTTTGTTCTACACTATTAAAGCTACTTAACAGGATTGGTAAGGTTAAACAAAACAAAAAACATTGTTTAGTTTTAGTCTGAAAGCTTACAGGTTATGAAGTTTATACTTTAACATCATATTTGAGGGGAAAAAATCCTGAAAACCCCCAAAATGCAATAGCTGATTTCAGCCGTTGCAACCAAAGTAACAAAAACAAAAATTATGCATGGTTTTTTGTTTCACTATTTTCTCCTGACTCTCACAACACATTAAGCCCAAATGTAAACACTTTTTTTATATTTCAATTTATGTGTATATGTTTGATCACACAAAACATCAACACTGTCTTCAACTATTTTGTCCGCTCTACCAATCCTGTATAATAACCTTAACCCAACCATAGTTGTATCTGGTTCAGTTATGAAGATTGATGGGTAAAATTTGTGCATCTGTTCACTAACAAACACTGTTGCCTGCCATGGGCCTCTACAAATGTCACCCTTGACTGTAGATATGTATGATTCAGTACATGTATTTAACCAGTTACAATGCAGGCATGATGTTCTTCCAACCTTACATGTGTTTTACACTGATTTCTGATTTTCTTTTGTCCACTTCACACCAAGCAAGCTACCACCGTCTCACGTTTCAAGACTCTTCTCAAAAAAAAATTCTGTTCAATTCATCGTACATGTAATGTTTCTTTTTGATCTCCTGAGCGCTTAGAGACTTTCTTCTGAAGGTGTTAGGCGCTATATAAATACAGTTGTTACTATTATTTATTAAGAAAAAAATTCAGATTTTTTGTAGAAAGCTTGACAAAAGTCTATAGATAGGTTGCAATATGATGTAAATCGGCCATTTTTACGGGCAATTTAGAACACACAGTCATGCGTGAGAACGGCGTGCAGCACGCGCACATTTCACAAAACTCATTGCATGATTTGTTAGTGAAAGACGCAGCTACGTTAATAATTTGAGCACTTGACGCGCCTGCAAGCCAAAATGCGATTTGCCCATAAAGATGGCGTCTACTGGGAACTATCTATAAGAGCCCACATGTACAGTTTGCTATTTGTACATGTAGGTCAGCACGTGTAGTCTACAAATTGTTCCAATAACCATGCCTGCATTGTTACTAAGCATTCGTAGACCATATTTGTTGATCTTGTATTATTGGCGCCTGACATGGCTGAATTTCAGTAGAGTCATATTTTTGGAAATGGAGAGATTGAAACCTCTGAAACCAGTAGAAAATCTTGTTTGCGAGGATAGCTAGCATTTTGTGGTGCATGATGATCTCAACTGTAGTCGGTCTACCTCAGCATCAAGACATTGGCATGATAGCACAGAGATGTCTGTCTTTCTGGCTAGATGGTACCAATGTGTGTTACCTCAGAAGGTTTGGAAACTCGTCTTCGTAGGGTTTACAACTTTGCATGGTGGGAGTACAATGAATCAAGTGCGGTTTGCGGTGACACTTTAGCATCAATCTCTTTTTAGTGGTTGTGGTTCTGGGAACCGGTGGTTTGACAACTCGATGTTTCGATCAGTATGCTCTGATCGTCCTCATTCTCCTGAAGTCGATCAGAGCATACTGATTGAAATGTTGAATTGTCAAACCACCGGTTCTTCTCAGAACCACCACTACTCAAAAGAGATTTATGCACATGGTGTCAACGCAAACCTCACTTGAAAGCTTGTCTCTGTTTTCCGTACCCCCCCACACACACAAGTGTGTAACAGCCTGCAATCGTGGACCCTCCTTTGTTCAACTCTTTGTTATAGCAACCGTGGACCACAATGCTTTCCTTTGTGATAGCAACCGTGGACCTATTGTCCTCTTTTGTTATAGGTCCCCGGTTTGAATGTGGTTACCTACTCATACACACACACTACCAGTATCTGTCTTCAGTCTACAGCGTGTCCAAGCTCCAGAATGTCATTTGTACAGGTGTACATGAACATAGTGTAAAGTTGTTGTTTTTTTCTCGACTGATATTTTGATAGCAATTGCTTTAAGATACAATTGAAAAGCTACCCTACAAATGTTTATCAACACACAAACTAATACAACTTCTTCAGTGTTAGGCAAGCTCATTCAATTTTGGATTTATAAAGGAAAGAGAAAAACAAACTACACTGAGAGACTGAGGTGAAATGTTGAACAATACAAACTTGTTCGTCTCAACTTCTGGTAACTGAATCTGTAAGCCTTGTAAACCTCCTGAGATTGCGTTTCAGCTCAGATTTCATCACAACACCCCATAACAAATAATACGGAAATAAACCATGGGCTTGGGAAAGTGATTAAAAAGTGATTTCCACTGTTTTGTAGGACATTTATCGAGGAGTGAAATGTTATGCACACCATTTAAGAGACCATCATCTTCTACCCACTTCTCTGATGCTGAGGATATTGTTTTCAAAAGCACCTTGGAAATCTATGACTCCACAGGGGGTTACCAAAAAATTGGAAATGCAGAAGCTTCAACCTGCCTCCTAGTAAAATTTGGACTTTAGTTGCGGACCTTTTTGTGAGCAATGACTCTCAACCCTTAAAGTTTTTCCCCAAAGCTTTCTTCACATCCTGATCTTGTTATTTTGTATTACAGCTGAGTTTGCATGGTTCCACCTTTGTTTAAAGCTCGTAAATCTTGTGATTGATTGCGTTGAACTGTTCAGGGAAAGTTTGACTTGACTGCATCCTTAAGTCCACCTGCATTGTACATCGTGATACATGTGATATAATCAAATTGTGCCAAGTTTGTATTATATTGTGTCATTTTTAAATGGTTTGGGTTAGACAGAGTTAAGTTTTGCCTTGATATGATTCTTTATCATTATTATGATTTCATTATTTATTGCCTGTTTGCATGGTCAATAGTGATTTGTTTGGAAGTGTGGTATTTCTCAGGAACACATTAAAAAAAAATCTTGACAAAAGACTGTATTAGTGGCCGAGCGGTTAAGAGCACCGGACTCGAACTCTGGTGATTCAGATCAGCAGAGTGTGGGTTCGAGTGCCGGTCATGGCTTTGAACTTCGGATAGGACATTAAGCCGTAGGTCCTGTGTACTAGGCTGGGATTGGTAGTGCACGTAAAGAACCAGAAACGCTTATCATGGAAGAGAAGGGGTTAACCCCGGTGTTTCTAGTTCACATAGCAAGCACCCTTGTTTACAGGTTTCCTCAGGCTTGTGAGCTACGGTGATAAAGTTCACTTAAGATGTATGAGGCATCCAGATAACAATAATAACCAGTTTGGACTGCAACAATAGAGATATGTTTTAAAACCAAGGTGTCACAGTCTCCTTTGTATTTCTGTTCGCATGATGTTTGAATCAGATTTACTACAGATTGAAATGACACTTTGCATGCCTAGATTATGAATGGACAGTTGCACTGTGCACTTTCAGGCACAGACCGTGTTTGAAATAAATGTTGTCCACTGCTTTAAAGTAAAAAGCAAGTCGATATCATTCTTGTCACTGCATTTTCCATGGTGAAGACATTTTATTTTGATGGGCTGATGATCTCTTATCAGTTACTTTTCTTCTTGTCTCTGCAGCGTTGTGGAAGATTTTGCTTTCTGGAATGCCAAGATTGGTGAGCTAAGAAGAGGAACGCTGACGGCTGACTCAGGATATGTAGATGGTGACAAGAGATGGTCTGCAACAGAGGTACATACCTTAGAGCACCCCTCTCCCCCATCAAGACTACAGCCTCGCCCAATCTATCCCCACTCCAACTTACTCCTCAATTCTCTCCCTGCCCTTCCGGACATGAAGCCTTTCTCAGGCATCTGAAAAACACAGTATTCTATGCAACAAGGTTTTTTTTTTTTTCTTTCATTATTTTCTTGCAACTTCAGTGACCAATTGAGCCCCAATTTTCACAGGTTGGTTATTTCATACATATGTTGGGATACACCAAGTGAGGATTCTGGTCTTTGACAATTACCAAAAGTATACCCTTCATTTTAAAGAAAAACTTTTTCTTTGCCAAGCTGTACTAAACAAGAATCTTTGCTCATTGCCAGCCGTCCAATGACGATGAGGAAGCCAGAATTCTTGCAGAGCGAGCCAACCAGCAAAAAGAGCACAGACAGCAGCGCGAGGACCGCCTCAACCAATCGTTTGGCTCCTTTGGTGGGGACAATGAGGGCGACATTGATTATATCGACACGGGCGACGACGTGATGGAAGACGGGGAGATTACGCCGACGCAGAAGGAGCCCGATGAGTTTACGAAGGTGAAGTCACATAGAGTATGTATCGGTGGGTCCATTCATTGGCATGGCATGTCTGCCTGGCAAACGTGGGCATCTGGAGTGCTTGCTCAGCATTAGTGTAACGACTTATTGAACGAGAAGAGTTTTTGATTTTTCGGTTGATGTGATCCGTTGGTGAGAATATACATGTATCGTCTGCTCAGGACTATAAGGTCATTAGTGCAATTTGTATGAATTTCATCAAATTGCTTTTGAATATTTTTTAGCTCTCCTGGTAAATGGGGTTTATTGATCAAGAGTGGTCTTCAAAGTATCTGTTTGGCAAAAAGAAACATTCATTTTCTAAGTAGAATATCTGTTTGTGGATATTTTGTTTTATTTGTTTCAAATTTATACGCATTTTTCATTTAATGACTTTTTGATCATTACGAATACAAGAAATTGCATTGAATGACCTTACTTATAGCACTGAGCCGACGATATTTTATTGCGAAGAAAAAAACGATTCATGACTGAATTTTTTTGAAATGAACGTCTTGGTAGAAACGAGCAAGGTGAATTTTTTCTTTCTGAAATATTTGTTTTCCTTAACAGGCTTCTAAAGCATAAAGCGATACTAATATTTCTTGCCTTGCAAACTAGATAAGTTGATTTCTAATGTCGTTTGGCTTCATTACTGAAATTCGCCTTTTGTCTTTGAAAAATGTTTTCTCCCGAAACAAAACGAGAGATTTTGGTTTTGGATAACCTTCCCCAACTGTTTTATCAATATTAATGAGTGAGATTTTTGATTGGTGTGTTTCTGGTGGAACCCGAGGCAAATTTTGCTTCTAGCACCCCCCCCCCCTTACAAGGTGCTACATAAATGGGTGCCATAATTCCTTATATTCCATCGCATTGCGTATCTTATTTGTAGGTGCACTGTACACATGTACATGCACTATAGACCATGTTACCTTTGTTTACAGAGTGGTGACCTTGTACATTATAATGCATTTCCTGAAGGGCAAGATACTACACAGGCTATATGGGAAGATTTACATTTTGTGTCATAATTTTCCCATAAATTCAAAATTTACAAAAGCAACAGCTGTACAGCTTTCGAGATGTCCCCCCTTTCTTCATATCAAAAGTTGAGTAAAATCAGACAGTGCAATCTCCATAAAACATTTGATTTGTTGTTTTCTTCCATTGAGCTGTGTACAAATGTGCCTGCAGGAAGTCCAGGCTCTGTGGCTCTTTTGTAAACATGTGATGTCACAGGTCACATGGTCTATATAACACCGTTAAAATTTATATTCTTGAAATAACAAACAAATCTTACTCTAAAGAAAAAAGTTCTTGTTTCACTCCCTAGAAACTTGTCCTGTTCAGATTTGTATGAGTGACACAAGTAATAAAAAGATGTTGTTTAAAGAAATGTGTTTAAAATTGCTGAAAATATTTTCCTCTTTTTTTTGCATGACGACGGGGTTGCCTCTCTTGGTTTGCACGATATGACTTTGGCCTGGTGAACTTAAACTGGAAAATTTAAACAAGAAATGTGTATATTTAGGAAACAGTATTCTCAGACCTGGAATTACAAAGAGGTCAGGGCCTCTGTTGCTCTTGCTGTTGGCCTTGGTGCCCCTTCAAAAGTTTCCCATCATAGACTTTAAAGATTCTCCATTGCAAGTGCCCTTTGCAGAATGAAAATGTCTTTGCCCTTCTCAAAGATCCAGTCCTGTATTATTATAAAAATATACTGAATTAATTTCCCAGAAAGGAAGAAGCTCCAACTTTTTAAAACTAGAAATTGTTTTCTGATCTTGCATGTCGTTATGAAGCACTGTGCCCTTGATGGTTTTCACAAAGTCCGGACTTAAAAAACCTTTTGATCTTAACACATCTAGTGCTTCTTCCTTGTTCTTAAAAAACACCAGGCACTCACACGGCAGAAGGCTATCTATGAAGACCAGAAACTCAAGGCGAGAGAAGAGCGCCTTCGACACGAGCAGGAGGAACGGAGGCGGAAGCTTGAAGAGGAGGAAAGATGGAAAGCCGAGAGGAGGCGGGAAGCGGAGCAGGAGAGATACAGAAGGTCCTCACCCTCTGGGAGTACGTCATCCCTCCAGTATAATGGGTCAAACAGCAGTAGAGGCATCGACAGGTACGTACAGGTGTTTAGTTTATCTATTTTTTTGTGGTGGAATTATTGAAACCGTTACAAAGGTCTGGTCAAACGGACTTTTGTGTGTCTTTTTTCGAGAAGAAAGTTACGTGGCCTTTTTTGAGAACTACATGTACATGTACATGTAGATGAAGGCCATGATTGTGTTGATCTTTCACATTGTGAGAAAGCTTTTACAAAATCACATTGTATGAAGCTTTTTACAAAATAAAGCACTTTCACGACTAGTTTTAATAAATATTGTAGAAGAAACCCCAAAACAAACCAACACCAGTGGCAAATTTCAGGGGATTGCTACAGACACAAGTTTGCTACGCACAGATTTATCTTGCTTGGCGGAAATAGGGTTCAACCCAGAATACCATTATGACAAGTTTGTTGTTTTTTAAAACAGATTCTTGTAAAACTTGATTTTTTCTCTGAACAGATTTATGAAATGTGTCATAAAGCCAACAAGCAGAAATTGTATCCACTCTGCCACTAAACTTGGCACTGAACCAGTTCCCAGACTGGTGGACATTTCGTGATATTGAGGTCACTGAACTATTTTTGCTCGGCAAGATTCAACTGTGCTAAGCAAGTGTTTGTGATGAGCAGCTTTATTAAGTTGGCCCTGGTGCAACCTTTACTCTGTGTAATTAACACCCGGTCCTGACAGGCACTCTTGAGTCGCGCCGAACCAAATGATTGAATAGTATGTACATAAGAAGTTTGACGTCTGAAACAGTAATTAGGAGTGGGACTGGACGTGCTGGAAGTTCGGAACGACTCTGGAGTGTCTTGTTTGAGATGTCCATCTTGTCATGAGCCGAACCTAATGTAAATTATATGTAAAGTTCGCCTGTCCGAAGCCAAAATTTATTTGGGTCGACCTAGGGTAGGGTCGCAACTAATCTATTAGGTTCGGCGTGAATCTGGAGCGCCTGTCTGAACCGGGTGTAAGACTCTTCAGAGACCATGCATCTCTGTCTAAATCATCTCTGTACACCCAGATGTGGCTGACTTTCTAACATACTCTTCTCCACTAAAACTTTCTGGGTATGTTATTGTTTGACACATGGAAACTCGTCGATTCAGGAAACCTTTATTATAATCGTTTGGTTTGAATACAAAAGCTAATTATGGCATTTTCAGGGCTCAAAAAAACAACTGGCCAACAGGCCAGGGTCCAAGTCATTTTAAAACTTGGCCAGGAACACCCCATCCCAGCGAATTAAGTTCTGCAGACTAGCGCTTTTTACAAACAAAAACCACGGTGCTTTACTTTCATAGTTTACTATTAAAGGTATACTCGTACAACAGATTAAGCCCAAATTTTCACGGATTTGTTATTTCATGCATATGGTTGATCACACAAAACATGAACAGCTCTACCAATCCTGTATGAATAACTTTTATGCATTTTGAAGCTTTCCAATTCCTCCTCCTAAAAGTTTAGGAACTGTAAAAGTTAAACAGAACCTATTATTTTAGGTCTTGCTGGTCCTGTCAAAATTTGGACTTTCAAGACCTGTGGTCCAGTGGTGATTTTGTTGCAAGTCAAACCCTGAATTTGTTCATGTACATGTACAAGTCACTTGGTCTCTGAAGAGTTACACACAGCTAGATGTCAAATGTGGCAGTCCTTACTGCACTCCTCATTACGTACAATCTCTATGCACACTAGATACTTCCTCTCAAAGCAACAGTCAATTTTTTGTTTTTTTCCTGTTACCGAGCCTTAAGCACCACTTGTAGTTTCCGACACTTAAGAATTCAGTATCTTGCTTGCTTGTGTGCCATGTGACTGTGCTGTGAGTAAATATTTTGTTGAAATGTTGTTTTAATTTTTTTATGGCTGTCGCTTGCCTCGTCCTGCCATGTGATTTTGACAGCTTCTGCCTTTCGAAATTTGTCGTGTTGGGTTGAAGGTCGGGAGGGGCTTTAATAATGTATGACATGCTCCTGTGAAAAGATATAAATATGCATATCATTATTTTGATGTCATTCTCAAGTTTAAAAGGTGTTATACAAGATTGGTAAGGGTAAAAAATATTGTTTAATTTTAGTCTGAAAGCTTACTGATTGTGAAGTTCATACCAGAACCATTTTTTTCTGTGAAATATTTCCCTCTGAACTGAAGTCATAATAATTTGAGAAAACTTTATCTGAAAACTTTTTTTTTAAACGCGACAGTTGATTTCGGTTGTTACAACCAAAATTAAGGGCAGTGTGTTTACGTGCTGAAAATTGTGCATGGTGTTCAACTTCTCCTGCCTCGCACAGAGGATCCAGCCTAAATTTTCACAGGTTTGTTATTTCATGTATATGGTTGATCACACAAAACATAAACACTGTCTGGGACTATTTTGTCAACTCTACCAACCCTGTATTAATACCTGTAATAAATCTACCTCAATTCCATTTTGTGAATTCTTCTACATGTAAAAATAAACATACAGATGTGACTTAAGAACAAAGTAGAAAGGCTTTGCAGTTGTTTCTTAAGGGAGCAAATTTCAACTAATGGGATCGGGGACGGTTGGGAAGGGAAGTAACAAAGTTGTGTCGATTGAATGAGGGACTCTGTGGATCTGTTGTTGACTGATTGTATGCATGCTTGTTTGTTTGTTTGTTTGGCTCTGCACATCTCTGCCCGCCCTTTCGTTGCTCATAGGAGAAACAAACCCAGACCCTTGTCATCCTCTTCCTTTAACGAGAGCCTGAGAAGACCGACCTCCTTGGAGATGTAAGTTTGTTATCTGCATGCTTTCTCTCATCCAAGCTTAAGCCACTTGCCCTGTCCACTTTCCGGGTAATCCCCTAACAGCCCACCCTTCTTGTCATGGCCCCACCTTCTTCTAATCCATCTCCCATTTCTTTTTCTTTCCTTCACCCTTTTCTCTCGCTCACTCCTGCTTTTCAACTTTCTTTCAAAAAGTTTGAAGAACGACGAAGAATTGATGTTCTTGGCAAATATTTTCATCATTGTTGGTACTTTGTTTAACTGGCGCAATTATCATTTTAAAAGATATTCAGTAACCAAAGTTCAAAACTGCTTGTTGAAATTCTTTTCGGTCAGCACTTGTTGTTTTCATCTTGTAATGCTGTCGTTGTTGCGTTCGATTTCGGGAACGCATCGCATCAAGAATAAAAGACTAACCACAAGTGTCAAGCCTCGCCTTGCAAGCACCATGTGAAGTCGCCAGTCAAGTGAATGTTAAACTTGGTTTATTGCATAATGCACCAGAAACTTTGGCTGTGTCCGAACTGGCTGCTGCGGCTGTGGCTGTTGCTAAGGGGCATTGCTATGGGCCTCCAGTGCATGTTAACATGACAGTCTAGCCGCAGCCACTAATTTAGACACGGCTTAGAAATGAAGAATCTTTAATATACAGGAATGAGAAATGCAGACTTTTATCTGCATGAATTTAGACTTTTTAGATTCTGGCTGTTGACAAAAAGACATTGTATTTTTCTTCAAAATTAAATAGTCCATGCTCTTTGATATACTCGGTACTTTCCCCGAGTTCTGTGAAAAAAAATCCATAGGCAAATCACTCAGGTGGGATTCAAACCCACAACCTTTGCATTGCTAGAGCAGATGTCTTGCCACTAGACCACCGAGCTAGCCCGGTGGCTAGAGGCAGTTCGAGTCCTGAGGATACTGTTCTCTATAATCTATAACTCCAGGGGTTATCAAAAGGTGGGAATGCCATCATTTCAATGCACCCCCAAAAATCTGGATCCCAGTTTCAGACTTTGTTTGTGTTAGCAGTGACTTTCATCCCTGAATATAGGAACAATCCCTGAATCTAGGTTGAAAAAGCAAGTTTGATAATTCGATAAAAAACTTCAGATTTCTAACTAATGTCTTACCTTCCTCTGCTTGTTATTCGATCTTCTATCCTCCTCATCTTCATTTTCAGGCTTAATTATGATTGCATTGTTTCCTTTAACTCTTATACTATTCAAGGTTGATTTATTCTTGCTGGCATTTTGGTAATTTTGTAACAAACTGCAAACAAAATAAAATACAAAATTCCAGATTTTTAACAGATCGATGGATATTACTATTTTATTTTTTGTGAGCATGTGCATGACACTAAAAAGGACTCAGTACAGTGTACCTCCGTTGTCCGAAATTATTGTCCTCCTTAAGTTTGCTATTTTTATGTCGGTGTATATTTTTTGCAGACAGGCTGACTAAGTTTCAATTCATCACACGTGGTATTATTTGTGTCTATTTTTTGTGATGTCACTGGATTTGGTGCACTACTATCAGTGACACCATAAAAAAAGATGTGTTGTGTTTTTACTGGAAAACACAACCGACAACTTTTACTCAACCTGTGTTCACAGAATTTAGTTTAAGGAAAATAGTAGATTTGTTAATATATGGTGGTAGGGGGTCAACAAAGTAAACCAATGTTTTTTTGGGGGGGAAACAAAACAATTTTCAATATTTCTAAGCATGTACATCAGTATATTTGACAACAAGCAATTGAAAACTGGATAATTCCAAAGTCCTGGTGAAGTTTAGAGAAAAAGAATGTACCTTCACTTTTAAAATGAATTTGAACAGAGTAATTTTCTTACTCTAAAGGCTGTGACAAACATGAACTTGTGTTTAACAGTTTTCTGTCAGGCTTGGGGGGGGGGGGGGGGGGGTGGGGGAAGAATATTGTGAGGATGTATCTTTTGTGAAACATTTGGGAGCTTCTCAAAAGGGGCATGTTCTAGGTGCAAAGGAATGCTCCTGCAGGCAATACGATCGCTAAAACGTTTTTTTAACCAAGATAACAATTCTACAAAGGGATATGGACGTTTAGCATTTTGAGAACGCTCCATCGTGGTGTTCCAACAAATCGGTCCATGTAAACCTGCTGGAAGACTTATCCGATCCATTCAGAACATTGCAACCGCTCGAACTTTTGAGACGCTCCCGTTGAACAAAAGATATCTAAATTGAAATCTATGAAAATGTATGTCCCGTAATCTTTCAGTTCCCAGACAAAGAGACCGGCACGGAGGGCAACGGTTAATGTTTCTGATCCTTACACGTAAGCTATACCCCCACCGTTCATCCTCTTCCATCAGGTCTTGAAATTCATCAATACTCTGCCTCAGTCACTCCTTGAAATCATTCTGAGAAAGTTTCGATTTTCATATACGTTATTTGTAGCACCAGCTGCACGTCTGTTGTTGCGCTGGCTTTGGAAAGGGAATCGGCAATCTATTTTTTTTTTTTTTTAACGGCCCGATTTCATATTGCCGTTCAGCAGGAAATAGTGCTGAACAAGTTTTATTTTAATTTTTTTTTAGCAAGAATTAGCCGGGAACCAGTCATGACTGTATGGTTCACAGTATTTTTGGCTGGTACCCCATTTCAAGACTTGTTGGCACCTCACATGCCCTGATGCGGTCCAACATGTCAAAAATACTGCAAATTGCAACCTTGCTGCAACAACCTGGATAAATTTTCAATTACAAAAAAAAACTGTCCTGATTAATTTTCTTCTGAAAGGAGAAAAGGGGAAAACCCATCCGCACCTTAAACACTGACTTTCAAGACCCGTCCCCATTCACCCTTTTCCTGTCCTAGCTCTGGCAAAAGTCCTCTGCTAAAACGGCAGAAAATTAACGCTTAACTTTGACGTTGGTCATTTTTGCTAATCTCGGCTGCAGCTTTTCGCTCACATTTTATGGGATTGGTTCGGGCAACACATTGCACGGTGAAGTTTTCTGTATTTTGAGGTTGCTGGGAGTGTTTTGTGGAAAGTGGGATACTGACGCATTCTTGCGATTTCTTGGTGCATTTGAAAAATTCTAATGTTGCAGTGTACATGTACATGTACATGGATTTAAAGGTAGGGGTCATAGATTGGTTTTCGACAATGTAATGCTGATTTATAGCCAAGAATTATAAAGAAATGTACAATAAAAGTCACATGTGAAAGTTTAAGCTGAATACAGTGTCTACTTGCCGGGAAAAAACTGTCACGGTATTTTCACAAGAACGTCAAATCTATCCTTGTTTAGCGAGGTGACAGGGAGTATACCAACCGCATGTTTGGCTGCAGCTTTGTTCGCAAACAGACACTAGCATTCAGAAATCTGAGAAACGATTCACACATGAATTGTTTCTCGGATTCAGATGATTTGGGGTGAAAATTATACTATATTACTTTGAAGGGAATCCCTTCTCAAAATAGTTTATACTTTCAATAGCTGCAGTGCTTCTCACCAAGTAAGTTTTTATGGACAAGCAGAGTATATTTTAAGTAATTGTCAAAGACCAGTATCTTCGCTTGGTTTATCCTATAAGCATAACATAACAAACCTGTGAAACTTTGGGCTCAATTAGTCATCGAAGTTGCAAGAAAATAATGACGGGAAAAAACACCTGGTTGCACAGAATTGTGAGCTTTCAGATGCCAGAGTGAGAAAGGCTTCATGCCTGAGTGAGAAAGGCTTCCTGCCTGAGTGAGAAAGGCTTCATGCCTGAAGCCTTTTCTCAGATTCAAATTTTGTAGGTGACATACATGTAGACACCTCTTTCTCTAAAACTACATTACTTCAAAGGGGGGTCCTTTCTAACAATGCACTATAATATCAACAGCTCTCCAGTGCTCTTTACCAAGTAAGTTTTTATGGTCATTAATTTGTTGAGTATTTACTAAAGTTATACCCTCCCCTCAATTTTTTGGAGTAATGACCAATCTATGACCCTACCTTCAAACACATGGTTTCAATTAGAATATCCATCCGCAATAAATTACTCTTAATGATTTATTTTTTGTGTACAAACTTTCTCACAACTTATTCCGAAATAGTTTTGAAGTTTTGAGACGGTGCTTTCTCGAGATACACTTGATTACAACTCTTCTATTATTCTCTTTTTATTGAATAGTTAATGAAAAAAGTAAACTACTTGAAGCTCATGTGTAACATTGGTAATTGTCAAAAACCAGTATCCACACTTGATGTGACCCAACATATACTTGGAATAACAAACTTGTAAAATTTTAAGCTCAATCGGTCATTGGAGTCATGAGAAAAAAAGTGGATACAAACCTTAAATGTTTTCACTGTTTTGGACTTGTGAGATCAAAACCAATTGTTTTACTCACTTCTCAAAAACTATTGAAATTCAAGCAAAAAATATACAAACATGACAAAGAGAGTTCCCAACCATGACAAACTTTATACCATGTGCAAATCTATGAACATTCATATTTTTACTCATACCAATGTTATGCACACCCTTTAAAACATTATGTTATTATTTTATGACCCTCCCTCTCCCTAACACCACCAACAGTAGACCAACATCCAATCACTCCAGCACCTTACCGAACGGTCGGCTGCCGTCAGTAGATGATAGTCACAGGCAGCTGCAGCGAACAGAAAACATCACATCGTTATCGTCGTCGTCGCTACCGCCACCGCCACCGTCGCAGCCAGACAACGGAATCTCACAGAGTCGTCATGAGGCGCAGCTTGCCAGGAGGCGGCAGGAAGAGGAGAAAGCACGGACGAAGCACATGCAAAAGAACGCCCTCAGGAACTTTGTACAGGTATGCGCTGGTTTCCTTTCACCTTAAAGGGCCTATGCAATGCATTTTTTTATTAGTTAAAGTCATAAAGTGATCCTACCTGAACAAATATTTACCCATTAAACCTTTGGTTTCACCGCGTTTATGCCATTAAAAAAATAAAAACATATTTTAGGGGTGCCCAGCACGCCCCGCCCATTCCCTCATTATCATAAGAATGTGTGACGTAGACTAGGGAGATCGGCTCACTTCCTGGTTCTACGTGTTGTGCGTCACACGCATACTGTACCGTGTGAAGTTTCTAAAAGTTTCTTCAGTTTGTCGCTGCTTCATCAAAAAAATAGGGCATTTATTCAGAATGCCACCGACCTGTGTTGTTGCTGGTTGCAGCAACACCACTAAGGATGGTTTCAGTCTCCATCGTTTTCCCTCTGACCCAAAATTTCGAAGAATTTGGACGGCGAAAGTCAAGCTGACTCGGGCAAAGTGGTCAGGGCCAACCGAGCACTCGGTCATCTGTTCCGTGCATTTTGAGACATCGTCGTCGCCTCTCTCTGGCTCGTACATGTATGGCCGAACCCCTAGCTCCTCATTTCTTTCATAATCACTGTCAGCCTCACTACTTAAATCCGAAGAATTAGTCCCCGAAAAATTCTTCATCTACTGCTGAAAATGATGAAGATTCGGCCATGTTCGTCTTTTTATATCACGTCCGTCGTAGTGATTGTTAATGTACAATGCGTTGTGTGTACTGTAGGAATTTCCGCGATCCGTGTGTGCATGTACACGTAGCGCATGCATCAGCTGCCACATTAGCATGGTACCCGCAACATATTCTTGGTACCAGACCATTCTGAATTGCTTATGAACTCTCCGCAGTCTACGTCACGAACAGCGCCCCCGCGCGGCTTAAAAAATAAGGAATTTAATTAATAAAAATAATTATTGCAAATTTTAAACATTTTACACTACTCACACAAATTTTTAATTTTTTAATTTGTATACAGAAAGTAAAAATAAACTACAAAAAATTAATTTCTAAATTGTGAAAAATAAGTATTGCATAGGCCCTTTAATGTAATGGTCCACCTGTCAAATCCATAATGCACTGGTCTTTATACAAACCCAATGGTTTCATTGTCACGACTGGAACACAAATCCACACTCTGCTGATCAGAAACACCAGAGTTTGGGTCCGGTGCTCTTATTTGCTCGGCAACGACACGCCAATAAATACATGTACCTCATGTTGTTTTTATGGTTTTTGTTTTCCTTTCATTGCAGAGCCGGACGCCACCCTCACCGCAAAACTCTTCCACTCAAGAAGACCAAGACCCTATAAGGGAAGTGAGCCCGGGCAGTGCTAAAACACCCCCACCCCCTGTGCCCTACAGTGGATCGGCCTTTGGCAGCATCAAACCAAGATCAGGTAAGTGCAGTGGACTGTACCATTTTTTACTTTTGGGGGGAAAGTATCCTTCACTGCACTAGTGCACTAGACCACTGGGCACTCCAGAACTTGATTCTGGTGCACTAGATCGCTTGTTGGCACTCAAGAACTTGATTCCAGTGCACTAGACAGCTTCTCGCTCCAGATTTGATTCCAGTGCACTAGACCACTGGGCACTCCAGAACTTGATTCCAGTGCACTAGACCACTGGGCACTCCATTTAGTACATCTGCTTCTTGTTTGATTTCAGCATTCAGCATAGGTGGAGGGAAACCAAAAGGGGAGGTCCAGCCAAACTTCACCGTTAAACGAGAAATGAATAAGTACAGAGAGGAGATGGATCGCATCGAACATCTAAGAAAGGTGAGATTAAAAAATATGAAAATGTCCACAAGTATGAAATGCTCAAACCCACAACTCCCTCTTCTTGACAGCTTGGTCTTTCTCTAGCTCTGTGGCGCATGAACCCAAACTTAAGTGTGGGTGTCTGGAGTCTGACACCTCCCATTTCCTCTAAAAGCCAACACCATGCGGTACCTGACTAAAATAATTCAACCCTGACGTTATGTTGTAATTGGCCCTTTGCCCAGCATGGTTAGTGTGTTTGTAGAAGACCGAGTCTATCACAATTGGGGGGGGGGGGGGGGGGGGGGGAGTATTGGACATGGACAAGATTGGTTAGTTTTGCTGTGCAGTACTAAATCAATTAAACTTGGATAAAGGCATACTAGGCATGGTTGGTTTGGTTGTGCAGTTATCAAATCCATCCAACTCAGGCAAAACTTTTCGACTCTTATAAGATTGGTATGCCTGGCTCATTGCTAAGCATGGTTGGTTTGGCTGTGCGTACTGAATCCATCAAACTTAGACAAAATCTTTGGACTCTAAGATTGGTATGACTGGCTCCATGCTAAGCATATTTTTTGGAGCTGTGAAATACTAAATCCATCAAACTCAGGTAGACTCTGATAATACTGGTATGCCTGGCTCCCATCTAAGCATGGTTGGTTTGGCTGTGCAGTACTAAATCCATCACACTCGGTTAAAACCTTTAGACTCTAATAAGATTGTTATGCCTGGCTCCATGCTAAGCATGGTTGTTTTGGCTGGGCAGCACTGAATCCATCAAACTCAGGTAAAACCTTTGGACTCTAATAAGATTGGTATGCCTGGCTCCCATCTAAGCATGGTTGGATTGACTGGGCAGCACTGAATCCATCAAACTCAGGCAAAACCAGTGGATGGATTACAACTGATGCTCATCAAAGTATTGGTTTAGATTTTGTACACATTCTGAAACTACTCAGACACTTTTTCTTTCAATGTACTTTTTCTGATGTTTCCTAACATTTTATTCCTTCTTCATTTTCCCCTTTATTTTGTCTCTCGTCTGTGGTTAACATTTGTGCTTCTCTGTATTTGTCGTCATTTACATAAAAACACTCGTTGCTGTCACTGTCCTTCTCTTTGTCTGTGTTTCGTTCTTTGTTTTTGAAACTTTGTTGTCATTGTCCATTGCTGTTTTGTTGATACCTGGTGTTTCATGTTTTTCTGTGTGATTATTACTGTCACTTATGTTCATGATGTTTGTTGTTGTTTTGTTTTCCTTCAAACTTATGTTGTCTTTGTCATTGTACTTTGTCATTGCATTTTTTTATAATATAATCTTTTGTTTTGCTGTGCACGTCATTGTTGATTTTATTGTTGTTTTGTGTTTGTTGTTTTTCCTTAATCGACTGTTTTCTTTGTCATTGTGGTTTGTCATTCTGCATTTTTCTCTGATATAATCCATTATGTTGCTGTGCACATTGTCGTTGTTTTTACTGTTGTCTTGTTGTTGTTGTTTTGTTGTTTTGTTGTTGTTTTTGATGAGATTGTTTTCATGTTCAGTTGAAACCCAACTGGATGAGTAGTTATGGATCCGTGTCGGATCTTAACACAATAGAGCAAATGCGAAAGGTGAGTCTTCAATCCAAACCCAGCGTGTGCCGATTGTTTGCTCTCTTGGCTTTGCATGCCATCTAGTCAGAAAGTGTGAAACCGTAACAACTCCGCTTTGACGCCATCTTGAATCTTTGCTGTTTTGAGTTTTTCTTTGTTTGGTTTTAGTTCTTGTTCCATGTTTATACGTACTAAAACCAATGTGTATTTACTAAAAATATAAATAAACAATAATCGTAATAATTATATTAAAAGGATGAGATGTTGTGTCAGTCATCATTTCATGTCAATGTCGGATCATTGTGTTTTTTTTGTTTTTTTTTTTCGTGTTTTCATTCAATTTTGGGGCTTTAAAAAAAGTCTTTTGGTTGTTTTTATTTTATTTTTTATATATTTTTATTATTTGGTCATTGTAAGGAGGGGTTACTACTAGGTATTTTTTTATTTATTTATAACAAGACATTTTTATCCATTTATTTGTATTTGTTTGTTTGATTTTTGGGGGTGTTTTTTGTTACTTCAAGTACAGACCTTTATCACAGAGTAGTCATCCTGTCAAGTTTTCTATAAAAAACTTTTCAATAGTTTACACCGACCACCAGTTTGTGTGAGCTGCCAGGAGCTTTGCAAAACTAGGTTGGCACAAATTAGCAATTTTCGATATAACAGTTAAACTGTCTTTTTTTTAAAGGTATTATACAGAATTGGTTAGGATGAAATACATCATTGTTTATTTTTAATCGGAAAGCTCACTGATCATGCAGTTCATTCAAGAACCCTCGGGCAAATCGAAAATGAGAAGACAACTCTAATGAAGACTAAACTTTTTTATGAAATTTAATCTTCCACAACAGCTGATTTCAGTTGTTACAACCAAAATAACAGATAATGTGTTTACACGCTGAAAAGTTTGCATGGTTTGTCACTACTTTCTCCGCATACGCCGCCTGTACTTATTCCAGACGAGGTTGGAGAAGCAAAAGAAACCAATGTAAACGAAGAAGATAATTAGTAGTCGGGACCCATTGTAAGAGACCAGAATGAAAACTGTAATTGTTCTTATAGATGTTGGACACCTGACTCAGATGATTGGGGTGTGATAACAGTCTACTTGAATTAACAGAATTCATGCTTGGATATTGACTCTATCACGTGCTGACTGATCACTAGCGACCGATTAATTCCTTCAGAAAAATGGTTGTAAAACAAAAATTGAAGATCACATTGCCACACAGTTTCCAGGAAAGGGAAAGAGGACTCTTGAGGGTGCTATTGTGACCTGTTTTGGGGGGTCGCCATTTAAACAAAAATAAAGAAATAATGAAAGTGTCCATATGATCAATGTATCACAAAAAATAAATGGTTTGTGATAGGGTTAAGATTTAACAGACGATCGGCATGGCTTTGTGTACGTGGATAGCTTTCATGTTTAAAATAATGTTTTATATCCACATGTGCGTCAGGTTTTAAGTTGTCTTTAATGTGAGAATCTAACTACATGTCATGCATGGGTACCAGGGATGAGATTGTTTAGATTTTTATCTGAATTCAGACTTGAAGTCAGCTTACCATCTCAATTTCAGTAAGCAGACTTGGTGATAAAATAATTTTATCTTGTTAGCTGGATGGGTTGTAGGGCGCCCCCTGGAGCTCCGTACTTTTGTGATATAAACAAATATATCAATCCAATTCTTCTGTCTATCGTCCTGTAGTGCATTGAGACAAGGTTAAAGGTCAACTTGCCAGATGACATCCCGGCTGCGCTGGAGGACGGAGTCGTCTTGTGTCACTTCATGAACAACGTGTTCCCTCATGCTGTACCTACCATCCATGTCCCCTCACCCGCAGTGGTACGTTCCGCTAACCTGTGAAATAAAACCACAAACTAAAGACTTGGTCCAATGTCATAACACTTTTAAGCAGAAAATGATTCGCAGATAATTTTTGCTTGTAAGGGTAAAACAAAAAATATGTTCTTTGTCCCCGATGTGATTCATCAATTAAAGGTCGGGTCATAGATTGGTTTTTGTCAACATAGTGCTAATTTATCGGTGAAATTATATAGAAAGATATGACTGTACAATAAAAGTCACATGTGACAGTTTCAGCTGAATACAGTGTCTACATGTACTTGTTGAGAAAGCAGCAAAGAACTGTCACAGTATTTTCATAAGAATGTCAAATCCATCCACGTTGGCGAGGTGACAGCAAGTACAAACAGCATCTCTGGCCGCAGCATTCGTGAACAAACCACCAACCGTCACAACTCTGAGAAACTTTTTATACATGCATTGTTTCTTAGGTTCAAATGGTTTGGGGTGAAAAATTATCCAAACCATATTACTCTGAAGGGAATCCAATCTCAAAATGGAGTACCGGTATACTATCAACAGCTGCAGTGCTTCTCACCAAATACATTTCTATGGTCATTATTTTTTGAAGTATTTACAAATCTCTGACCTAACTTTACATACGATCATCCCATTTTAGTTTTGGAAAAAAAAACAAAACAACTGATTGTAGTGATCCATTAAACCAATAATTTATTTAAATCGCCACTATAATAAAATACATTTGGCTAAAGAGTTTTTCGCTCTACATGTATGTCATCTGTAACACAATCAGAGCACTACAATAAACAGTTATTGTCAAATATATTGTATTCTGGTCTACCTTCTTATCCATTTCTCAGACACAAATGACGATTGTACTTCTCATTATTTTATTTTTGCAGCCTAAACTGACATCTGCAAAATGTAGGAGGAATGTTGAGAATTTTCTGAAGGCCTGCTCTACGGCGGGAGTGACTGAGGTAAAGGGATTATTAATAATAATAATAATAATATCGAAGTCTTATATAGCGCACGTATCTACCAAACAAGGTACTCAAGGCGCTGAGTATATACATACTTTCAGAAAGATAGGTTATTGCAGTGATGAAAATCTGAGACCCAATTATTTAGCACCTTATAAGGGTTTACAAGGTGCTACGGCGCATTAAGCAGCCACAACCAGGAACACCGGGGCGAACCCCTTCTCTTTTCGATAAGTGCACTGGGTTCTTTTACGTGCATTCACAACGCACGGGACCAACGGCTTTACGTCCCATCCGAAGGACGAAGCATGTGGTTAAGTGTCTTGCTTAAGGACACAAATGTCACGACTGGGATTCGAACCCACACTCTGCTGATCAGAAACACCAGAGCTTGAGTTCGGTGCTCTTAACCACTCGGCCACGACATTCCACTATGATTGAAAGAGAGGGAGGAAGAAGCAAGACTTTAAAAACATTTTTTTGTTTATTTTTGGTCCCCCATGTTTATCTTTTGTTTTGTTTTGCCGGTGAAGAAGTGAAAACAAAATAAAATAAAATAAAATTCGACGGTGATAATTGTTTACTACCTTTGTCACGTCGAGGTGGACAGTTTTTATTGGGGATGGCATAGGTGGCTATTGCATAAAGCTCTCACCTCTCACCACTGTGGTCTTGGTTCAATTCCTGTCGAGGGCAATATGTGAGTTGTTTCTCTTGTATGTCACAAGTGTTTTTCTCCGGGCCCTCTGATCTGATTGTTTTCCCCTCCGGAAAAAGACGTATGTTCCCACATAGGGTGCCAGACTAGAACTACATACTGAGTTGTGCTAGATTTGGACTGGAAACCCATCCAGCAACCATGACGTGACCGAAAGAAAACTGGTCCTTCTTCATCACAACCTTTTCAATATATGGTTGTGGTCCCAACAATTTTGACCAGGATTGTAGTTTCTTAGGTTTGTTTTCTTTCTTTTTCTTACTTTATGTACCTCAGGAGAAGTTATGTACAGCAGGTGACATCTTAGAAGGAAAGGGACTGGTGAAGGTGGCGTCTACGGTACAGGCTTTGCTCACTAACACATCACAACCCAAAATGTCATCTGCAGTATGATTGTCACAATAACTCAATTGAACCTTGTCAACAAAGTCGGTCGGTTTTGTTTGTTTTTAGTTTGTTTCGGCGGGTATTTTTGACACAAAGTTTAGTATATTTGCTGGGCCCAATTTCATGGAGCTGCTTAAGCAGGATATTTTATTTGTTTATTTAATTTTCTTTGTACCCATGGGGTTAAAAGGCTGCACACGGTACATTAACCCAAATCTGCCTAACTACAGGATTTCCTGTAATAATAATAATAATAATAATATTCGGTTTTTATATAGCGATTTACACACCCGAAGGGTGTCTCAAAGCGCTTCACATATTTTTACCCCTGGTCACTTGGCAATTTTGTTTCATTCCTTAAACCATCTCAGCTCCCTGGGAAGTATACAGCCTGTGCAATATGCGCATCAAGCTAAATCAATCACAAGAACCATCTCTGCCCTCACAGGTACCCATTTTACCCCTGGGTGGAGAGAAGCAATTATAGTTAAGTGTCTTGCTCAGGGACACAAGTGTCACGACCGGGATTAGAACACACACTCTGCTGAACAGAAACACCAGAGCTTGAGTTCGGTGTTCTTAACCGCTCGGCCACGACACCCCATAAGAAGACACAAATGCTTTTTTTAGTGCCTAACTACGGGAAAATCCCTAGATGACCAAGAAAATAGTGTCTTTCTTTGTGTTCTCATTACTAGTGGTGTGAGATGGGAAAACCTGACAAAATATACATCACATTAAAGAGAATGTTGTTCTCTTTCCAACGGTGTACAGTTTGTTGGGATAGGTTTGTTTATTGTGATGCAGCAATAGATAGTTCCCATTAGACGCCATCTTTACGGGCAAATTGCATTTTGGCATGCAGGCGCGTCATGCGCTCTAATTATTAACGCAGCCGCGTCATTCACTAACCAATCACGCAATGAGTTTTGTGAAATGTGCGCGTGCTGCATGCCGTTCTCACGCGTAACGCATGACTGTGTGTTCAAAATTGCCCGTAAAGATGGCCGATTTACGTCATACTGCAACCTATCTATAAGTGCTACTGTGACCAGTCAGGCGTATATACATATAGGTTACGTTCATATTACCCCATGTTGATGAAGGTTACCTTTTCGCTTCCCAAAGTTCCTGCTGATTTCACAGAATAATAATAATAATAATAATGGCTTCTTATATAGCGCTCATATCCGTCACTCAGTGACGCTCAAGGCGCTTCAACAGTCAATATTTTCCTGCAAGGTATATATGTGGAGCTACTTTATGAATTTTGAGGCCTATTTCTTTACATAGCACCATGTAATGGTTTACAAGGTGCTGTGGCGCAATATGCAGCCGATCAAACCAGGAACACCGGGGCAAACCCCTTCTCTTTTCGATACGTGCACTGGGTTCTTTACGTGCATTACACAACACACGGGACCAACGGCTTTACGTCCCATCCGAAGGACGAAGCAATAATGGTTAAGTGTCTTGCTTAATAAGGACACAAGTGTCACGACCGGGACTCGAACCCACACTCTGCTGAACAGAAACACCAGAGCTTGAGTCCGGTGCTCTTATCCGCTCGGCCACGACACTAACCAGAAATGGTGGTTTCAAATACACATTAACTAATAATCATGCATGCATATTATTAAAAAACAACAGTATAATATCATTAAATAAAACAACAAATTAATATCATAAATGTTTTGTTCCCCCTTTTATCCTGTTGGTAGAGCTGACAAATGTTTTAGCATTGAACACATTGTCCTTTTGGTTTTAACCACTGAAATCAGCTGTTTCCCCACCCCTATTTCAGTTACAGCTTTCTCGAATATGACTTCACTACAGGGGTAAATATTTCACAGATGGTTCTTTTATGAACTTCATGATCAGTGAGCTTTTAGAATAAAATTAAACAATGATGTTTTTTATCCTTACCAATCCTGTATACACACCTTGAAGTCTCAATCTTAATCAAGACAGAAGTAAATGCCAGTAGAGTTCACCATCAAGCCCTGCCCACCAGGCCTAAAGTTACACAGAGGCCTCTGTTGCCCTGGTCTTGGCCTTGGTGCCCGTTCAAAAGTTTCAGGTAGGCCTTAGAAATGCCCTTTACGAAGCGAACTTGTCCTTCCCCCTTCAGAGATGAAATTCCAGGCCTGCCCCTTTTTGTACTGACTATTTATAAGCACAGATGGACACGTTTGGTAATTGTCAAAGACCAGTATTCTCACTTCGTGTATCCCAACATATGCATAAAATAACAAACTTGTGAAAATTTGGGCTCAATTGGTCATCGAAGTTGCAAGAAAATAATGAAAGAAAAAACAACCTTGTTGCACAAATTTGTGTGCTTTCAGATGCCTGAAAAAGGCTTCAGGCCTGAAGTCTTTTTCAGATTCAAATATTTTAGTGAGAAATTACCTCTTTCTCAAAAACTACGTTACTTCAGAGGGAGTCCTTTCTCACAATGTTTTATACTATCAACAGCTCTCCGTTGCTCGTTACCAAGTAAGTTTTTATGCTAATATATATTTTGAGTAATTACCAAACGTGTCCAGTGCCTTTAACCAAATTCTAATGTTAAAAATCCATCGTCCAAAAAGTAAACCTTGCTTTCTAGTCAATCACCCAAGGCGGTAAGGGACTTCGATCATAAAGTGAAGATTATTAAGCGACCTAGATGAATATTTTTGTAATTGTTGTTTGTTTGTTCTTGGGAATCAGTTGAAATCGGTGTTTATCTTTGTTGAAGATTGTTTATTTTGTTTTAAAAAGAGCTTTAATTTAATCATTGAATTCTCAGTGAAACAGGTTCTTACTTTGTAAAATGTACATAATTGCACATGCCTTGTACAATGTAGTATATTATTCTGTTGATATAGGTGCTACTCACTGTGACTGCTTATTTATATATGTTTCAATCGGTTGTTCAAACTTACTGGTGTAGATATTCCGTAAATAATCATCTGATACATACTGTGTCCGAATTTTAGTTGGTTTTTTTTTTCCCATTTGTATAAAAGTAAGACTGTAAATGACTGTACATATCGTCTTTTTTTTGTAAGATGAAATACGAGCCTTACATTAATTAAGTGTGTGCACACTTATTTAATTGTTATTTTTTTTCCCCGTTCGTCTAAAAATTACACTTTGAGGTTAAAAGGTCAAGGTGAATATTTATGGAAATGAGCATCACACGATTTGTTCAGGGGTTGTTTTTGTGGGCAGAAAAAAGTCACCACGGTAGGGAAAGGGTCTTGATTTGTGAATAATTATGTAAATGAGGTTGGGGTGTTTGGTTTTTTTTTTTGAGGGGGGGTCAGATGTGCTCGTTTGTATGCAGAGCACTCATTATCTGAGGGTTAAAGGTCATGTGTGAATAATTATGTTAATGAGCATTGCCTGTTTTGGTCAGAAGCTCTTTTTACAAGTGGAGCGATCACTTTTAGGGGTAAGGCAAGGGTCACCACTTGTGAATAAGTTTGTACAAAATGGGTGTTGCCTGATATCACCTTTTACAGGTGGAGCAATAACTGCTTCTGTTGGCCTAATTTATGAACATCCAATGAATATGCATAAGTTGGATTTTTTTCTAAGCGAATACATTAAGAGTCACTTTCTATGCCTTTGATAATGTGTTACTGTAATTTATTGTTGTAAAAGTTTGCACCACAGATACTAGTATTCTTTCAGTTTCTGTTGAGGGAAATCAAAGTTTAGAGAAATCCAGATAATTTTTCCTTTTTCCGACTTCCATTGATTGTCGCATGAGAAATATATTTATAGTATTGATCAAAATTGCCAAAGGAACGCAGAGCTGATTCTGCAGAAAGTTCCCTGAAAGGAAACCAATCAATCCATGTTTTGATGAACAACTTCATTGGAAGGGTCTACTGCAATGTGCACGTAAACAACAGATACATGTAAATCAGGTATGCAAAAAAGAAGGTCATAAATTGTGTAAATATTGCTTTATTTATTTCACTCATTATTCAATCTGAATCATATTTAAAAGAAGTAACTTTAAGTAAGGTTTTCTTCTATGAAATACAACTTGTGCTTCAAGAATTTATAATGTTATCAATTTTTAATGTAGGCATGGTAAAACCTGATGCTGTACCTTTCCGATTGTATTTCTAGTCTTGAATTTCTATATTTCAAACTAGCCATCCATCAAATTCCTTCATAGTAGTTTTTAAGACGTGGGTCGAAATTTGGGTCGTTGGACAAAGTTTCTGCATTGGACAAAATATTTTTGTTTTACTTTACATGATATTTCCTGATTTTAGGATTTTCTCAAAACCTCCTGTAGCCTTTGAGTTTTCTTGAAAGAAGTAAAGCAATCACCAAAGTGAGAAAGAAATAGTCCACATTGTGTCCAAACCTGTAGTTTTGTCTTTCTGGAGATGCACAGAGGCTGTAAAACTTCTCAATTGTAACATCTGGGAGGTTCTGGGTCTTGAATTGACCGTAGACCTTCAAGCTATTCTCAAGAATGTTCACATTTTTGCAAATCTCATCCCTGCGTATCGGTGTTTGGTAAAAACAAATTATTTAATTTTGTAGATGTTAATTTTGCATCAGGGATAATGAATATAATTTGTTTTTTACCCTTACACCGATGTGTGTTAAGCACTGTATACTCAGTACTTTCCCGAGTTCTGTGAAAAAAATCCACAGGCAAATCACTCGGGTGGGATTCGAACCCACGACCTTTGCATTGCAAAGTACTGAGTATACAGTGCTTAACACACATCTGTGTAAGGGTAAAAAACAAATTATATTCATTATACCTAGTGCAAAATTAACATCTATTAAATTGTTGCTGTACCCGCTGCTAATGATTCGAACTGCCTCGAGGCATCAGGCTAGCTCTGTGGTCTAGTGGTAAGGCATCTGCTTTCTTTTTTCCACAGAACTCTGGAAAGTACCGAGTATACAGTGCTTAACACACATCTGTGTAAGGGTAAAAACCAAATTAAATTATTTAATGCAAATTATTCTACTATTGCATTGGACGGACCAGAGTAAACTGTCCAGTGGTTCTTCCAAACCGCAATTACTCAAAAGGGAGATTTAACTATACATGGTGTCACCGCAAATCTTCTTGTTTTAAAAAAACCTTGTGATAAAGCATCAATTATTTATTTTTGTTTCATTGTTTTTAAATGATGGAGAAAACTTACTGGCATGCTCAAACTTACATGCTCAAACACTTGGTCTAGCTTGGAATTATATGGGACCAATTTCATAGCACTAATTAACCGTAAGCACATTTTTGTGCTAACTAATGCAGAAAAATTTGCTTAAACGTAAAAGTATTTCACAGGTTAGCAAGAAAATTATGCAACCAGTTTGCGCATTCACCATGGATTTGCATTGTTACATCATTCATTTTCATACATAAGTGCCGGAAGGTAAGCATACCTTTGCATGTGCTTACAGTTAGCAGCGCTATGCAATGGAAACTCTCGCAGTAAGCACAAAATCAGCCATTAAGCAGCTCTATGAAATTGGGCCCGGTTATCACAGGTATGGTAATTCTCTTTTTTGAATAAAAAAATAATTTTCTAAATATTCATCCTTTGTACAAAAAAGAAAAAGAGATTGACTTATGAAAGAAAGCCAGGGTTCCCTCAGTCATGTTTTTTTTTATTTTTTTTTAAAAAGTAGTTATGGAAAACTGTGGCTAGATGGCTCAGTTGGTAGGGCGCCTGCACTTTTTAAATCAAAGGTCATTGGTTCAAAACCCGATCTAGTCGATTTTTCGTATTCAACACCAAATAACAGAAAATAAGACATGGAATTTCATGTTAAACTTTCTGTTGGAACCCTGCAAAACATTGGTCTACTCCTGACTACATTGCATTATGGAGTTTGGGAAAGATGTAGGCTTCATAAATGCAAACTGACCTTTGTTTACCTAAAGAAATAAAAGAAGTTCAGACTAAACTATTGCAAAGGGACAAGTAAATCTCTCACTATGCACAAAATGAGTTCAATAGGAACCATTGCCTTGATGCAGCCATTCTAATTTTCTTCTGTTCGAAACAATGTAAGACTGTGACTGGCTTTGCAACTGTGGCTATGGCTTAGAGTGTAACCTATACTTCGAGGTACATGTACATGTATGAAGTGGTGATCTAGCCGCAGCCGTTAGCCGGAAGTAGCCCAACTACATGTAGATCAATAATGAAAGGGCAAAATAGTGTGTATGTAATGAAAACGTGTATAACTTGCTCTTATTAATGGGAATAAGACAAAATGGTGGAGTAACAAAATAATGTAGCGTATCAAAACAACTCCAATGCATGGTGACTGCTCTATTTCAGACACCTCTGTGTTTGCCGACAACCCTATGTTCTGACAACCCTATGTTTTGATAACCTGTTGTGATCTACATACCAGGGTTAGGGTGAGGATTAGAAACATACATTTTTGTAGGCCTGTCATAGAGCTGACAGCTCTCCCTAATTCTGCAGAAAGTTCCCTAAAAAAACCACTTTATCTCTCCATGTTCTGATGAACAAATTTGGAAATCTCCGTGATTATGGAAGATTTTCCCATTTAGATTGAATAATTCTAAACTTCTCCCTGATTGTTGAACAAAATCTACCTGATTGCAAGATACAAATGCTGGCAGGTCTGGGTCCGAACATGGAGCATTTGTGTATAAACCTTGCTATATGATTTTGGTTGCTATTGCCAGTGTCTATAGACACCGACAGTACACAGCCACGCTTGACATCAACAGTTTGGTGGTAAACTTCTGTTTAAGCTAGTCCAGCTGAGCAAACTTTCCATTTTTATGATTCGATGCCTTGCATAACTTTGAATCATGGTTTTGTACGTAGACAAATAACTGTACAACAGTGTCATATATTTTCTGTATAATTACTGATCGTGGAGGGCAGATGCATTCATTGTTCCCGCCCTGTTGTCATGGAATTTTAACTTAATATGTCAATGAAGTAATAAAGGTGTGGTGGGCTCGCAGCAATCACACACTATTTGACTGAAGATCCGAAGAGCTTTTTTAAATCATGAATTTTGTTGTTATAAAAACCTAACATGTAAACAGATGTTGGCTTCTCTGGAGTGCCCTTGTGTTTGACCTTTTTGCACTGGCATCTAAATTACTAGATATCAACCCAATTCACATGACGTAACCCTTACCCCATCCCAAACCCATTGGTGAAAACTCCTTTCTGACCCATACCCCTTTGCCTTTAACCCCAGGCTTGACATTGACCCAACAGATGTTACTAAGGCTTGCATGTTGTAGTACATGTAACTCCATCCCAAACCCATTGGGTTATTATCTTCAAATCCACCATCTCTTGCCCCTGAAGATCCTTAAAAACTCTTGCATGTTAATACTAGTCTTGACACTAGGTTTTTCCAACAGACGTCCCTTGCCATGACCCTTAACCTTTCACCATTCAACAGATGGTACCATGAGACTCAAAGGTTTCTTTCTCTGTACATTCTTTATTAAGTTAACTGTTGATGACATATAAAAACACATTATTTGTTTATACAATGTTGCACACACAATACAAAAGTATCAATTTAAGTATACTCTGTAATCACTATACAGAGAAGCCAATGACTGGTTGTCAGTCATGTTTTTCTTAAACAATTCCATTTCTATAATAATATACTTTGATTGGTTTATTTTATCCTATGGTGTAATGCAAAGAATAGTTAGTGGCCCGACGTTTCAACCCTAGCAGAGTCTCTCTTGAAAGCTAAATGACAGTGCTTTTTGCTGTCTTTCCATTTGACTGCTTCTGTTACACCAGTATACCTGTCATGTAGCCTAATAAGAAACGTCCGGCCACTAACTATTTTTGCAAACCTTATTGTTGCGATGACATCAGGTGGAATTGGTCAATAACCTAAACTGTAAAACCCCAAAGTAGTATTCAAGTTCAAGTATGCAAAGAACATAGTGTGACACCTGATTTTTTATTTTGTTTTAATTAAAGCAGAATCTAAAATGTCTTTCGACTATATTAACTGCAGCGTGCAGTCTTTGTTCGTTATAAAATCCATGTAGTTTTCTTCATGTTTGTACCCTGTTACATTCATATACATCCTTCTTCTGGTCTACGACACAGTCATAAAACCTTTATAAATTTAGTCATTAAACCCTTTAGGAGACCATTCAGTTATAAAAGTAATCATCATAAAATTGAGTCAGTGCAAAAACTATACATCTCGATTTTGCAATAATTATTAACAACAGATCTTGGCGCAGACTTGTTTGGAGTGTATATCCGGGATATTTTACAAGAGATATGAAAATTTTGACTTGAGGCTTCATATGTCTGAAGCCTGTACAATTGTTGAATCAAATTGACTTGGTATTTGTATCCTTGACCCTACATACATCTGACGCCTCCTCTGTACGCTTGAGGCTTCATACATCTAAAGCCTCCTGTACAATTGTTGAATCAAAATGACTTGGCATTTGTATCCTTGACCCTACATACATCTGACGCCTCCTCTGTACGCTTGAGGCTTCATACATCTGAAGCCTCCTGTACAATTGTTGAATCAAATTGACTTGGCATTTGTATCCTTGACCCTACATACATACATCTGACGCCTCCTCTGTACGCTTGAGGCTTCATACATCTAAAGCCTCCTGTACAATTGTTGAATCAAAATGACTTGGCATTTGTATCCTTGACTCTAAATACTTCTGACGCCTCCTGTACGCTTGTTGAATCAAATTTACTGTGCATGATTGTGTTTGCTTGACCCTACACTAGATGTAATTCACAGCAAATGTAAAGCATTTATCCAAAGAACTAATGTATTTGTTCTTTATTTTCCTTTTTTTAATGTATTTTAAAAAATAAAAATGTAAATAGATTTTTGTTATTTCGATCAGAATCAGGTTTTATAAAATCTGACCTTTTAACTGATGAAAATTTGTTAAAAACTGCATTTCAAAAAGAAAATTAAGTCTTACAGGATAAATTGCTCAAGTTGTTTATTTTAAATTTTTAGTTTGAATATTTTTAGCTTCTTTAAATTACTACAAAGCACACACTTTGTGCAAGAAAACCATAAAACCAATGCTGCATTTGATAAAGGTGAGTTCATTTACTAACACAAAAGCGAAAGCTCAACTTCAGCTCCTGGACATTTTCTATACACAAAAATTTGCTTTGCACTAGCATGAAGTCCAAAAGATCTCGTTCAAACGACTGAATTCTAAAAATAAAATAAGCGGGAAAATGGGCACACAAGCTGAAAGATTCATCTCTGCTAATGACACGGAGGGAGGTTTTCGTACAATAGCACAGCCTGACAAAGCTCTATGACCCTGGCTATCATCATGCCTCCTCTGGCTCCACTTGCTTTTCCGTCGCTTGCTCTTCCTCCTGCTCTGTTGCTGGTTCTTCCTCCGGCTCTGTCGCTGGTTCTTCCTCCTGCTCTGTCGCTGGTTCTTCCTCCTGCTCTGTCGCTGGTTCTTCCTCCTGCTCTGTCGCTGGTTCTTCTTCCTTTTGTTTTTCTTCTGTTGGTTGTTCCTGTGGTTGAGTCTCCTCTTTCTTTGCCTGCTTGGTCTCTTCTCTAGCTGGTTCCTCCGGTGTTTGAGGTTTCTCCTCCATTGGACTGCTCTGTTCTTCCCGTGACTTCGCTCGCCTTCTTTCGGCTCTTGATGATTTCCTTCCTGATCGAGAAGTTCCATTCTTCTCGGCCTCCTTTTGTCTCCTCTGAAAACACAAACAAACCAATAAACAGAGAAGATCCAAACGAGTTCCAACATGGCTTCCATCAAATATGTCAAAGAGTTCATTGCTGTTTTACCAGAACTCAATCTTAAAACATTTTTTGATAACATTCTTTAATATAAGTACTATTCATAAGATAGTACCTAAAACACTATTTTTCTTAAACTTAAAACTTGGAAAATCTCTTAAACCAAACATTAAATATTAGTACAACGATTATAAATATTATTCATGAGATAAATCATAACACCTTATCTTTTCCGAAATGGAAAGGTAAATCCGAACATTTTTTTTCCTAATTTGTTTAAAAACATTGAAGAATAAAACATGAGGTACATACAAGTATGAAACACTTTTCCTTAATACAGTTGTTCCTTTATTGATTCACTAGATCTTTAAACAAGATATGTGGGAAACAAACAGATGCTATGGCAGCAGACTCAAAAGTCAATACTCAATTTCAAGCTTGGTGAATATCACACACCGGTGGTAATATGCTTCATGCTTTATGCACAAGCTTCATCTGTTATTACACCCAATTTAGATATTGATCCAGCACTGTGGACACATTTATTTTTAGAAATGAAATTAATTGAATTGTCCCTGGTGCTGTCGTTACGGTAACCCTCCACAGGCTCAAGGCTGCATTAACTGCTCATAAGTTATTGCATCTTCCTATAGACACAATTAATATGAGTAAGATTTAAGCTTTGCACTTTGATCAGTGTCATATTCGTGGGTGTGGGGGGGGGGGGGGGGAAGCAGGGGCAAAGACAAAATTCGGGGAGGAGGGTTATGTATTGACCCTTTCATTTGTGCATTTTTTTCGATCTCATTTTGCCCTCCCAGCCTTGGATTGATTTACACTTATTTGAGTGGAAAGAAAAACAAGATGGAGGTCTTTTATCCCTTAATCTGGAAATCATTTTTTCACCTCCTTTGCTTCTTTTCTCATCTGTTCCTTCTCCTCTTGCTCCATCTCCCACCAGTTCCTCGGGAAGCGGGCGATGTTATCCATGAAGGCTTCATTCTCCTCCCACTCCCTGGCCCACTCCTGGTGGTTGTACTCGGGCTCCCGGGCTAAGATACGCCTCAAGATCTCCTGGTTCTCACGGGTGACGCGCAGGAGTTCTCGTTGCCTCTTCTCTTTGTTCAAACTGGTGGAAGACAATTAGGAGAGAAGTTTTGTATGTAAAATGTCAGGAAATTTGGTTTTTAAATAGGCATCTTTATTCAGAGATGCCTCTTGGGAGGGTGGGGGTAGATGGATATTGTTGAGATGCATGTTGATCCCTTTGAAGGTAGGGTCATCGATTGGGTTTTGTCAACAGAATGCTGATTTATAGACAAAATTGTCAAGAAAGATATACTCAAATTCATATCTCTTGTAGACCATTTCTCTAACTTTCAGAACTCCCTGGAGAGCATATATACAAGCCCAAGCTGCATAATTACTATTTAGTGCTAATGGGTTAATCCAACATAATAATATAAGGGGCTTTATTTGTTTCATGATTTGGTACCTACCTTCTATGGACATAGTTGTTCCTGTGATCTACTCTCCCTGTTGTTCTCATGATCTCCGACATTTTCTCCAGTAGGATGCGGTTGTCTCTTTCAATGATTGCCAGCCGCTCTTCCTCAAGCTAGCAAAAGAACAAAAAAATTATAATAAAATACACCTTTTTTTATAACACAGATCCACGGCCACAGAACCACATTCAACACCCAAAAGCTGGATACACCTGTAGGACACCACTTCAATCTTCCTAATCACTCCATTTCTGTCATGAATTTCCAGGGCATTGAGGCACTACATGTAGGTAACCACAGAGAGACTGTTCGTCTGAGTAGGGAGAAACTGTGGATAAGGCGCCTCCAGACCATTCAACCCCATGGTTTGAACATCCAAGAAGGAAATGACTAATAACCTTTTGTCTTTGCCTTCTCCCCCACAGATTAACTTGGTCAAATAAATAATAATAATAACAATAGCTGTTCCGACTCCCTAGTCGGAACAGCTAATAATAATAATAAAGTAGCATTGTGTATGTGTTTTTATTTATTTGTGTTTAATTTTCAATTTTTTATTAAATCTGTTATCCATCCTTTAATTGGCGCTTGCGCTGTTGAATGTTGTATGTCTCTATGTTTATTACTAATTCATAAATTCTAAAGCTGCCATGTAGTGGGCCATTAATAGGTTTTCCGTCTAGTGTTTGTCTTATGTCTCTCCATGTGTAAACTTTAACATCCTGTCAATTAAAATTGAATGACTGGAAAATACAGTACTAAACTGAAGTAAAATGAGCTTTCTAGAAATGGTCTCGCCTAGGGCAGACAACAACCAATTATAAAAACATGTAGATCAGCGGCATAACGAGACATTCTCTTCTCATTTTGGGGTGTTTTTTTTGTGTGGGGGGAAAGTGGGGGCACAGATGTAATTTAGGGGGCTATTTAATGAATGGAACTATTCATTCATGATTTTCTTCACTCTTATTAGGGGGCCAAGACAGGACCAAGAGCTCTAAGCGTGGGGAGCCTCCCCCCTTCCTCCCCTCTGGTTACATCACAGCTGTACATTCCAAAAGATCCACAACTTGTTTTCGTCATAAATTGTTTTGTGAGTTCAACTGATTGTTCAAACACTTTTTATGAGATGGTTAGCTACCAAATTTGTTTGTGTTTTCAAGATAATGTCTTTAAAAATGCCAACTTACTTGTAATTTCTTCAGTTTTAGGTGGAGATGCACATATGTCGTTGGGGATTTCGTGTCGACCATTGGTTGAGCAGATCGGACCTAAAAGGAAACAAAAATAGAACAAAATTGATAAAAAGAATAACGAGGGGCTGAGGGCGTACTGTATTCCTGTTGTCATGGTGGTAGTTTTATGGGGGGGCAAATGCAAATTCCAAAATGATAACATTATCAGCCGACAGATAAACATGCACTACATTATCAATTCAATGATAAAATGCTTGGTAACATGGACAAGGTTAGGTTCACCCACTTGGTAGATAGGTGTGACAATTCATTTTTTGAGGGTCGGGGTATTTGTAGAGGTGCTGGCCGGTCACCTGTTCCTCCTTGCCACTCACTGGCTTGGTATTTTTGAACATTTTTATACACTTTTATTTTCTCAGTCAAAGTTTTATTTTGTGGTTTGTACCTTTTAATGACGAATTGTAGCTGTTTTGCCAGAGTTAAATGTAGTAAAATAAATAAGAAGGTACTTTCTGGGTTTCCCCCCATCTTTGAATAACAAGTATGTAACACGGCCACCACAAAGATCATGATGGACCTGGTAAAACAATAGCTCACCTCCACATTAAAAAAAAAGTTTCCCATTAGGCTGTTTGCGGCATCTAAACCAAAAATCGTTGTCTGCTTGTCACTTGAGTTTATGGACAGTATTAATTAATTCCCTACTTGTTACTTAAAGCATTTCAGAATAAAACAAACCCAGCCTTATATTTAAAACATTGTAAACACAAGTTTAACAAAAATCAACTTTCACTCTTTCATTGTGTTAGCTCAGTCTACGCTAAAGGGTCCTTCAGATTGTATATGCTCAGAACCCATCCAAGCCAGACAAAGTAAATTATTGAGCAAAACGTTTAAACACGCACTCTTTGAGTATGTGGACATTGGTTTAGAGATGAAGTGCTGCTGTACAGATTGAAGAGGTACATGCAGAAAATACAGCAGTTAATCAACACATTAGGCTATCCATAACAAAGGCGTCGTGAGGGTTTGTTTTATTAAGTAGACTTTGGCATGATGAATTTTTCTCATTAATGTTGTTGTTCTTATTTCGATTTTGCTCTGATCAGGGGTGATCCTTAAAATCTGATAACAACAGGGCTTGAATTTAAGGAGAAAAACCTTCAAGACCGCAGGGCTTGTACATGTAGCTCAAAATGTTGACTGGACAAGAAATCCTCGTACAAGACCAGAATCAAAATTTAAGGAAAATTCATGAGTCCTGACAACATGCACTTTTTGTGAAGAAGTTTCATCTCATCTGTCTTTGAGGTATTACGTATACATGTATTACTCAATGAATTTAAAAGGTATTTTTCAGACTCAAAGTCAAGATTTGTACATTTGCTTTTGTTCAAAATATATCACAGTGGTGTACATTGAAAAGCACAAGACCGCTGGACTTATTTGGTCATAAGTCTACACTGGCACAACGCTGAAACCACTGACCAATTTGCAGTAGAACGAAAACATTGGACAATGTAAATGAGTGCTATGTTCCGTTATGTTATGCTGGTATTTTATAAACTTAAAATAAATAACCTTTCATCCGATTGAAACTGAGTCGATTATTTTGTTTTCGATTATTAATTTTTTTTTTTAAACCGGACTACATCTCTCTCTCACATTCATCAGTTACTACTACATTGTACTCTCAAAAAGCACACATGACAATGAATCGTATCTCGGAAAATGTTCAGGTTAATTTCTGCTCAAGTGTTCAATAAGCCATTTGCGAGTTACATTTGAATAATGTCTGGTACAATGACTTGTTTATTCACAAGTTACCACTTCAATTTGAATCCCTCAGACTATCGAGACAGTTGCTATGTCACATGATTAGGGGCAAGCTTTTGCTTAGTTACGTAAGAGACGGTGAACACCCATACACAATTCTGAATGGATGTGTATGGCACAATGGTACCAGGGTTTGCTCATCTGGAGATTGCTATACAAAAGCTTGCCCCGAACCATGTGACATAACAACTGTCTCTATAGTCTGAGGAATTCAAATTTAAGCGGTAACTTGTGACTAAACAAGTCATTGTACCAGACATTATTCAAATGTAACTCGCAAATGGCTTATTGTAATGTGATCATTCACTGAAAATGTTCTGATCCTAGACATGCTTTTATTGCGTGTGTTAAATAAATGGTTGCATTGCTACTACGTATTTTGAGGGAAAACAAGAAAAAAGACAAATAATAAATAAATTGGATTAAGAAAATGAGAGAGAACAAAATGCTCTTTTTCAAGACTTAAATCTAATAAATCATCCTCATTAGCTGTACTAGTACCATGAAGAAAGGATTTTTCTTCCTCCATTGTTGCTAGGTAGTAGTACTACCGTTCGTACTACTACGTACGTCTTTATAGTGTTGCCCTTTCTCAACTTTTCTTAACAACAACAAAACTTTACCAACCTTTTGTATATGTTCATCGTAATATTTCTTGTCCCATCGTTGTTTGAGAATTCTACTTTGACACGGTAGAGTTGACTGGTAAGATTTATGCATCATGGTGTTAAAAAACCCTGTGTCCCTGTCGCCGGTGGAATACAGCTCGGGAATCGGGGAGCAAACTCAACAATTAAAGCGTGAAATTGTTGCAAGAACCGTTAATGAAATGATACTGATCTATTTTGGTTCACCTAGATACTTGAATAAACTCGATACACCTGCTGTGTGCACCTGTAACACTAAACAGTGTTACCGTGTTGGTTGCTTACGGTCGGTAACTAAGCGATCAATTATGTGGTCCCAAAGCCATGCAAGCTTCTGTTTGATCACGTGACGCGGAAGTGTTACCAAGGTGGTTACCCAAACGACACACGGAGACGCCGTACCTTCCTTCCGCGCTGTATGTTCAAGCCGACGACTGCTTGATGTTTTTGAAAACAAACACCAAACAACCGTGGGGTTAGATCAAACTTCAGTATTATCATCGATTTATTGCAGACAAAGTGTATAGCATGTTCAGTTCAAGCATAGACTTGTGGACAAGTCGTTAAATGTCTGTCGCGGTGATAGCGGAACGGCTTTCTCGCAATATCCCGCGAGAGGGCTGCTCTGTGCGAGATTACTGCTCTCAAGACTGGTCACATTTACCGACTTGTGAAACCCGCTGACGGTTTGTGCACGGCCTATGGCCACTTCAGCCGATTTCGTACGGACGCATCTGATTGGTCAATTTCGTTATATCTATGAATATTCAAACTGTAGATGAATATTAAACATCAAATCCTGTACTGGATGGAGTTTTATGTTGCATGCTTTGATCATGATGCACGATCAAAACCAAACACTGAGTGGTGAGAGTGATTGTGTTCATGAATATTTTGACACAAGAAAATACGTATTCAAATTATGGGTACAACTTGTAAATAATTACAAAAAATCGAACGTAAGATTTTATTTCAGAGAGTCCGAGCGTGTTTGACAGTGCACAGCGTGTGGGGACATGACGTAAAACACACGGGCAAATCGTGTAGCTGCATGCCATGGCGCGCAGAGTTTCTCTCGGCCGAGGCTCAGCACGACGGAAACCCCTACCCGGCCCTAGCTAGCGTGCCAAGAGATAGCTGTACCTGGAAGCTCATGAACATGTGGGAGGGGTAGGGAGCCAGACCACCAACTACCTTGTCATTGCGGGTTTGTTAGTCGGTAAACCTCGCTGATCGAATCCGCTGTTTTAAAATCGTTACGTTTCAATGTTCGGTGTACATTCCTTTCCCCCGATTTGGAAATTAAATAAGATTTATGTCAATAAATAGGAAAACCACTCTTATATTGACGGTGCAATTAAGTTAAACAATTTGTGAGACAAAAACGAGCCCCCACCCCAAAAAAAAAAACCACACTGAAGGAACAGAGCCCCTGAAGGAACAGGTGAAAAATAAATTAAAAATTAAAATGTGAAAAAAAAATTCTCACTCTGAATTTCTTTTTCCACTCTCGACACACAAAATTCCAACAAAGTCATTTCGTTTCCTCAAAATATTATTTAATTCAATCAAAATATAATTTTGTCACATAAAATTCAATTTTTTTAAATTTGTAAACAAAGTTGTGTTTTTCTAGGTAGCAAAATAGATTTTTCCTAGAAAATACGTTTTTGTTCCCTCGAACACGCCTTCTTTCACCTGAAATACGATTTTGTTACCCAGAAATACGCGTTTGTTCCCTGAAAGATACGCATTCGTTTCCTCGAAATATGATTTTGTTCGCACAAAATATAATTTTGTTCGCTCTAAATATGCTTTCGTTCAATAAACATTATTTTTTCCACCGAAAGGAGATTTCTTTCCCTGAAAACAAGCTTTCGATTCATCAAAATACGACTTTGAATTAGTTGCCCGAAACATACTTTCATTCGTCCGAAATATGCTTTCGTTCAATAAAAATATGATTTTTTTCCACCGAAAGGAGATTTCTTTCCCTAAAAACATGCGTTCGTTTCATCAAAATACGACTTTGAATTAGTTGCCAGAAATATACGTTCATTCGTCCGAAATATACTTTCGTTCCCTTAATATACGCTCCCGTTCCCTTAATATACGCTCCCGTTCCCTTAATATACGCTCCCGTTCCTTCGCAATGAGATTTTGTTCCCCAAAATTCCTCTTTCGTTCCTTTAAGATAGCTAGCTTTTGTTCCCTTAAGATAGCTTTCGAAGCCCTGTAGTCCAATCACACAAATTTGTTAAATTCCCTTGTGAGGGGCGACTATGAGAGGGGACGAGTTTGTTGTCAGGGGGCGACTTTGCTAGGGGCGACTTTGTAGTTGGTGACTTTGTACATGTGTTTTTTGAAATTGGCGACTTTGCTAAGGGGGCGAGTTGACTGGTTTCCGTGTCTGTTGTTTATACACACTTAATAACACAATCACTGTAGAACACATCGGGTTAAATGATTGGAGCGTATCAGTAACTATTCACGGTAGGCATTATTTATTTTTATGAGGCAAAACACATTATTATAATAATGAATTTTAAGATAAGTTTACTTTATTTCTTTAGTTACTAAATTAATGAAGGAGTTAACACCCACAAAACACACCCACAGATATCTCAAGCGCAAGCATTCAGTACATTTACAGTAACTAAAATTAGTACTACCCTTAGATAAAATGGACTCGTCTTCATGATCGTCGCTACAGCAACCGTAATGTACACTGCGTTCGTACATGAATAAATGAATATGAACCGCCGGCGGGTTTCACAAGTCGTTAATGACGAAGAGTCGGCAGCCAGCAACTTCGCGCGAGAGCAGTGATCTCGCGAGAACATTTTTTATTAGGCTACAGCATGCACTACACGCGACTCCACTCACCGCGACCATCATTAACGACTTGTCAACAAGTCTAGAAGAAGGCTAAAGGACAACACAATACACATAAACAGGAATACTGGTGTAGCAAAAGCAGTCAAGAGGAATCAAGCAAGGGATTGACAATGACAAGGGTGAGGGGGGGGGGGGTAGAGGGAAGGGGCTGGGTGATTTAACCACTCTCTAGTCTAGTGGTTAAACCAGTCCCTTCCCTCTATCCCCTCCCCTGTAATCTCTGTTGGAAACACAAAGGACAAAAACAATGGTGGGAAGAGGAATAACAAAGAAATTAATTAGTGACAGACTCTGCTAGGGTTGAAACGTCGACTCAGGCAACTAACTACTTTTGCATTTGTACCTTCGGTTGGTGAGCAGTTTGCAACAGCTAATTCTAATTTATCATCTTAGCATGTGATTTCTCAGGAATTGGCCTGTGATTTAAGGATTTTTTCAAAAACTTCTTGAGCCTTTCAAGTGAGCCTAGAAATAAAGCATTTCTCAAAGGGAGAACAAAAATGGTCCACGTTGTGTCAAAAATTGTAGTTTTGTATTTCTGGTCATGTACAGAGTCGTCCGAAGAGTCCTGTACGATTGTTGGATTAAATTGACTTAGCATAATGTGTGAAAGCTTCATACGTCTGAAGCCTCCTGTGCACATGTTATCGAATTGACTTGGCATGTGTATGCTGGACTTACCCCTTGTGATTTGTTCAATTTTTTGCCTATTTTAATACTGTCTATCAAGAATTCCCAAAGTATGAAGCTTATAATATGCAAGGTTAATTCCAGGTAATAAGCATTAGGAGAGTCACATTTAATCTCAAAATTCGGCTTGGTATAGACCTATTGCAACGTCACAGCCCGAGTTTTTGCCAACCGAGGTTGGAAATCTATGGAAAGCCATAACTGCAAATCAAAAACATATAGCCATAGATTGTAGCAATCAGTGGTAGCAATGTTACACAAATATTCAAAAATAGTGTTGAATTTGTTGGAAACAAATCGACCAATCATGGAAGGTATAAGTTCGTGAATCTATACAGAAAATGTTGAATTTGGTCACAATTCTTTTTAACACGATTGATTGTTTTGGTAACATTCGGTCGTCCATGCCAACCGGCGCACTTGTTTATCAACAATGGAAATGTCTATTCCCGATTTTAGATTCAGCACCCCAACATTGGGTTAGTTGGTTGGATGGGTTATCAAGAATGCCGCTTACACCCTTGATTAGAGACCTTTACAAACCCATTTAACATTATGCACAGCATGCAGCAGCATGCAGACTGTCGAAAGTATAGAACTGTAGCTGACTAACTACGTCACTTCTGAGCAGACCAATCATAACACAGAAATTGGAAGCTTTAGGTCACTTGCAAGTTTAACCATAAATCATTTATACAAGATACCAGTGTAGACAGGGACCAGTGTAGACAGGGACCAGTGTACTGTAAACATTGACCATATTAATTGATCAACTTTTAAATTCTCCTAACCGCTTTTACAAAAATAGTGTTCCCAACAGTTCAGTCGAAGGTTAGGTGTGTTAATTATGAGATATGTGGTTTTGATTAACATGTAAATTCTCAATACCGTTAGAGAAAACACTTTGTTTGGTGTCTTCGATTCTCTATTAGGGGTATTGTTCCATTCAGAAAAGCTACATTGTTATCAATCAGAATCCCGCCGACGGCTGGGATGTCTGTAGTCATCCCTTTCAAAATAAATGGTCTCAACCCTTGAGCTTCTTGCCCATTTTATGACCAAATATGGAAGGTTATGGGCTTTGTTATGCAAATTAGAAAGCAAGACCCAGGTGGTCGCGTGTGCTCGCGTGACCATGGAACGGCCAGTGTGCGCCCAGCCCGTGTCGTGTATGCCCGGGCTCGCCGGGGGGGGACAGCATGCAAGCAGTAGAAACACTAGTGCCGTGCAGACGATAAAAATTGAAGACTTTCCATGACGTTTTCTACAACAAAAGTTGCTGTTTTTGCCTCTGTCTGAGGGTAAACTTCTACTCAAAAATGACAATTCGATGGTGAGTTGAGAATGTTCGAAAGAATTACGGTGTTTGAAACTAATTTTCATTTGTAAAATTTGGAGAAATTAGGGTTGTTTTCGGCACAAGGCGCCAAGTTTAAACACCAAATTTTGGCTAAGTTTTGGTGTTGAGACGCCGTATTTTTTTAACGAAAGCCTCTATCTGATAAGTTGGTGAGTGATAAATAAGTTCTTTATACATCTTTGATTAATAGACCTTCTTAATATTAATTGTATGTACATTTTGCAATATGGAAATAAATGTCGAGTTGAATTGAATAATGAATATAAATTCTTGAAAGGAATGAACAAGATCAATTAGAAAAGTTGGTTGAAGTAACTTGAACACCTGTCAGTGCAGGTTTGGTGTACCAATTTGTTGAATGTTACTCACATTTTTTTGAGTTCGTGAAATAAAAGTACACAAGACAATTGTGTACATCTTTATTTAAGGAAAAGTTTCCGGAGCACGCCACCACCTTCTGGACGTTTTTTTTTTTTTTTTTTGGTCAATATACACCTGAGGATGTATTCTATCGATAGGGTTAGGGCCCCAAAATGTAAAATAAATAGTTTTCATAGGGGACCGATTTAAAAAAAAAATTTTTTTTGAAAAATCCTAAAATTTGAAAAATAAAACACACGCTTCTTTCCCCAGTCTTCTTTCCTCCTCCCCCACTACCTCTCCCCATCATTCACTCTCTCTCTGTGGAAGGAATTGAACATTTACAAGCAATTAAATAATGCAATGTACTTACCGGGAATTGAACCTGTATCAAGAGAGAACAAATTATATGCACAAGAGCATAGCCTATTTACCACTAGGCTATGAGGGATTGATACCAAAATTGGTTTGATAGTTCTACAAATTTCTCCCATTACCTGTTTAGTAAAAGGTCATAATGAATATTTAATTTTCTATGAATATTAAAATCAGCAGTTATTGTCGAAAAGTTTGCATAAACTGAATATTCAGGATTTATGAACTAAAACCTGCTTTACATATTAGTCACGTGAAAGGTTCTTTTGGATTATTTCATTAGTACAAGTCATGGGTAAGTTCATGTTCATAAGGGCAATATCGGGCTATTATTTCCCTTTTTTGAATCATCCTTCAATGGGGGTATGTTTGTAGCGGCAATAGTTATGATTATGTGGAATTTGGGCTATTTTCCCCTTTTTTGATTCATCCTTCAATGGGGGTATGTTCATCACATCAGAGGCCACTATAGCTGGCTTACCCATTCCATAAATCAACAAGTCCTGGTGAATTTTCCAATGCGCATGAACGATGACCGACTCATTGGAGTTACCCGGACACACACACAGCAGGAAAACGAAAACAAAATGGTGTTTATTTTCAACGAAGCTTTTGCGATTTTCTGACGCCTTTTTAAGGCCTTTAGAATTGTACAATTTTCCTGTTTTTTGCTGTATATATTCAGTTAACCCATCTTGACAGGTAAGACTAAAATTTAGAGTAGTCGGCCAGATATTGAGGGAGCTAGAGTGGTGGCGTGCTGCGGAATTTTAGCCTTATTTAATACTACGTTACTAACATGACATGCCTAATGGGGCATGTTGGAGGAATAACCTTCAGAAAAATTGACAATTCTGTTACAAAAGGGAATGTTCTATTCCGAAAAAGCTGTGCTTTTAACTTACACTAGGCCTATTCCAATCCATTTTCACATATCTGGCGTATAGACAGTATACTCTTTCTAGTTTTCTTTTGCTGAATGTTGGATAAAAGGTTGGATCTTCTTTTCTTTCCCGTTACTAAAATTCTTGTTTGCATTTCTTGAGAAAGTATAGAAATTGGTAGTAAGTATGTTACAGTGACATAACTGGCCGGAGGGGGCATAAGCATAAGGCCCCCCCCCCCCTCCCTCAGCTAGCTCAGAAAACATAATTACCAGTCCCCCCCAAAAAAAATAATAACAATAAATAAGTAAACTAAAATAAATAAATACAATTAAATAAATAAATAAATACAAATAAAACTTACTAAATGAAAAAAGATGCACAAATGAATGGTCCGATACCTTACCCAATTCTGCCTGACGGGTCCAGTACATAAACACTTCCTGCCAAGCCCATGTGTTAGTTACTGATGTATTACAATGAACACTTATTTACTGCTTTTCAAATAAACACACACCAGTAAACTGTTTACTGTTTGGATACATTTTGCCATGTTTCCCCTCTCATATCACTTGTAATTGGAGTATATAGAAAGACACTTATTACTTCTTGTTCATCTATGGTTTTTTACCGTAATTGGGCGCTAAACAGTGCTTGTGTGTTCTACTAGAAATCATGTAGTGTAGTTAGGCAGATCGGTTAATTACATAACCACCCCCCCCAAAAAAAAAAAAACAAGAAAAAAAACAAAAAACTAATTATTTAGGCCTAATAATAATAATAATAATAATTAATAAATAAACAAATAAATAAAATAAAATGTTTGGTTATTCCATTGCCTTAAAACAAGTAAAATAATGCAAGTGGATATTCCATCACGTGGTGGAAACTTTCGGGCAAACATGGCCTTTGGAGAAAAGGGCTATCATGACCAGGGTAGAACCGAAATATAAAACAACACTGGTCCCCTGTCTTTATCCACAAGGATAAAGACTGGCGCTGGCATGGTCCACAGTGATAAGTGACCCAGTGATAAGTGACCCAGTGTTATGTTATTTGGGTCTACAGTCCTCAGTCCTATATATGCAAGCCTCCAATTTATGAAAAGGATTTTGGAGGATCCAAGAGGGTTAGGGAACCGGACTGTTCAGTCACAGGCCCAATTGCATAAAGCTGCTTGATCAATATATATTGCTCAGCAATTTCTTGCTAAGCAAAAGTATGCAGGTTACCACTTAGAAATGTTACATTCAAAATGTTATTTTGCCTGGTATCCCTGTTCTAGTAAGCATACATTTTTGTTCTTAGCTGCTTTTTGTGCTTAGCAACTCAATGAAATTGGGCCCAGGATAAAGAACCAGCAAGTAGTGTGCTATAAATTTAAAGAGGTCATGTTGATTTTATGATGTGGCTTTTTTGCTGAAGTTGCGTCACTTCTTAGCTTGAGATAAATAAGTGTACATGCAAGTATGGAAGACTGTTTGATGGAAAGTACCAATTTGTCCCCAATGAAATCTATATTGGTAACAAAAACATCAAAACCACTTTATACACTGCTTAGATTTTTTAGAAATACTAAACGCCAAGTTTATGCATTTGTTATACTGTTTATATCTGACAGTGAATGCATTTCAGTTTTGTGGTCAAGTTGTAAATTTAAAAACTTGATCATATTTTAAGTAGGATCTGACAATAAACAGTTTGCAATTTTTTTTTTTTTTTTTTACTTCCACAGGTATCAGTTATGCCAGTCTCAAAAGAAATCTACTTATATATTGCCTTCACTGCAAGCAGGTAAATTTATGACAAAGCAGTTGTTTGAAACTAGATCTGTGCAAAAAAAAAGATTTATTACAAATTTATTATTCAATACTTTGTAGCATTTTCTGTTTTATTAAAAAGCAACAAAAAATCATAATACTGTCCCAACAGTTCCTTAAAGAGCAAAAGGTTTTAAAATAATTTTAAAAATTGAATTACTAAGAGTAAAATTCGTTTGGTTTCAAAAGTATGCCGTCTTAATATTGTTAGAAACGACCCCCTTTGAAGGAATGTATAGAGAAAGATCAAGGGGTAATTTTCACCTAAAAAAATTGAATCCGAGTCTCAGGCATCTGAAAACACACAATCTATGCAACAAAAGTTGTTTTTTTCTTTCATTGTTTCCCTGCAACTTTGTAGACCAATGGAGCCCGAATTTTCTCAGATTTGTTATACAATCTATGCAACAAGGTTTTTTTTTTTTTCTTTCATTGTTTCCCTACAACTTTGTAGACCAATGGAGCCCAAATTTTCTCAGATTTGTTATATAATCTATGCAACAAGGGTTGGTTTTTTTCTTTCATTGTTTCCCTGCAACTTTGTAGACCAATGGAGCCCAAATTTTCTCAGATTTGTTATTGTATGCATACTGTATGTTGAGATACACCAAGTGAGGATACTGGCCTTTCACAACAACCAAAAGTATACCCTGCCTTTAAATGTAAAAAATCAAATGATCTTTTAACAATTTCCTTAAAACTTTTCTTACTCAGTTACAAATGTGATCAGAATGTACATGTTTTTCTTTTTGAACGCCTTAATTCAATTGTTGTGCACCAACAATAGTCTTTTAATGGATAGTAATTAATCTAGTAGTAGTATGTCTTTATTGATGCAAGATATTGTAGTCCTCTCAAATTCTACAGCCCTCTAACAAATGTTGAATTATCATGAGTTCAAGGTATCTCCTCAATAATTTGCTTTATGTTTGTGAAAGTTTAATAATAACATCCAGTAAAAGAACTACTCTGAAAGCTAAAAATTAAACCTAAGCCTCCATTCCCTTGTCATTATATCATTTAGATGTTTGACAGTCTTCTCTTAAATTATAACCTGTCAAATTCAACTGCAAGTGTCCTGGTAGTTCACATGTAAATTCTCTTTACATTGTTTTTCTGCCAACAGAAAGGCAATTAGCCATCCAATGAAGTCTACCCATCATCTAAGTAGACATCTGGGGCATACAAATGTACACCACCAGATCGCATCTACCCATCACTTATAGATGTCCAAGGTAGATAACAAAAAGTAAGACGTTTTTCTTTGTCTTTATTGTCCTCTGTATGTGCACTGTTTTTGCAGCACTGTACAAACATTATACTTGAGGCAAGGGATCACCTTGATATTTTTAATTAAAAAGTTGCATCCACTAAAGGTTGAGTGCAGGCCGGCTCAGTAATCCAGAGTTGTAGGTTCAAATCCCGCTATGGACGGTCAATTTTTATTTGTCTCAAATGAAATCTACCTCTCGACCATTAGTCGATGTCCAGAACAGAAATGTCAGCTTGCCAACCTGCCTTCAGGTAAATTTATTGAAAATCATTTGTTTTAAACGATCTGTCAAGAAATACAGATATTCATATACATCCTTTAACCTCACTTGCACAATGTTAAGCATTGAGTAATTTACTCCTTGAACTGTGCAGGAAAAAGGCACATGATTATCTACTGTACATAGAAATCCTGTTATAACTTTTGTTATGATTATTAGCATATATTACAAGTTTATTATATCTTGTGGAGGATGAATTCAAACTACCTTTTGAATGAGTTGGGCAGTTGCTTTGTTTGCTTTACCAAAGTGAAGCTGTAAGGCTGGAAACATAAAACAGATCAACTTAAATTAGAAAACATCTGTTGTGAAAAGTTGTAGACAGAAGTAATTACAATGCCTTCTCAAACAAACTAAATGTTAACAAATTGTGTGAACAAAATTACAACATACCTTTGGAAAAAACAACTAATGCCTCTATTACATACATATAACTTCTTTACCAAAAACTCTCTATAAAATTGTTTCAAAACGTGGCATTTGAAGTCCCCATAATTACTGTGGCTACAACAATATCAATATGCACAAAGATACAGTTCACAAATTTCTGGTAATGTGCTATAGTTTTTGAGAAATGAGTAAAACAATTAGTTTTGATCTCATGAGTCAAAAACTCGATGTTTGAAAACACTTAGGTTTTTCCCCACTTTTTTTCTGGTGATTGCAATGACCGATTGAGCTTAAACTTTCACAGGTTTGTTGTTTCATGTATATGTTGGGATACACCAAGTGAGGATTGGTCTTTGACATTTACCAAAAGTATAAACTCCCTTTAAACTATTTTCTAATTTTTAATAAAAATCTGCTTTTGCAACTTTTAATGAACTTTAAAGAAAGTGACTTTTCAGTCAACATATTTTTCATTTGTTTTGGTGGGAAGTATTACCTAAGAAAAAAGTATAATTGTGTCACAGTATTTCACAGGTTAGCAAGCAAATTAGGCAGTCAGCTTGCGCATTCACAATGAATTTGCATTGATACGTCAAGGTTGTTAATGACCTTATCCTTTTTGAAAATTTTTATTTATTTATAAGTATTTTTTTCAAATTAAATATTTCTAGCTTTGCAGAGATGATTCAAATTTACGTATTTTTTTTTAATTAAATATTTCTAGCTTTGCAGAGATGATTCAAATTTACAAGGGTTCGTTCATTTGTTCAGCAACTCAGCTGTGTTTAAACATTTTATGTTGTAATTGGCAGTGACCAGTTGTCATCTTTACTGGTTTGGTAAAATAAAAAACGTGCTTTTGTAATTTTTAATAGACTTAAAAGAAAATTACTTTTCAGTCATAATTTTTTTTCATTAATTTTAGTGAGAAGTTTTACCTCAGAAAAAAGCGTATCATTATTTCAAACTTCAATTTTAAAAGTTATTAAACTCTAATTATGCGTTTTGTTTGTGTGCAGTGAGACCCATCAACAAGTAGATGTCTGAGATCTGCATAATGGTCCACCCTGTAAATGAACTGCCCTCTCCAGTAACAGGTAAACTAAAAAACATGTCTTACTCATGTTCACATTGTTTGTTAAATGCATAAATTCTTAGTCGCCAGAATTGAACTTAATTCTTGATACCATCTGTGCTGGATAAGTCTTATTTTTAAAAGAAGGCGGACAAGGATGCGGTTTAATAAGTGTTTGTTTCAGTATTCCTTTCTCAATTGATTATTTTACTTTAAGTGCCTGCAATAAAACTTGCAAAATAAGCTTCTTGACTGTTTAAAATGTGACCTAGATAGAAAATTTGATTGTACATAAGTGGCCTACTCTCTCTCAAGATGCACTTATAAACGATTACCTCTTACAGCAATGCTTATTCAAAGCTGAAAATGTTTTCCTAAATAACATCTTAATTCTGCTACATGATATCAATATTCAATACTCAAATAATAAACCACCAGGGAAACTGAGTGGGTAAATTTGTGATTGAATTTGGTTTAAACAAAGCAAAATTGACGGAGCGGGATTTGAACCTGCGACCTCAAGATTAACATGCCGCAACTGTTTCAACTTAGCCATGTAAACCTTATGTTGGCAGTCTCCCTGTTTTGTCAAAATGTTTGTTAGGGTGCCTGTCAAGCCATCCACCTGCCGCTTGCCTTGTAAGGAAAATCAGCCATACTTTTTTAGAAATGTAAAGAAATCTACTCTTTATTTGATCTGTTTCTTTAGTGCTGAGGACACTGTCCCAAAAACCTCTGTGAAATCTAAACCCCAGTGGTTTACAAAAAGGTGGAAATGCCACCATTTCAACACACCTCCTTCATGTTGGATCCTAGTTTCAGACTTTTTTGTCGGCAATAACTCTCACCCCTGCAGACTGTATATTGCAAACTTTGGTGTGATCTTTGGTTGTGTGGCAAATAGGGAGACCATAAAAATGGGGCTAGATAGCTAAGTTGGTAACCCACAACTGAAATTTAAAAAAACAACAGCTCTGAAATCCCTGAAAATAATTGACGAAATAGGGAGACCGCCATCATAAGAGGTTTATAGCTCAGTTGGTAGAACGCCGGCATGTTAATCGGGAAGTCGTTGGTTCAAATTGCCACAGAATCGCCCAAATTATTTCATCATTTTCACTGTTGCATAGTAACAAGCTTTCACTTGTTTGTAGGATGTGTTTGCTGAAACTAGAGGAGGAAGTCATTTCCCTTTAACCAATCTAAATAACTGACTCTAAGGATTGGGTGAAATATTTTGTTTGCATCTTCAGGTTTTCCGGTCTTAGAAGAAATCCTTCCGCCAACAAGTAGATATCCAAGACCAAGTATCATCATGCAGTCAGGCTCAAAATCTGCCTTCACTGTAAGCAGGTAGGTTTATTAACGAGCACTTGAGTTCAGGGTAGAAAAAGAAGAGAACCGCGATCGCGCCACAGGCGAGGGACTTTATCGCACGACCCTGCAAAGTATTGATTCACCACTCATTTATTCTCAGCCTCAGCTCACACCATGGCTCACCTCAACTCTGTGTTGAATTTTTATGTAGAGCCCTAAGTAGCTCCTTGTGCAAGTTTCAAATTATTGCACAGAAGTTTTAAACGCGGCCCAAGCCAAATATGTACCCTACCATCTTAAAATTGGCCATGAAATTTGTGAGCTCAGCGCAATCATCGATAGTTCCTTCTTTTGACTCATTGAGGTCAGGGGCCATTTTCATAGTAATGCTTTTAAACAGTAAGCAAATTTTCGTGCTAACTGTAGCAGAAAAGTTTGCTATAAAAGTGTAAGCGTATTTCACAGGTTAGCAAGAAATTTAGGCTGCCAGCGTGCTTGTTCACCATGTATTTGCATTGTTGCGTCATCCATTTTCATAGTGAGCACTGGAAGGTTAGAATGCCTTTTCATGTGCTTTTGGAAATGGAATCTCATGAAGTAAGCTCAAAAACAGTCATTAACTACTTTATGAAATTGGGTCATGGTCATGTTTAAATACAGCTTATGTTTATATCTCACCTTCTAAACATTGGCACTGCAAAGATGATTCAAATTTATAAGGGTTTAGTTCATTTGTTCAATAACTGTGTTTTAACAATTAATGTTATAGTTAATAGTGACCAGTTTTCATCTAATGATGGGTTGTTTGGTAAAAATGTGCTTTTGTAACTTAATAGACTTTAAAGAAAATTAAATTTCAGCCAACATTTTTTGTGTCATTTTTTGTGTGGGAAGTTTTACCTTATAAAAACGTATAATCATTTCTAACTTCTGTTTTGAAAATAATGTTTTGAAACTGTAATTGTTACAAATTATGCATGTTTGTGTGCAGTGAGACTCCATTTCCAAAGAGATCTACCCACCAACAAGTAGATGTCTGAGATCTGCATAATGGTCCGCCTTGTAAAGGAACTGCCCTCAACAATAACAGGTAAACTAAATAGCACATCTTACTCGTATCCACTTGTTTGTAAAATGCATAAATTCTTATCCTCTAGAATTGACTTAAGTTCTTGATACCGTCTATCATGAAGCATTTGTCCTGGTTAAGTTATAATTTAAAAGAAGGCAGCGAAGAATGCAGCTAATTAAGTTTTATTTCATTAGTCTGTCTCAAATAGTTCCTTTACTCGAAGTGTGGCAAACAAAACTTAAAATGTGACCTACATTGCAAAATTTAATTGTACATGTAGGCCTAAGACGCCTACTCTTTCTTTCTCAAGATGCACTAATCAGTGTTGGAAGACTGGGTCTTGGTCTCGTGAACATATTTTTCAGGTGTCAGCGATTGTGAGGTCTTGGTCTTGTCTTGAGTAAGTCAATTTCCTTGTTATTTTTTTTCCCCATATTGTCTTCGGTATAGTGGGCTGTATTTGTCACACTGTACACATAAAAGTAATTTTAACAAATCCAAATAACTTAGTCAAGACCTCAGAGTCTGAGACTGCGACCGAGGCCTGATCTTCTGAGACCAAGACTGAAGGTCCGAGACCGAGGCACAGACATAGACATTACCCTCAACTCAACAGGGATGAGCATATGTACTTTTAAAACATTGACAAAAACATAAATAAAACTAAAAATTCAGTTTTTTTTACATCACAAAAACAAGTTCTTGAATGATTTCAGTAAAAAGATAATCTGAGCAACAAAATTATGACATCATTTTACCTTTAACTGAAACTATATGGCTTTTTAATATTTTTTGTTTTAACTTGTGGTTTGCCTCAAAGACAAGGTCAAATCAGGATCACATCTGAAAAAATTGATCAAGTTCCATAGTAGCTGGTTCCTTTTTTAGGGACAAAAATAAGTCTATTTTATCCATTTCAACTAAGTAAATTACTGTGAACAAACACCCATTTCACTAAGTAAGGTTACCTGTAAATACTTGTGATCGCAACTCACAAATCTGATGAAGGCTGAACTGGTCCCTGTAAGTTCAGTGATCGATGCAATTTGATCAAAAGCGAAACTTTAAGGCTGCATGCTTTACACTTTCCTGTTGTATTGTCCAAACTCCATGCTCCATAACAAACAAATTTAATGATCAAGGAGTTTTACTTGACATTACATACATGCCTTATTGTCAACAAGACAACAACGTACAATCAGCAAGGTCTCGATCGGACCGAGACTAATTGAAACCGGTGCCTGAGGCAAGACCAAGACCTCAACATTTTAAGACTTCAAAGTTACCGAGACCTAAAGAATATGGTTCAATTCATGCTGGGGTACTATGTGGATTGGTTTTTCAGTCTATAATTCAGTGGGGTTTTCCTCCAACTGAAACTTCCTTTCTTGCCTTCTCCCCATTGGGCTCTTGGCTACTACAGCGATTAGGTTGGCTTTTCTGAGTTATTGGCTTCACAACCAAATGCAATGAAGTGAAATATTGTCCGCGCGATAACTCAAGAAGGACTTGACACATCTCAAACCATGGTGTGTGTAATAATGGTCGTGGGATCCCCCAAAAATCTGTAATTTTTGGACCACCTATGTCAAACGACAAGAAACAAACTGGCTTGTGGGGCATTGGTGTCAGCAAACACAACTTTTCTTATTTTATCCTTCACCAATGTGTAATAAGCACTGTTTTTAATTCTATATTTTATTTTTTTTACAGAAGGCATACCATTGTTCAATGATGTCTACCTGTCAATCAAGTCTTAAGGAATACCAACCATCAACAAGTAGATGTCGGAGACCAGCATCATGCAGTCTGACCCAAAACCTGCCTTCACTACAAGAAGGTAAATTTAAAACAAAGCACTTGTTTTATTAACCCTTAAGCACTCACGCGTTATTAAACATATGCGTCATCACTCCTCAGCGCGCCATGAAAATTCACCAGATTTTCGGTCTCACCTAGAAAACCTTAGATAACTTTTGTTGTGATTATTTTGTTGTTACAAGTTGAGTTTATTTTGAAGAGAATGAAATTGTGTTTTGAATGATATTTACAGTTGATACCGCTTTCAGATGATACCAAATTTATAATAATGATTTTCACATTTGTTTTGTTTGCTTTCCCAAATTGAAGCTTTTAGGTTGGAAACATTAGACATATCATCGAAAATTAGAAAACACTGTTTGTGTTTGTTACACGTGGAATGTTCTGCACATAAGTTTTCTCAACTGTACTGTCATCTCAAAGCGCAAAAAGATAGAAAAGTGATTGAAAATACACACAACATACCTTTGGAAATGAAAATTAATGCCACTACTACCAACAGATAACTTCTTTACCTAAAACTGTTTGTAAAATCCTTGCAAATCAAGGTATTACGAATATCAAAACACCGATAAACTTATCGTGAAACAAGCGGAAGGCCGCCATTACTGTGTACATTGCGCGTGTGATACGTGGTACATACAATACGGTCTGCACTCACAAGGAGATGAACAGCTGCTCGTGCTCCACATGCGTTGTTGGTCATATAGGACTTCCGACCTTTGAACCTTTGGAGGTGGATAGAGTAATTTTTTCTTATGGGGACCATGTGCTATTTTTGGACTTGTCATCTTGAAATCGCGCTCTATCAACAGCTGTTTGCTGCATTTTAATCTCATGTGTAAAACGCAAAATACAACTTGTCAAACTTTGAGGGCAGTATGTGGAGTAATATGCAGGGCGCCTATACGGGCGGTATGAGGGAGAAAGGGTTAAACAAGCACTTGTTTTACTATCGGAAAAAACAGTCCTTTCAAAATGTTCTCAAGCATAGGAAATTTTCCAGTTTGAACCGATCTTTGGCATACACTAACACAAGCGGAATTTTTGAAAGAAACCTTGTGCCCTCCATCGTGTTAAACAATTCGTTGTTTATTTTCAGGCAATTCTTGCGAACCACCCTAGCCCAGATGGGTACTTTCTATAGATTGAATAATACAAAAAATGTTGTTCACCTGAAAAAGTTTGATCATAGTGCAAGCCAACTTTGCTATTAGATCTTGTTTCTATTACAGATGCGTGTCTTTTGCTTTAAGATGGGGGGAGGGGGCTAAAAGGAAAACCATCAAGCTTACTTGCTCATGTTTGTTTTACTTGGTTTTGAGTTGAATGAAGACACATTTACAACAGCAGATTTTAACCTGCCATTTCCCAATCAACATGCCAGTGCTCTACCAACTGCTAGCTCACCCTAATGGTGGCAGTCTCCCTATTTTGTCACTATCTTTGACAAATTTCAAGCTGGTTTGAAAGAGTTTGATCAGTGCAATCCAACTTGGCCATCAGATCTTATTTCTTCAAAATATACATCTGTTTTGACCTTGATAGATGTACTTTGTTTTTTAACCAGGGGATTGGTGAGGAAAGAAATCCCTGAGTTTTCTTGTTCAGGTTTCCTGACTTGAAAGTAATTTATTTTGTTAATATAATTTCGTTTTTGTTTGCATCAACAGGTATAGTCTCAAGGAAATCTAACATTAACATCATGCAGTCCGACTTAAAACCTGCCTTCACTGCCAGAAGGTAAATTTATAACAAAGCACTTGTTTTATTAGAGGTTGTTAGAAAGTGCAGCAGTTACACAACTCGTGGAGGAGGGGGTGCAAGGGGGAGCTCCACTGCGAAAAAACCCTTTCCCCTTCTCCCACCTTCCCGAATGAGATAAAACCTGAGCAAATAAATAATTGTATACATTAGTGCCCCTTCCCTTCTCCCCCCCCCCCCCCTCCCCAAAGTTATGTCTTTGCCCCTGCAGGACAGAGATTTGTAATACATAATCTACAGTCCGTGAAAGGAAAACCATTAAGTTTACTTGCTCATGTTTGTTTTACTTAGTTTTGACTTAAAAAAGAATATTTTACTGAAGCGGATTTGAACCTGGTACCTCCCAATCAACATGCCGCTGCTCTATCAACTGAGCTAGCTTGCCCTAATGTTGGCGGTCTCCTATTTTTGTAAAATATCTTTGACAAACTTCATGCTGGTTGTAAAGAGTTTGAACACAGTGCAAGCCAAGTTGGCCATCAGATCCCATTTCTAAGGGAAAAATACATACACCTGTTTTGACACGGATAGATGTACTTGGCTTATTCAGGTTTCCTGAATTGAAAGTAATTTATTTTGTTGATAAATAACTTACAATTTTAATTTTGTTTGCATCAACAGGTATGGTAGTCTCAAGGAAATCTACCCGTCAACAAGTGGATGTCAAGACCCAATTAACATCATGCAGTCTGACTTTAAACCTGCCTTCACTGCCAGAAGGTAAATTTTTTACAAAGCACTTGTTTTATTAGAGGTGTATGGTTAGAAAGTGCAGCAGTTACATAACTCGTGGAGGGGGGTGTGCAAGGGGGAGCTCCACTGCAAAAAACCCTTTCCCCTTCTCAAATGAGATAAAACCTGAGCAAATAAATAATTTTATACATTAAATAGTGCCCCCTCCCTCCCCCCCCCCAAGTTATGTCTTTGCCCCTGCAGGACAGAGATTTGTAAACTCTATTATTAAACACTATTGCAGTATCTTTAAAGGCACTGAACACGTTTTGTAATTGTCAAAGACCAGTATTCTCACTTGGTGTATCCCAACATATGCATAAAATAACAAGCCTGTGAAAATTTGGGCTCAATTGGTCATTGAAGTTGCAAGAAAATGATGAAAGAAAAAACACCCTTGTTGTACAAATTAGTGTGCTTTCAGATAGGAATAAAAGGCTTCTGGCCAGAAGTCTTTTATTATTGTAGTGAGAAATTACCTCTTTCTCAAAAACTACGTTACTTCAGAGGGAGTCGTTTCTCACAATGTTTTATACTATCAACAGCTCTCCGTTGCTCGTTACCAAGTAAGTTTTTAGGCTAATATATATTTTGAGTAATTACCAAACGTGTACAATGCCTTTAACCCTTTCAGTCCCGCTCCCGGGATATCCCGGGTTTTCGCAACGTGCACTCAGATCCCGATCCCGGGTTGCGAGGTCGCCGTACTTTTGCCGCTATCACGCTCGCACCAAATGCACTATGAACACATGCAAAAATACAGCACCATCTACAGGATGAAATGCGCCCTCTTTTGGTATAGTTTTGAGAGGGTATACAGACTAGCATCCGGGAGTTTTTACGCTGTATGTTACATGGTTCAGTCAACGCGAAGTCTGAATCGAAAAATAATTTACGTCAAGAATTTCTTCAAAATGTAGCTAGTTTTCCTTCTGTGATTTCCTTTCTGGATTGCTGGTGACTTGGTAAATACTATAATAGTTATTCAGGTGTATATATAGAGCATTACAGTACGACAAATTCGTTATTTTTATTGATTTTGTTGTAGTACTTTGTACCATTTGCGGAACTGTGCACACGTAACTTGTATGCATTTCCACACATGTAAACAACGATTCAAGATGGCGGCCGCCATGATCATGAACAACGATGCAAAATAAAATCGTTCTTTCTATGGAATTTACTGACACACCAAGCTACAATGATGTCGTAAACCCTCTATTACATCTGTAAACTATTATTGTTTATTATATCGCAACTTATAGTACTGAAAAACAACAGCCACAACAATTTACAATGATCATTGAAAAAAATTAAAAATCTTCTTTATTTATTTTGTTTACAACTTCCATTTTCACAGGAAGACAAAGGTCATTGAGGTCACAGAGGTCACAAAATTTATCCAGAAAGAAGGACAATATCATAATGAACATTACCTCCAAACATTTTTTTAAAATACTTCATGATAATTTTTTGATGATTTTTTCAATGAAAACACACAATAAATTGTTGCGTTTGAAAAATTATGCGGGATGTGGGGGGTAGCTGTTTACAAAGTATACGGGACTGAAAGGGTTAAACATTTACATCTTGAAATTCAAATTATTGTCTAAACAATACTCATGAATTTAACCTCGCTTATTCTTAATAGTCTGACATGCAATAATTTTCTCATTCAACAGTTTTTAAGCATTGATATTCTTGATTAATTACTGATAATGTTCTAAAACACTAACTGTTGCAAATTTCACCTTTTGATTTTTAGAAAGTAAGGCTTACCATATCCAAAGATATCTACTTGTCAACAAGCAGATGTCTAAGATGAAGCAACTGCACTTTCCAGAAAAGGTAAATTCCTAAAGAGAAAAAAAAGGTTGTTTTATATAATGGATCATTTTTTTGCCAAAACAGTGTTCAAGAATTTAATCACTGCTTTCCTTCAAAAGTTGGCATACAATATTTGAAATTATAGCCCTTGTCACACGACAGGGGGAAAAAATTAAAAATCTGGCAAGATGTTTTTAATGTTTGTGAAATATTACTAAATTAGCTTTGTTTGAATAGACAGCATTTTTTTTAAATACGTAGTCTACAGTCCTTGCAAAATTTTCTCAAGCATTGGGAAACTTTGCAGTCTTACCCAGATGAGTACTATCTATAGATTGATTAATAAAAATAAAAATATGTTCACCTGAAAAAATGTGATCATAGGCCTAGTGCAAGCCAACCTTGCAATTAGAACTTATTTCTATGGGGAAAACAAAAACATTTGTTTTGACAACCTAGATGGATGTCTGTTGCTTTTAATGGGGGGGGGGGGTGGTTGTGTTGAAAGAAAAACCCTCATCAAGTGTACTTGCTCATGTTTGTTTTACTTAGTTTTGACTTGAACAAAGAATATTTCACTGCAGCGGATTTGAACCTGGCACCTCCCAATCGACATGCCGTTGCTCTATCAACTGTGAGCTAGCTTGCCCTATTGTTGGCGGTCTCCTATTTTTGTAAAATATATTCTTGTAAAATATCTTTGACAAACTTCATGCTGGTTGTAAAGAGTTTGAACATAGTGCAAGCCAACTTGGCCATCAGATCCAATTTCTAAGGGAAAAATACATACACCTGTTTTGACACGGATAGATGTACTTGTCTTTTAGAAGAGAGAAATCCTTGAGTTTTCTTATTCAGGTTTCCTGATGAATTGAAAGTAATTTTTTTTTTTTGATAAATAACTTACAATTTTAATTGTTTGCATCAACAGGTATGGTAGTCTTAAGGAAATCTAACTGTCAACAAGTGAATGTCAAGACCCAATTAACATCATGTAGTCTGAATTAAAACCTGCCTTCACTGCCAGAAGGTAAATTTATAACAAAGCACGTTTTATTACAGGTTGTTAGAAAGTGCAGCAGTTACGTAACTCATGGAGGAGGCGATGCAAGGTGGAGCTCCACTGCAAAAAAACTTTTTCCCCTTCCCCCCTCCCCGAATGAGATAAAACATGAGATAAAACATGAGCAAATAAATGTTATTCATAAAATAGTGCCCCCTTCCCTTCTCCCCCCCCCCCCCCCCCCCCCAAAGTTATGTCTTTGCCCCTGCAGGACAGAGATTTGTAAACTCTATTATTAAACACTATTGCAGTATCTTTAAACATTTACAGCTTGAATTTCTAATTATTGTTTACACAATACTCATGAATTTAACCTCGCTTGACATGTATTTCCTCATTCAACAGTGTTTAAGCATAATGAAACATATTGCTATTTCTTTATTAGTTACTGATAATGTTCTGAAACACTAACTGTTGCAAAATTTACCTTTTCTTTTTTAGAAAGTAAGGCTTACCATATCCAAAGATATCTACTTGTCAACAAGCAGATGTCTAAGATGAAGCAACTGCACTTTCTAGAAAAGGTAAATTCCTAAAGAGAAAAAAAAAAATTGTTTTATATAATGGATCATTATTTTGCCTAAACAGTATTCAAGAATTTAATCACTGCTTTCCTTCAATAGTTGGCATACAAAATTTGAAATTTAAGCCCTTGTCACATGACAGGGGAAAAATGTAAACAATCTGGCAAGATGTTTTATGTTTGTGAAATATTACTAAATTAGCTTTGTTTGAATATACAGCATTTTTTTTAATACGTAGTCTACAGTCCTTGGGAAACTTTGCAGTCTTACCCAGATGAGTACTATCTATAGATTGATTAATTTAAAAAGTATTCAATAATTTAATCATTGTTTTCTTTCAAAAGTTTGTGCACAAAATTTGAAATTTAAGCCCTCACTCAACAATTTCTGGCAAAATGTATAATTGTTTGTGAAATATTACAAAATTAGCTTTGTGAACTCATCAAAAGTGTAGTTAAGGACACCAGAAATATATGAATGGAATTTCAGCTTCTCAAATCAGGTAAATATATGAAAAAACTTTACTCAAAATTGTGTTCGCATTGTAGAGAAGCTTTATACCCAGGACGTCAGTGCAGTGCAACAGACACTGACGTCCTACCAGGGTGAAGGGTGAAGTTCCCCAGTAGACAGCAGGTTTTTTTTATACGTAATCTAGAGTTCTTGCAAAATTTTCTCAAGCATTGGGAAACTTTGCAGTCAGTACCGATCTATGATAAAAGCTGACAGTGGCGAAAATTTGGCAAGAAACCTTATGGCCCCATCATGTGAAACGGTCAGGATTTTTTTTCTTCAGGTGTTCCTTGCGAACCACCCTTACTCATATGAGTACTGTCTATGGATTGTATGATTAATAAATAATAATAAAATGTTTTCCTGAAAAAGTTTGATAAAAGTGCAAGCCACTTTTGCCATTTGATCTTTTTTCTATGGGAAAATACATACATTTGTTTTGACAACCTACTAGATGGATGTCTGTTGCTTTTAAATGTGGGTGGGGGTGTTAATTACGTCTGAAGCCTCCTGTGCACATGTTGAATCGAATTGACTTGGCATGTGTATGCTGGACTTAAAAGGAAAACCATTAAGTTTACTTGCTCATGTTTGTTTTACTTAGTTTTAAGTTGAACAAAGACAAATCTACTACGGCAGATTTTAACCTGCAATTTCTCGATCAACAAGCCGGAGCTCTACCAACTGAGTTAGCTCGCCCTAATGTTGGCAGTTTCCCTATTTTGTCAATATCTTTCAGAAACTTCCGGCTGGCTTCAAAGCGTTTGATCATAGTTCAAACTTGGCCATCAGATCTTATTTGTAAGCGGAGAAATATATTATTTGTTTTGGCATAGGTAGATATATTTTGCTTTTAACTAGGAGATTGGTGAAGAGAGAAATCAGAGTTTTATTGTTCAGGTTTCCTGACTTGAAAGTTATTTATTTTGTTGATATAAACTTACATTTTTGATTTTGCTTGCATCAACAGGTATGATAGTCTAAAGGCACTCAACACGTTTTGTAATTGTCAAAGACCAGTATTCTCACTTGGTGTATCCCAACATATGCATAAAATAACAAGCCTGTGAAAATTTGGGCTCATCCAATTGGTCATTGAAGTTGCAAGAAAATGATGAAAGAAAAAAAACCCTTGTACAAACAAGTGTGCTTTCAGACAGGAATAAAAGGCTTCTGGCCAGAAGTCTTTTATTTTAGTGAGAAATTACCTCTTTCTCAAAAACTACGTTACTTCAGAGGGAGTCGTTTCTCACAATGTTTTATACTATCAACAGCTCTCCGTTGCTCGTTACCAAGTAAGTTTTTATGCTAATATATATTTTGAGTAATTACAAAACGTGTACAGTGCCTTTAAGGAAATCTACTGTGGATGTCCAACACCCAATTAACATCATGCAGTCTGACCCAAAACCTGCTCACTGCAAGAAGGTAAATTTATACGAAGCACTCGTTTTTATTGCAGATTGTTAGAAAGTGCAGCAGTGGCCTAACCAATGGGGATGGGGGGGGGGGGGGGGGTGGACTGGGTAGCTTTGCCCTTCAGATTCCTTGCCCCCTCTCCCCGCCCCCCTATCAAATAATAAATTTACAAATAAATAGTTGGGGTAAAAGTGGGTCCCCCTCCCCCCCCAAAAAACAACCCAAAAGAGAATATTATGTAGGTCAGCTAGAGATATGTTATTTAGTTCAGTTGAACTGGGTGAATTAGAACGAAATGTAGTTCTCAATAAAGGTAGAATCACTCGCTGTATGCGGATGAAGATAGGAGAAAATGGGAAGTATAAAAGGAGGTGCTTGGGCAGCACGGGCCATCTGCGCGCCAGCAGGCTTGATTCTATTACATAATTTATTTAAATCTGCAATTCCTGTCAGTGGCCAACCCAATGTTGTAAGCAATTGGTGTGATGTTTGGGTTATTGAGAATTATCATAACACTATTGCAGTGTTTTTTATTACCTTGAAATTACAGCTTGAAATTTAAATTTGTATGCAAACAATTTTCAAGAACTTAACCTCGCTTACTCACAATAGTCCGACACACTCTATTTTTGATATTAACAGAGTTTAAGCATATATTGTTATTTTATGTTAAATATCAATAATATTTTGAAACACTAATGATTGCCAATTTTACTGTTTAATTTTTAGAGATCCAAAAATAAACCAAAAAGGGAAACTGAATGAGTAAATATTTAATGATTTTGGGCTGAACAAATTTTATATTTTTAGAGAGTAAGGCTTACCTTCTCCAAAGATATCTACCCGTCAACAAGCAGATGTCCAAGATAAAGCAGCTGCACTCCGCAGAAAAAGGTAAATTTCTAAAGAGAAAAAAGGTTGTTTCATTAGCATTTGGTCATTGCATTGCCTGAACAGTTTTCACAAACCTTTATCCCCATTTTCCTTCGATTGTTTGACGCACACATTTTGAAATTGAAGCAATACATGAGGCGAAAACAAAATATATTCCTGGCAAATTGTGTTTTGTGTGAAAGGACTGCATTTCTCAAAAATTTGAACATTTTGTAGTAGGTATCAATCTACAGCAAAAACATAGCTAAAACCTAGCCTTGAGTGTTTGCCGAATTTTAGGAATGTTTAAAAACGCCTTTTGCACTTAATAGGTTCCACTTTAAAAATGTATGCAATTTCTTTCAAAGATAAAAAAACCTTATTTTCACAACAAATCTTTCACTACAAAATTATCAGTACTCTGCTTCAATCATTAAAAAAAGAATTAAATGCTAACAAAACTTACAAATGTTGAATGCATGTGAGTATAGTTATAGTTGAAGAAAATAATCAAGGTGAAATCTGGATTTTTACATTTTTGAGGAGATTTTTTGTTTCCAAATGGACACTCCCATTTGAAAATAAATTAATATCTTTTCCAGCGTATCAAAACTGATTTTCACAAATCTTTCACTTCAAAAATAATTATCTGTGCTCTGCTACAATCTGTTAAAAAACTTAAATTCAAAGACAAAATAATAATTGTTCACATGTTCTTTCTAATTTCCATTTCTTTCCCTTTCAGAAAGGCTTGCTATTCTCCGATGAGATCTACCCATCCAAATCTGATCTGTGTGTATCATCAGGTGAATGTCTTCCCATAAACACAAAGATGTTCAAGGCAGAGGCAAAATTTTAAAATTTAAATTCTGGGGTTGGTAATAAATAAGTTTTTTGTTACCGTCGTATAGTGGGCTGTTTTTGCAGCACTATAACATTGTATATAACTGCACCATTGCAAGCAAGTGCACATATGCGTATTTTGAACTATAAAAGTGGAGATCTTTGGCGGCAGTTATGCTTTGACTAAAAAAGTTCGAGCATTGGTGGTGCGTCGCTTCGAATGGTGGTGCCTCGTTTTTTCGAATCGTTTGGAATCGAATGGTGGTAAAATCACAGGAAATTCCAAACTTAATTGCGAAAAGGGACTTGGACACATGCACGTGGCATGTGGTGTCCTACTCCTGGCCAGGGTGACAGTTGGTGGTTGATCTTAAAGAAGCATCGGGCTCCAACAGCGGGTTTGGATGGTACCGGTGTTTTCACAAATGGTCGGCCAACGGGAGTAGTTCCTAGTCTACGCCGTGGGGCTAGGGACCGCGTCGGTAAGAGTAGAGGTCGTGCCCTGCATAAGGGTGCGTGGACCGGGCGCTCTGAAAGGAGTATGAAGGCCTTGATAATCTCCCAAAGCGTGACAATTGGGGCATGGTATCCTGGGACCTGCACGTGGTGGCCCTGCTTTGTACTAACCTTACCAGGATGATATGGCAAAAATCAAACCCAATTATTTAACCTGCTTGCAATGGTGCACTTATACACTACACTTAACTTTAATGAAGTTAACAAACAACGAAATATACTTCACTCTTTGGTTTATTTAAATTTTTTTTAATTTCCTCATTTTGGGTTTCTGATTCAGAATTCAAACGCAGTACATATGAGTCTTGCTGTGTTGCTCTTCACTCTTGTATTTGACAAACTGTTAGCTGTTCCATGCCTAAATATACATTTGAGAAATGGACATTGCAGTGACACTTTTCTATGGTGCTTGTTATTGTCAAACGGTTTCCTGAAAAACCAACATTTGACGAAAACGAACACATTATTTCACTAGTCAAAAGCAAAGAAAAAGACAAGTTTAAGGTTTACCTTTTTGGCTTTCTAGGTGAAATTTAATGAGCTTTATATACACAGTAAATGCATTACAGCTATACCTTTTAAGCGACAGTACCGTTGGAACTAGGATCATGTGAAATTTAAGAAGAGCTTTAAAAACACAATAAATGCATTATTATACATGTTTTAGCATCAATTTGGGAACTATAGGACCATACTTGTGTCAAATGCTGCTATTGCTATAAATGAGAATTAGCATAGTCTTGTTGTTTGTGTGAAAAAATGCTCAATAAATATAAATGGAGTCTGTGTTTCATTTCTTGTCTTGCTGGTGTATAACAACTCAGGACTATAAGGTCATTGGTGTCAAGTTTGTATATTACTATACAAAATATTGATAGTGCTTTTTGCAATTTTGGAGCTCAAAAATGCATTCATTTTCTAAGTGAAAAACCTATTTGTTGGTTCTCAAATGTATATGCATGTTCTGTTAAATGACCTTTTGATCATTCATTACAAGTATTAAAATGCAACTTTTGACCTTAAAGCACTGAGCTACCATTGAGTACAGAAAAACCGTTTGTAAAAAAAGAATGACAAACAGTTATATTTAATTAAATCAAATTTATGTTGTACTCGAGTAGCCATGAGTAGCTCATTCAACTGGAAACTACTTCAACCATCATGATTTAAAAACGCCCACTTTGGTTAACTTTTACATATAAAATAAAGAAAAACTACTTTAAAAAAGACTAACGGATTGGATTTAATTACAGGTATAGTGCCCTCATCGGCCCAAATTGTACATACCAATTAAGACGAAAACGACTTGAAAAGAGACTAACCATTCTGAATTATTTTACTAGTAAAGTGCCCTCATTGACCAAATTTTACATACCCCTCAAGAGGAAAACGACTTGAAAAGAGACTAACCATTCTGAATTATTTTACTAGTAAAGTGCCCTCATTGACCCAATTTTACATACCCCTCAAGAGGACAACGACTTGGAAAGAGACTAACCATTCTGAATTATTTTACTAGTAAAGTGCCCTCATTGACCAAATTTTACATACCAATGAAGAGGAAAACGACTTGAAAAGAGACTAACCATTCTGAATTATTTTACTAGTAAAGTGCCCTCATTGACCAAATTTTTCATACCCCTCAAGAGGAAAACGACTTGAAAAGAGACTAACCATTCTGAATTATTTTACTAGTAAAGTGCCCTCATTGACCCAATTTTACATACCCCTCAAGAGGACAACGACTTGGAAAGAGACTAACCATTCTGAATTATTTTACTAGTAAAGTGCCCTCATTGACCAAATTTTACATACCAATGAAGAGGAAAACGACTTGAAAAGAGACTAACCATTCTGAATTATTTTACTAGTAAAGTGCCGCCCTCATTGACCAAATTTTTCATACCCCTCAAGAGGAAAACGACTTGAAAAGAGACTAACCATTCTGAATTATTTTACTAGTAAAGTGCCCTCATTGACCCAATTTTACATACCACTTAAGAGGAAAACGACTTGGAAAGAGACTAACCATTCTGAATTATTTTACTGGTAAAGTGCCCTCATCGGCCAAATTTTACTTAACCATTAAGAGGAATTAGACTGAATTATTTTACTGGTATAGTGCCCTCATTGGACAAATTTTATATACCCATTAAGAGAAAAACAACTTGAAAAGACACTAACCACTCTGAATTCGATGAGGGCTCTACCAGAAAAATAATTCAGAATAAATCAAATTCGTTACTAGTGTTTTTTTAAAGTATATTATACGGGGCATTTGAGTAAAGTAAAGTATCATGGCTGCCTTCGAGTACAACATGAATTTGGTTTGATATTAAATAACCGTTTGTCATTACTTATTTTACAAACACTTCTTCTACTCAATGGTAACCATAATAGACCCATGTAGCTCAGTGCTTTAAGGTCAAAAGTTGCATTTGTACTTGTAATGATCAAAAGGTCAATAACAGAACATGCGTATGAATTTTGAGAACCAATAATTAAATAGTTTTTTCACTTAGAAAATGATTGCATTTTTGACCCCAATCAATTCACTTTGTACCACTCTTGATCATTAACCTCATTAATTACCAGGAGCTCCAAAATCGCAAAAAGCACTATCAATATTTTGTATAGTAATCTGACAAATAACACCAATGACCTTATAGTCCTGAGCATTGTATACACCAAGACAAGAAATGAAACACTAGACTCCCCATTGAGCATTTTCTTACAAAAAACAAGACTACGCCAATTCTGATTTATAGCAATAGCAGCATTTGACACAAGTATGGTCCTAGTTCCCAAATTGATGCTAAAAAATGTATAATGCATTTATTGTGTTTTTAAAGCTCTCCTTAAATTTCACATGTCCATGCATGATCCTAGTTCAAAAGGTACTGTCGCTTAAAAGGTATAGCTGTAATGCATTTACTGTGTATATAAAGCTCATTAAATTTCACATAGAAAGCCAAAAAGGTAAACCTTAAACTTGTCTTTTTCTTTGCTTTTGACTAGTGAAATAATTGTGTTCGTTTTCGACAAGGTTGGTTTTTTCAGGAAACAATAACAAGCACCATAGAGAGAAGTGTCACTGCACATTTCTTGAATGAGTATTAGCATAATCTTATAAATTAAAAAACCTAAACTGTATATTTAGGCATGGAACAGCTAGCAGTTTGTCAAATACAAGAGTGAAAGCAACACAGCAAGACTTTGTACTGCGTTTGAATTCTGAATCAGAAACCCAAAATGAGGAAATTACTTGACAACCTGTTTGTGTTGCATGCCTGTGCATTATTAATCATAATTAAAAATTTACATAAATCAAAGAGTGAAGTATATTTCATTGTTTGTTAACTTCATTAAAGTTAAGTGTAGTGTATAAGTGCACCATTGCAAGCAGGTTAAATAATTGGGTTTGATTTTTGCCATATCATCCTGGTAAGGTTAGTACAAAGCAGGGCCACCACGTGCAGGTCCCAGGATACCAAGCCCCAATTGTCACGCTTTGGGAGATTATCAAGGCCTTCATACTCCTTTCAGAGCGCCCGGTCCACGCACCCTTATGCAGGGCACGACCTCTACTCTTACCGACGCGGTCCCTAGCCCCACGGCGTAGACTAGGAACTACTCCTGTTGGCCGACCATTTGTGAAAACACCGGTACCATCCAAACCCGCTGTTGGAGCCCGATGCTTCTTTAAGATCAACCACCAACTGTCACCCTGGCCAGGAGTAGGACACCACATGCCACGTGCATGTGTCCAAGTCCCTTTTCGCAATTAAGTTTGGAATTTCCCGTGATTTTACCACCATTCGATTCCAAACGATTCGAAAAAACGAGGCACCACCATTCGAAGCGACGCACCACCAATGCTCGAACTTTTTTAGTCAAAGCATAACTGCTGCCAAAGATCTCCACTTTTATAGTTCAAAATACGCATATGTGCACTTGCTTGCAATGGTGCAGTTATTTACAATGTTAACTGTACAGTGCTGCAAAAACAGCCCACTATACGACGGTAACAAAAAACTTTGTGATTTATTACATGATAACTAAAACCAACCCCAGAATTTAAAATTTAAAATTTTGCCTCTGCCTTGAACATCTAATTGTGTTTATGGGAAGACATTCACCTGATGATACACACAGATCAGATTTGGATGGGTAGCTAGATCTCATCGGAGAATAGCAAGCCTTTCTAAAAGGGAAAGAAATGGAAATTAGAAAGAACATGTGAACAATTATTATTTTGTCTTTGAATTTAAGTTTTTTAACAGATTGTAGCAGAGCACAGATAATTATTTTTGAAGTGAAAGATTTGTGAAAATCAGTTTTGATACGCTGGAAAAGATATTAATTTATTTTCAAATGGGAGTGTCCATTTGGAAACAAAAAATCTCCTCAAAAATGTAAAAATCCAGATTTCACCTCTTGATTATTTTCTTCAACTATAACTATACTCACATGCATTCAACATTTGTAAGTTTTGTTAGCCTTTAATTCTTTTTTTTAATGATTGAAGCAGAGTACTGATAATTTTGTAGTGAAAGATTTGTTGTGAAAATAAGGTTTTTTATCTTTGAAAGAAATTGCATACATTTTTAAAGTGGAACCTATTAAGTGCAAAAGGCGTTTTTAAACATTCCTAGACATTCACCTGATGATACACACAGATCAGATTTGGATGGGTAGATCTCATCGGAGAATAGCAAGCCTTTCTAAAAGGGAAAGAAATGGAAATTAGAAAGAACATGTGAACAATTATTATTTTGTCTTTGAATTTAAGTTTTTTAACAGATTGTAGCAGAGCACAGATATGTGACCCGCTCTGCGAAAAAGGCCCTTAAGTCACGCTATCTCTTAGCACGCAAAGGGCTCGTCAATGTTGAAAAGGTGAACATAATTTCTTACTCGATGTGATTTTTTGTTTATCCCATTTTTGACATCGTTGATGTCCACTCTTTCATAATTTGTAAGATTGAATGTCCATTTTGATCAATTAAGTTGGAAAAAACCCGTGTTTTGTGTACAATTTGTTCGTGGTTTGTACGATCGGTGTCCGTGGAGTCAGTGGAAAGTTGCGTCTTTTACACATCTGACACGACATTATTTGGAACCCCCTATTATAAATTTGGTATCATCTGAAAGCAGAGGACGTTGTCTTTCTAAATTTAGACATAGAAAAGGTTAGAGGTCAAAATTAAAAGCAAGGTCGGTAATTTTATGACACGTAGACATAGAGCGCTTGTTACTAGGGGCGTGGATCTTTTCTATCACATGCACACAGTGTAGTGCACCGATTGGTCAATGTGCGCAAGGTCGAGTGCGCACATGCGCTGTGAATGATATCGGCTGTTTATTCTCTGTCAGGTGACTGTCATGTGACTGTTTATTATGTGCGTACCACGCGAAAATACAACGTGTGTTCAACTCAACTGATTTGTTCTGCTCTGAGCAAAAAGATTTTGAGAATTATTTACCACTTTAGCCAAATAATTTTACTTAACCTTGGCCAACTGCTATTATATATTTTTCGTTTATTTTGTGCTTAATGGGTTCAAAGGATCAGTGTCTAGCTGAGGCTTTGAATGATCTCCGTGATGCCAATCTTGCCAGGGAGGAGTGAGACATGGTTGGCTTCGTGGAAGATTACTTCGTTAACTTCCGATGTGAAGATGACGATGTGGAATCAGAAACCGATTCGGAATCTGATTCCATACCGCCATTTTTAGCGGAAGATAACGAAGACCAGGAGTAGGACACCACATGCCACGTGCATGTGTCCAAGTCCCTTTTCGCAATTAAGTTTGGAATTTCCCGTGACATTTTACCACCATTCGATTCCAAACGATTCGAAAAAACGAGGCACCACCATTCGAAGCGACGCACCACCAATGCTCAAACTTTTTTAGTCAAAGCATAACTGCCGCCAAAGATCTCCACTTTTATAGTTCAAAATACGCATATGTGCACTTGCTTGCAATGGTGCAGTTATATACAATGTTATAGTGCTGCAAAAACAGCCCACTATCCGACGATAACAACAATTTTGTGATTTATTACTTGATAACTAAAACCAACACCAGAATTTAAAAACTTTGCCTTAAAAAAAACCCATTTAGGTTGGCAAAACAAATGTATGTGTTTTCCTGTAGAAAACAAGATCTAATGGCAAAGTTAACTTGCACTATGATCAAATTTTTTCAGGTGAACATAATTTTTTTCTTCTTAATCAATCTATAAGATAGTACTCATCTGATTTAGTAGGGTTGTTCGCAAGGAACGCCTGAAAATAAACAACAGATTGTTTCACATGATGGAGCGCACAAGGTTTCTTAAAATAATTCTGCAGTTTTTGTCACAAATCAGTACCCAATTGCAAAATTTCCCATTGCTTGAGAACATTTTGCAAGGACTGTAGAGAACATGTAAAAAAAGGCTGTCATTTCATGCAAAGCTCATTTTGTAAAATGTCACTAAAATTCAAATACTTTTGCCAGGAATGTTGATCTACCCTTGTTGTGTGATAAGGGCTTAAATTCTTGATAAATAATCAGGCAAAATAATGATCAATTGTCTAAAACAACCTTATTTAGAAATCTCAGATCTCAGCCGTGCATTGGCATAAACAAAACTTTTTTATTTTTGGGGGGCAAAGACATGTTCGGGGGTCCATGTAATGTGCATTTTTATCTCATAGGGGGAGGGGGGTGGGGTGGGGTGGGGGTGGTCAAAGAGGGAACAAGCGTTCTCAGTGGGGAAGCCTCCCCCCAGCTTCTGGATATTTTATATGTGACATGTGAAAAATGTATGGTCTTGTTTTCTTTGCTTAGGTTGCTTAATTCTCTATTACTTAACAAATAGGTATATTTACTCAATCATATTTACTTTTCTTTTTCATTCATGCCATTCTAACATCTTCAAATTTGCAGTTTATTGGATCTGTGGGAAAGTTCAATCTTAATCTTATCCTTATGTCATTGTTTATTGGAACTGGAGTGACCACAAGCAGCACTCAAGACTCATTTGCATATTCCTTTGTATTTATAGTTGTTTCATGTTTATTCAGTAGCTTAGTCATAGCCCAGGAATGCAGTACTTCATTCCTGTGGGTCTTTTTCATATTCTTAAGGCAGTTGGTTGCAGGACTTCACTCTGTAAGGATCAAAAGTTCACTGATATAGTTTGTACAGCGCTGGCTGCGCGCGGTTTCCACTGTGGGAAAAATGGAAATTAAACATTACATCTTCATCATAATGCTGTTTCCTGACTTGATTTTTGGCCCTGTCACATTTGGCGTAGTCGGCAGGGACAAGTCTATTTCACCATCACAGTGGAAGAACCCCGGCCAGCGCTGCAGTTTGTACTTGTTTGCCATGTTCCACAAAGAACTGATCAACTCAAAGTTTTTGATGGGAGGTACACGAAGGAAGGAGCTGATTTCATTGAGACAATCACCAGCGGAACCCTATACCAAATAGCATTGATGGATGAAGGATGAAGAGAGAGAGAGAGAGAGAGAGAGAGAGATTTCGGACTGGATGGGAATGCTGTGGACAGCAGAGGTTGTGATCGAGACAGGAGGTGGATGTGCAGCTAACCATGTGCATGAACATCATGTAGCATGTGTGACTATCTTTATGGAGGTAGTCGGGAAACTGTAATCCAGACGAGCTATTTGCTTCACCTGTCATCATCTTTCTCTGTTGTGGGACCATGGAAAGACATCAGTCGTTTTCTGGAGGGAAGGATGGTATTGGTAGATTTCGCAGTTGACAGAATTAACGACGACATATCACATGGCGTTGTGCGGTGATAAGACAGTGTTGGGAGCCGTTCCATGACATTGAGGTGATCCGTCAAGGGACTCAATGGGTGGAGGAAGGCAAGATCCAACAGTCTCCATTGTTCTCCACTTGAGACATGGTGTTCTTCGAGGAAGCATTCTGTGCGCTAGCTACTACTATCATCAAAGAAAGGAGAGTATCCGTTCGTTGATGCTTCATTTTTTCAAGATCTTGGTATGAAGACCTCCGCTGCGTATATTCCAGTTCCTGTCCGTAAACACTTCAGTAACTTCTGACACTAATCACTATGATCAGCCTTCAATGACTTTTCGTGTTTGTTGAATTTGTTTGACCACTGGTTTCAGACAAGCAGTGGAGACCCAACCACCTCACCATATTGAACTTATTTCACCATGAACTTTGGACAGTTTTCCTTGGTCACATCCAACAATTGGCTTGAATCTTGATCTTATGTTATACTTTTATCATTATTTTGATTGTTGTGATGAGTTTTCTCAGTCTTTTTATGCTTTTAAGTTTCAGTTGCATTTTTTCCTATTAAGAAATTGATTGAATCGTCAAATGTACAATACTAGCTGGAGAAGTTATTTTTAATGTTTCTGGATTTTTTTCCTGGAAATTCAATTTTTTTCCTTGTTGAAAAGTATTTTTCAGTTATTTTTTATGCCTGCAGTTATCATTTTAATATGAGTGACTGTAAAGTGACAGTTTTCCAATTTAGTTTCATGAACCTTTTTGTTTTTAGTTAAGCTACGTTGATAAGAGTGTTTATGGGTTACAATGTATGCATGTACTAATTACAAGACAAGTTCAAGTTTTTACATTTTTAAAATGTTTTTTTACTGTAACAAGTTTGTTCTCTTTTCTGATTATTTTTCATTAGTCTTAGTTTGCATTGATTACTCGTTTTATTTTTTATTTTGTACACCTTGCCGTTGGTGTGGAACCCAACGTTTTAGCAGTGGAGAAATGTGACATGTGAAAAATGTATGGTCTTGTTTTCTTTGCTTAGGTTGCTTAATTCTCTATTACTTAACAAATAGGTATATTTACTCAATCATATTTACTTTTCTTTTTCATTCATGCCATTCTAACATCTTCAAATTTGCAGTTTATTGGATCTGTGGGAAAGTTCAATCTTAATCTTATCCTTATGTCATTGTTTATTGGAACTGGAGTGACCACAAGCAGCACTCAAGACTCATTTGCATATTCCTTTGTATTTATAGTTGTTTCATGTTTATTCAGTAGCTTAGTCATAGCCCAGGAATGCAGTACTTCATTCCTGTGGGTCTTTTTCATATTCTTAAGGCAGTTGGTTGCAGGACTTCACTCTGTAAGGATCAAAAGTTCACTGATATAGTTTGTACAGCGCTGGCTGCGCGCGGTTTCCACTGTGGGAAAAATGGAAATTAAACATTACATCTTCATCATAATGCTGTTTCCTGACTTGATTTTTGGCCCTGTCACATATATATCAAACCATTCATTTATTTATCTCATTTGGGGGTTGGGGAGACCAGAAGGGAGTCAAGGGTTCTGAGTGAGAATATTCCCTCTGGCATCTCAGGCGATGATCCGGGGGGGGGGGGGGGGGGGGGGGCCAGGGGGGGCACGTGCCCCCCGGGTAAAATTTGAAGAAGAAAAAAAATGAAAAAAAAATCTGCCTGCTTAAAAATTGGATGGATTTCTTTTTCATCCTTTGCCTATCAAATTGGTTTCTTTCTGCCAAAATAAATCTTTAATGATATGTCACTTTGCTTAGATTTGCACGATAACATAAGCGTTTGAAACCTGACGTGCCAATTTGTCCTGGATAAAACATGTCGTTCTGGCATTCAAGTATAAAGACTACACAAAGCTTGAACTAAATTTTTTGAATGAATATGCATGAAACCAGATATTGCAGCGACAAGATCCAAAAGCGAGATTTGTGGGATTAAAATTTTCTTTGAGTAAAATTAGAAGATTGGTATGGATCAGAAGTCAGAGCTGCCAACATTGGTTTTTGAAAATCAGGAAGATTTTATTTTTAAGTCAGAAAGACTCAATCTCAGCGCGCGTCACGACAATTTTTGCTGAAATTAAAATCAATATTCAAGTACAGACAGATATACTTTTGAAATATTACAAAAGAATATTGCTGTTATGCTTTGCACATGTTTCTAGTTTTGAAGCACTGACCTATCTTCCTAATCCTATCCTATTGTTGCCTAAGTAGAGGACCAGCATGGTCAGACGAAGTTTAAGTAATGTTCGATAAGAAAACGTGTGAACAAAGTTTGCGCCTTTATTATTGCTGTCATCTAAAAAAATCTGCAATTCCTAGCGTGTTGGATCGTGCTAATGTACATTCATGCAATGTTTGTCGGAATCTATGTCATGTGTCGCAAGATGTCATTTCGTCCGCCGTATTTCACTGAAACATCTGAAATACACGTGGTGCAGAACGCATGATTTTCATCCTAAGTTGATTTTTTAAAACATGGCCATTCTTTGTGGTAATTGTCTCGGTATATTTGCGCATATTTGATTTTTTTTCAGCGACTTACCGGTTGCTCTACAGGGCGGCGCCATTTTGCTTTGTATTTCCAGCCTCGTTCCCAGTGCCAGTGGTGTACGATCTTGCACCGTCATTTGCTCGATCGTGGGCAGCATGTCGTGGCGATACCACTAGTAATAGTAAGTCACTGTATAAGCATCTCTTCCAGGGGTTAGTGACGTGAGGTATCGCTATAGCGTGCTGCCCATGGTAGCGAGGCTGATCAGTGCATAGCACATGTATGGATGCGCAGAAGATGAAACTGCGGTTAGAACAACTTTTTCTGCGCATCTATGGATGTATTGGCAATTAAATATGCACGCGTGCAAAGGTTATAAACACACACGGGACAGAGGGCTAGGAAATTCATCAATTTTATTATTTTTTTCATCAGTAGGTTGGGGATTCGGGAGATTTTGACTGCTTGCGGGATGTCGTAAGATTGCTGTCAAATACGGGAGTCTTCCGCAAAATCCGGAAGAAGTCCTTAAAAAGTGTGTCTATTTCTCGGTTTCAGGCACACAGAGGCTCGATTTTTACCCCTCAAAATGCCAAAAGCTCAGAGCTTCCAGGGGCTTCGCCCCCTGGACCCCCACTGGGGCCTCACCCCTGGACCCAACCATCAATGTTACAGACATTTTTCCAGTAAACTTAGAAGATTTCTATGGATCTGATTTCCAATAAGAGTGTGTCTATTTCTCTGTTTTAGGCACATGGAGGCTTGATTTTTCAACCCTCAAATCGCCAAAAGCTCAGAGCTTCAGGGGCCTTTTCCCCCTGGACCCCCACCAGGGCTACCAGGGCTTCCCCCATCGATGCTACAGAACATTTTCCAGTAAATTTTGAAGATTGATATGGATCTGATTTCCAATAAGAGAGTGTCTATTTCTCTGTTTTGGGCACATGGACCCCACCAGGGGGCAGTAAGGCCAGCCCCTGGACCCCACCCATTTTTTTTCTACCCTCCATTACAAATTCCTGGTTGCGCTGTTGTGCCCCCCGGTTTAAAAAGTCCTGGATCCGCCCCTGCATCTGGTTACTCAAGTGCTTCCTTTTGTAACATAATCTCTAGTTTAAAACTGATGATTCATTTAAAATTTACCTTCTTGTAGTGAAGCCAGACTACTACATGATGCTATTTGAGTCTCAGACATCTACTTGTTGATGGGTAGATTTCTTTTAAGACTATAGCATACCTGTAAATGCACAAAAAAGAAAGAAAATAAAAATAACATAAAAGTAGTGTTTCATCATGACATTTGACCTAGTTGGTCTCAAACCATTAGGCTTCTGGACCCCAATACCTATACACACACCAGTTTTGAGTTCATATAACAAGTCTTTCTGAAGTTATCACTTGGATTTAATTTCTTTCTTTTTAGCCATAAAATAATGAATTTTTTTAGCCATAGTAACATTGAGCTTACATTTTGACCTGGGGAGGCAAAACAAATACTTGCGAGGAATTCCAACACCAATCCACACAACAAGTCAATTGTACCACCTAGTTCTGTGGAATCATTAATTTTGACCCTTGATGTCAAATTAATGTTTCTCAAGTTCAATGGGCATTGTAGCACGACCAATTAACACAACCTAAATTCCCTTTAATAGATTGAACATTTAATGTGCATTTTTATGTCACTGGGGGTTGGGGGGTTTGGCATGAAAGGGGAAATGGTTCTCATCCAGTGGGGAAGTCTCCATCTTGGTTAGGGTAAGTAGCATAGTGTACACACCGAGTTCTCAGACTGTTCTGACATGTGATGTGGCTGATTAATTGCATATTGTGCTACAAAAACAGCCCACTATGATGATTACAAAAGTCCCCAAAAGAGTTACATACTTTTTAATCAGACTTGAACATCAAATATATGTTTAAGAGAAGACGTTTGGCTGCTGAAAGGTGCTCTGAGATCTCAGATCTTACTTCTAGTTGATGGGTAGATTTTATTGAAGAATGCAAACAAATCAAAATAAATTTGTGGCTATGTTGTCTTATATTTTTGGTTTGGTATGTTTTGTTTAAAAAGTTTGACATTTTAAAATGATTGGGAAGGTACATATTGAATCTTTAAACTTGACAAAGTTGTTCTTTATCGTGAATTAGGAGTTCTGTCTAGAAACTACTTGTGTTTTGTTTTTAAAATGTTTGTTTATCAATTATTACTTACTCTTAACCATTTTAAATCTCAGGACACTAAAAACATCTTGACCAGGAGTAGTCTGGTGAAGTACAAAAGTTTAAAACTGTCATCAAAAAGATGTGTCCATTCTAATCAGTGTTTGTGGTTTTAAGATCAGCCTGATTACACTGTGTTAACAGTGTATGTACTGGAATGTTTTCAAAACAAAATTGAAACCACACCCTTTAAATTCAGAATTTTGTGTGAAACTATTAAGTGGGGATAAATTCTTGAAAAATGTTTGTGTGCAAACCTATTGAAGTTATAAAAAGACGAAACAACAGTACGTATTGAATAACAATAAAAATGTATTAGGCCTACCCTTGGTTTTGAATAATTAATTGGTTGGTAGGTTACTGTCATTTCCAACCGATTTTTTGCTGTTTTAAAAGGAACAATGACAACTGTGTAGCAGTGGATAACTTCAAAACAAACTTATTTATCTATTTGTCCCCTCACACATGATGTGGTGACTCTGCATGCTGACCATTTTATGAGTAAACTGGTTTGCATGTAAATGCTGCATCACCTAAAATGCACACCACACAGGGCTCAAAATGAGCACTGCACCGCAGACCTGAGCTAGTGATTTAAGCATTGGTCCATTAAGTTCAAAACCAGCAGTATTATAGTATTATAGTATTATAGTTTTGTTGAATAATACATCACTGTGATATTCTTGCAATTTTATTGAGTATCAAAGTATATACTCGCCAAATACTCAGACAAATTAGAGACATCTCCTCTGACTGCTTGTTCAGATGAAAACAGTTTATGTATTAAACTTTGTACTTTTCTCATTTCAGTTCTGGGCCAGTTTACATTTTGAACTACAAGCCCTGCAATCTTGTGGATTTACCCCACCCTTTCATACTTGAGCCCTGCTACACTGTAAAACAGGGACATTTGACCCCAAAGCTCAAGCAAGATTGTTGTGATGATGACGCCAGTTGGTCAATAGAGTCAACAAGTCATAATTGGGTTCAACCCCGCATTAATTCCAACTTTTGCGTGTTATCTGACATTATTTTGTAGGAATTTACCTTTTATTGCTGAGGGCAGTTATAATTTACCAGTATGATAATTATGCAGATTGTCACAAGTGCCTTGAGGATTTTATGTTAACCCAAGTAAGTTTGAAACTACTTTTTCCCCCCTGTATTTTGCATGTGCTAGTTTGCCTCTTTAATTTAGCTCCTTTAAGTTTGCTAGAAGTTTTGTGGCAGACTAGAGTGTCCCAAGAGGGCGCCAAATATATTTAAATTAAGACTTCAGAGAAGGTTGTATTTAGGGTGGGGCTATAATAAGGAATGTTGGTATTTACTTTATTGTCCTTTGGAATGGGTTCTCTATGTGTTCTGTATTGTTCTGGTTGGGTGCACAGTGGTTTTGATATGTACCAGTCAGTCTTGGGTTGGGGTTTGAGGAGAGCAGTCGTTCTTAATATTATTCTGAGTCAAGGCTCGCAATAAATCTAAGTCCTGTGTGGGCTTAAATTTTATCAAAGTATAAAATCTAAGTCCTGTGTGGGCTTAAATTTTATCGAAGTATAATATCCTGAGTGGATTGGAAAACTTCCCAGAGCTTGTCCTGTGTGGACTTTGTCCTTTATGGACACATCAGATATGTCCTGTGTGGACCAGCATCAAACACCAAATCCCGAGTGGATTTAGGTTAAAGTAAGACATCAGACGGCTAACCATCAAAAAACTCAAACCAGTGGGGTACGCTGCAACTACATTTCAGGAACATAAAGGGCACCCAACTCATGAAGCTTGCATGAAACTGCTGCATACATGTAAAAGCTTAAAGAGCTCCAGCAGAATGGAGCAACAGTAGAATCGTCACCCCAAAGCTTCGCAAAAGGAGATGGGCAAGTAACTGAACACCCCCCCCCCCCCCAGTCACAATCAGAGAGAAAGAGAGAGCTGAAAAACATTGAACATTCATGAACATTGGAAAGTCATTCGGGTGGTGGGCTTAATCAAGTAGAATTTGAGATTCTCATTGTCGTTGATTAATTGTGCTTGATTAATGAATATTGTAGTATTGTGAGAAGAAAAGGTGTGCCTCAATCCAGACTTATCGGTCTAGAGAAAATCTTGTGGAGAACAGTCAATCTAGTCCCTTGCTTACACTTGCTTATTAATTTGTACATAGTAGTGTTATGGTTTTCAATGAATTTACTGTTTCTTTGTTATTAAATTAGATCAATTTTTAAATATGTAGTTCTAACATATGTTTCTCTGAAAATCATTTATCTTGTGTTTTGTCTAAGTCTTACTGCGTAAATGTAGAATCAGTCAGGGGAAATTCAGTCCCATATGGTGTGACACAGATCTCAAACACCTAGGCCTACCCCTGTTGAAGCCAGGTGAATTGGTCAAAAGAGTCAAGTCATAATTGGGTTCAACCCTGCATTACTTCCACTTTTTGTGAGTCATCTGTCATTATTTAGTAGGAATTTACCTTTTATTGCTGAGGGCAGTCATTTTACCAGGTTGATCATTATGTAGATCTAAAACACCTACTTGTTGACATGTAGATGTTGGAGATATGGTGCTGTAAGTACAAACAAAATACACAGTTTATTAAAATAGTAAATACAAAGCAGTGACAAATTTATTTAGATATCTTTGTGTTTTATTTTTTGTTGCAAACCACTTTCGAAACAAAAGGACATGTGGTATACAAGCAAAAAATAATTGATGGCCTGATGTTTCGACCTAACAGAGTCTTTCTCGAAGGCTATTTTTGTTTTAGTTTTTTGTTTATAATACAATACTTAGTATTGGGGGAAACAAAATATCCATTACCCCCATCTTATTAGTCCTGAAATTTGACAACAGTAAAACTGATTGAATTACCTTCCACAGATTACAGTATAAACAATTAAAAATGCGTTCAATATGTTCCACCAATCAATGACAAGGATATCTGTGTGTGGTATATAAAATTATTGTTTTGCTGTGAAACTTAATTTAAAAGTAGAAGTATTTGTAGAATCCTTATGATTGGAGAGGTTACAAGTTATGAGATGTAGAAGGCAGTTTTTAATCGCTGGATGATGGTATTTGGGTTTAAGACATTTACATTTAAAAGACATCAAAGTAGGTTGACAAACAAATGTGTGTATTTTCTCATAGAAATAAGATCCAATGGCAAAGTTGGCTTGCACTGTGATCAAACAACATTTTTCAGGTAAACAACATTTTTTGTATTAATCAATCTATTAATAGCATTCATCTGGGTTAGGGTGGTTCACAAGGAACGCCTGATAATAAACAATGGATCGTTTAACACGATGGAGGGCACAAGTGTTCTTTCAAAAATTCTGCTAATGTCGGCGTTTGCCACAGATCAGTTCCAACTGCAAAATTTCCTAATGCTTGAGAACATTTTGCAAGGACTGTAGAATTAACTTGTTAAAAAAAAAACCTGCTGTCTTTTCAATAAAAGCTCATTCTGTAATATTTCACAAACATTAAAAACATTTTGTCAGGAATGTTGTTTTTTCCATTAGTAAAAAAAGTGCTTCTTGTAGTGAAGGCAGGTTTTGAGTCGGACTGCATGATGTTGGTCTGAGACATCTTCTTGTTGATGGGTGGTATTCCTTCTATACTACCATACCTGTTGATGCAAACACAAAGAAAATTGTAAGTTATTGTATCAACAACAAAAATTACTTTCAAAAACAGTAAACCTGAACAAGAAAACTCAGAGATTTCTCTCTTCACAAATCCCCTGATTAAAAAAACAAGTACATATCTATCTATGCCAAAATTAATTATGTATTTTTTTCTTTTTCGAAATGAGATCTGATGGCCAAGTTTGCACTATGATCAAACTCTTTGAAGCCAGCAGGAAGTTTGTCAAAAATATTGACAAAATAGGGAGACTGCCAACATTAGGGTGAGCTAGCTCAGTTGGTAGAGCACTGGCATGTTGATTGGGAAATTGCAGGTTAAAATCGGCTGAAATTTGTCTTTGTTCTACTCAAAACTAAATAAAACAAGCAGGAGCAAGTAAACTTGATGGTTTTCCTTTTAACACCCCCCCCCCCGAATTAAAAGCAAAATACATCCATCTAGGTTGGAAAAACAAATGTATGTATTTTCCTGTAGAAAACCAAGATCTAACGACAAAGTTGGCTTGCATTAAGATCATCAATTTTTTTTTCAGGTGAACATAATTTTTTTTCTCCTTAATCAATTTATAGATAGTACTAATCTGATTTAGGGTTGTTCGCAAGGAACGCCTGAAAATAAACAATGGATCATTTCACACGATGGAGCGCACAAGGTTTCTTTAAAAAATTCCGCTAATGTCAGTTTTTGTCACAAATCAGTACCAACTGCAAAATTTCCCATTGCTTGAGAACACTTTGCAAGGACTGTAGAATGTAAAAAAGGGCTGTCCTTTCATACAAAGCTCATTTTGTAAAATTTCACTAACATTGACACTAACATTAGACTCATTGTAGATTATGCAGCTCCCCTTTGGCATTCAGGTATTTCTCTCACTCTTTCTAACCAATTAGAATCCATCCCAAAAAGAATGTCTCGCATCATTTTAGGCAATAAATATACTCATTATGACCAAGCATTAACAACTTTGGGTCTGGAACCATAAGAATCACGCTTTGTACTACTTTTGCATTAAAATCCTACAATTCAAACAAATTTAATGAATGATTTGTCAAATCCAAAAGCTCTCATTCTATGAATCTTGGATCCAAAAGACCTCTTCCTGAAGTTTCATGTAAAACTGCTCTTCGAATAGTAACAGTCCAGTTCCCTACTTCAACAGACTTGTCAATAACTCTCTCAGTTCACTCCCACCATCCTTGAATTTGTTTGTAATTTTTTTAATGTCATCCTTGATGAGTGTGCTTCTTTACTGCAAAATATGTTTTACGTGCTTTGTGTGTTTCTTGATTTCATATACCTCTTTGTTAGTTTACTAAAAAAAAAAAATTTGTATTCCTTTTATTTTTAATGTAAACTGTTTTGTAATTCAGCTTGTAGGCTGCAATGAGCATTTTATTTAATAAACCATAAACCATAATAATAATAATAAAATAATAAAAAATACTTTTGCCAGGAATGTTGATTTTCCCTTGTTGTGTGATAAGGGCTTAAATTCTTGAATAATGTTCAGGCAAAATAATTAATGATCAATTGTCTCAAACAACCTTATTTAGAAATCTCAAGGTTCCATACACCAGACATTTTTTATTTTGGGGGGCAAAGACATATTCGGGGGGGGGGGGGGCATTTAATTTTTATGTCATGGGGGTGGGCAAGAAAGGGAACAATGGGTTCTTTCTCAGTGGGGAAGCCTCCCCCCCCCCCTCCAGCTTCTGGATATTTTATATTAAACCATTCATTTATTCATCTCATTTGGGGGTTGGGGAGACCAGAAGGGAGTCAAGGGTTCTGAGTGTGATAAGATTCCCTCTGGCTTCTGGTTAAACCAGTGCTGCCTTCTCTAACATAATCTCTAGTTTAAAACTGATGATTGATTTAAAATTTACCAACTTGTAGTGAAGCCACAGACTGCTACATGATGCTATTTGAGTCTCAGACATCTACTTGTTGATGGGTAGATTTCTTTTAAGACTAGCGTACCTGTAAATGCACAAAAAAGAAAGAAAGTAAAAATAACATAAAAGTAGTGTTTAGGTAAACACAAATGCCCAGCAAGCCAGTCCGTTTCATGACATTATTTTGACCTAGGTGGTCTAAAAACATTAGGCTTCTGGACCCGAAGACCAATACACACACCAGTTTGTAGTTCATATAACAAGTCCTGCTAAGTTATCACTGGGATATAGTTTTTTTCGATTTAGCCATAAAATACTGTTATTTTTTAGCCATAGTAACATTGACCGTACATTTTGACCTGGGGAGGCAAAACAATATACTTGCGAGGGATTCCAACACCAATCCACACAACTTCTAGTTTGTGGAAAAATTAATTTTGACCCATGATGTCAACTTAATGTTTCTCAAGTTCAATGGGCAATGTACATGTGTAGCAGGACCAATTAACACAACCTTAATTCCCTTTCATAGATTGAACATTTAATGTGCATTTTTATGTCACTGGGGGTTGGAGGTTGGGCATGAAAGGGGAAAGGGTTCTCAGTGGGGAAGTCTCCATCTTGGTTAGGGTAAGTAGCATATAGTGTACACACCGAGTTCTCAGATTGTTCTGACATGTGATGTGGCTGATTAATTGCATAACGTGCTACAAAAACAGCCCACTATGATTACAAAAATCCCCAAAAGAGATACATACTTTTGTATCAGCCATGAACATCATATCTATGTTTTAAGAGAAGAGTTTGGCTGCTGAAAGGTGCTCTGAGATCTCAGATATTTACTTCTAGTTGATGGGTCGATTTTATTGTAGAATGCAAACAAATCAAAATAAATTTGTGGCTGTTGTCTTATATTTTTGGTAAGGTATGTTTTGTTTAAAAAGTTTGACATTTCAAAAATGATTGGGAAGGTACACATTGAAGATTTAAGCTCGTCAAAGTTCTTATCGGGAATTAGGAGTTCTGTCTGATTTTTATTTTTTTTTTTTTATGTTTATTATTCATTACTTATTATTACCCATTTTAAATCTTTGGACACTAAAAAGATCTTGAACAGGAGTAGTGCATGCTGCTTTCGTAAGAATGCCCACCAACTTTCAATTCGCTGGTTATGCACACTGGGCCCGTAGATAAAACTCCTCCTTGCAAGACGATCCCCATGATGATATCTGAAGAACCTCTGCATCTGTTCGATATACCCATTTTCTGTCCCTGCATCGCAACGGATTAATGTAGGACAGCCCATTCTGCTCTGGACCTCATCAATGAAATATCCAGCTATAACTTTTGGATCACTATTTGTATGATATGCGTGCATCCAAACAATGTACCTTGAAAATCCATCGATAGCACCATTAATACATATGCCATACGGCTTGAGTTTGTCATATGAATCGACATGCCACATGAAATTGGGACCTGGGTTGAAATACATTCGGCGGCGGAGACGTCCATGTCTTCGAATGGAAATTCCATCGGGATCCATAATATGTAGCAAAAATCTCACTGTTTCCTGACTGACGACATATCCCTCCTGGATGCATTTTAAATGCATAAGTTTATAACCATGCATTTTGCCATAATTGCCCAGTTCGCGTTCCAGGAATAGAGCTACCTCGAGTATGTCCGAGTTGAACTTCTTCCGATACAGTTTGGCTGACCTCAGTAGTCTTTGCAGTGTTCTTAGGCTCATAACTACGCCATCGTGCAATCTCAGGCACGCCAGAATTTCTCGTTGACTCATTCCTATACGGAAATAAACCTCAATCCTTTCCTCCACATCACACATTTTAAGCAAACGCCTATTCCGACCCTAGAACATATCAATTGATTGAGCAGTGCGCAGAAACACCTTACCTGAAAACGGAACTCGATAAGTCTGGATTTATCATGTACGTACACGATAAGTTATCATGTACGTACACGATAAGTTTGGATTTATCGTGTACGTACATGATAAGTTATCATGTACGTACACGATAAGTTTGGATTTATCGTGTACGTACACGATAAGTTATCATGTACGTACACGATAAGTTTGGATTTATCGTGTACGTACATCGTACACGATAAGTTTGGGTTTATCGTGTACGTACATGATAAGTTATCGTGTACGTACACGATAAGTTTGGGTTTATCGTGTACGTACATGATAAGTTATCGTGTACGTACACGATAAGTTTGGGTTTATCGTGTACGTACATGATAAGTTATCGTGTACGTACACGATAAGTCAGATTTTTTTATTTATTCATGTGGCGCCAATACGCTTCCGTACAATTCCCACTAATGTTTGCTGTTTTAAGAACAATGACAACTGAGTATTTAGCAGTGGATAACTTCAAAACAAACTTATTTATCTATTTGTCCCCTCGCACATGATATGTGGTGACTGTGCATGCTGACCATTTTAAGAGTCAACTGGTTTGCATGTTGTAAATGCTGCATCACCTAAAATGCGCACCACAGGGCTCAAAATGAACACTGCACCGCAGGCCCGAGCTAGTGATTTAAGCATTGGGCCAGTAATTTCAGAACAGGACAAGTCCAGCAGTATACAAGTTTTGTTGAATAATATGTCACTGTGAAATATCTTTCAATTTTGTTGAGTATCTTTCAATTTTGTCGCCAAGAAATACTCGGACAAATTAGAGAAATCTTCTCTGACTGCTTGTTCACATAAAAACAGTTTATGTATTAAACTGTGTACTTTTCTCATTTCAGTTCTGGTCCAGTTTACATTTTGAGCTACAAGCCCTTGAGCCCTGCTACACTGTAAAACGGACATTTGACCCCAAAAGCTCAAGCAAGATTGTTGTGATGATGACGCCAGTTGGTCAATAGTCAACAAGTCATAATTCGGTTCAACCCCGCATTAATTCCACTTTTTGCGTGTCATCTGACATTATTTAGTAGGAATCCAGGTTGATCATTGTGCAGATTGTCACAAGTGCCTTGATGATTTTATGTTAACCAAAGTAAATTATTTCAGAGTATTTGAAATTACTTTTTTTTGCTGGACGGTATTTTGCATGTTCAAGTTTGCCTCTTTAATTTAGCTCCTTTAAGTTTGCTAAAGTTTTGTGGCAGACTAGTGTGTCCCAAGAGGGCGCCAAATATATTTAAACTAAGACTTCAGAGAAGGTAGTATTTAGGGTGGGGCTATAAGGAATGTTGGTATTTACTTTATTGTCATTTGGAATGGGTTCTTTATGTGTTTCATATTGTTCTGGTTGGGTGTACAGTTGTTTTGATATGTACCAGTCAGTCTTGGGTTGGAGTTTGAGGAGAGCGTGCAGTCTGTCTTAATATTACTCTGAGTCAAGGCTCACAATAAATACTGTGTGGGCTTAAATGTTATCGAAGTATATTATCCTGAGTGTATTGGAAAACTTCCCAGAGCTTGTCTTGTCCTGTGTGAACTTTGTGGACACATCAGATATGTCCTGTGTGGACTGCATCAAACACCAAATCCCGAGTGGATTTCGGTTAAAGTAAGGCGTAAGACTGCTAACCTTTAAAAAACCCAAACCAGTGGTGTAAGCTGTCACTACAATTCAAGAACATAAAGAATGTCTGGATACTAAAGCTATCATGCAAACAAAATAAAGAGCGAGAAAACTTTTTGTAAAAAAAAACTTTTGTAAGATTTGTTTCATCCTAGGACATTAAGTCATTTGGATTTTCTCCTTTTGGCTTGTTCTATGATCAAACTCTTTCAAACCAGCTTGAACTTTGTCACAGATATTGACAAAATAGGGAGCCTGCTATTGTTAAGGGCAAACTAGCTCAGTTCGTAGAGCACCAACATGTTGATCGAGCAAGTAAACTTCAGGGTTTTCCTTTAAACACCGCCCCCCCCCCCCCCTCTGAATTAAAAGCAAAAGACATCCATCTAGAATGTCAAAATTGGCTTGAACTACAATCAAACTTTTTAAGGTGAATATAATTTTAGATTGGTCAATCTATAGATAGTAATCATCTGGGTTAGGGTAGTTCGCAAGAAATGCCTGAAAATAATCAACAGATTGTTTAACATGATGGAGCGCACAAGGTTCTTTGCCAACAATTCTGTTAATGTCAGTTTTTGTCGTACATCAGTACCTGCCAACTAAAAAATTTCCCATTGCTTGAGGACATTTTGCAAGGACCGTAAAACTTGTAAAAACAACTGCTGTCCTTTCAATCAAAGCTCATTTTGTAATTTTTCACAAATATTAAAAACATTTTGCCAGGAATGTTGTTTTTAATCCTTAGTAAAACAAGTGCTGGTCTAAAAAAAAAGTGCTTGGTTATAAACTTACCTGCTTCCAGAGTGAAGGCTGGCTTCAGGTCAGACAGCATGATGTCGGTCTGAGACATCTTCTTGTTGATGGGTAGTATTCCTTAAGACTACCATACCTGTTGATGTAAACACAAAGAAAATTGTAAGTTACTGTTTCAACAAAATAAGTTCTTTTCATGTAAAGTTCTCTTACAAATAAGATCTGAAGGCCAAGTTTGCACTATGATCAAACTCTTTGAAGCCAGCAGGAAGTTTGTCAAAGATATTAACTGCCAACATTAGAGCTAGCTCAGTTGGTAGAGCACTGGCATGTTGATTGGGAAATCGCAGGTTAAAATCTGCTGATATTTGTCATTGTTCAACTCAAAACTAATTAAAACAAACAAGAGAAAGTAAACTTGAAGATTTTCCTTTTAACACCACAACCCCCCCCCCCCCCCTTGAATTAAAAAACAAAAGACATCCATCTAGAATGTCAAAAGACATTATGCTTGTGCATAATGACCATTTTAAGAGTCAACTGGTTTGCATGTAAATGCTGCATCCCCTAAAATGCGCACCACACAGGGCTCTAAATGAACACTACCGCAGATTGGGCCAGTAATTTCAAAATGGCAGTATTATAGTTTTGTTAAATAATACATCACTGTGAAATATCTTACAATTTGTTGAGTATCAAAATATACTCGCCAAATACTCAGACAAATTAGAGACATCTTCAATGAATGCTCGTTTCTAAAAAAATAAAAAATTAATATGTATTAAACTTAAAGTGTTTTTTTCTCATTTCAGTTCTGGTCCAGTTTACATTTTGAGCTACAATTTGAGCTAAATGAGCCCTGCTACACTGTAAAACACAGAGACATTTGACCCCCAAGCTCAAGCAAGATTGTTGTGATGATGATGCCAGTTGGTCATCAATAGAGTCAACAAGTCATAATTGGGTTTAACCCCGCATTAATTCCACTTTTTGCTTGTCATCTGACATTATTTAGTAGGAATTTACCTTTTATTGGCGAGGGCAGTTAATTTAGCAGGTTGATCATTATGCAGATTGTCACAAGTGCCTTGAGGATTTTATGTTAACCCCCCAAAATTATCTAAGAGTATTTAAAATTACTCTTTTTTTTGCTGTATTTTGCATGTGCAAGTTTGCCTCTTTAATTTAGCTCCTTTAAGTTTGCTAGAAGTTTTGTGGCAGACTAGAGTGTCCCAAGAGGGCGCCAAATATATTTAAATTAAGAATTCAGAGAAGGTAGTATTTATAGGGTGGGGCTATATATAAGGAATGTTGGTTTTTACTTTACTGTCATTTGGAATGGGTTCTTTTTGTGTTTCATATTGTTCTGGTTGGGTGTACAGTGGTTTTGATATGTACCAGTCAGTCTTGGGATGGAGTTTGAGGAGAGCAGTCTGTCTTAATATTATTCTGAGTCAAGGCTCGCAATAAATCTAAGTCCTGTGTGGGCTTTAATGTTATCGAAGTATATTATCCTGAGTGGATTGGAAAACTTCCCAGAGCTTGTTCTGTGTGGACTTTGTCCTTTATGGACACATCAGACATGTCCTGTGTGGACCTGCATCAAACACTAAATCCTGAGTGGATTTAGGTTAAAGTAAGACGTAAGACGGCTAACCATCAAAAAACCCAAGCCAGTGGGGTACGCTACAACTACATTTCAAGAACATAATTTAAGACCACCCAACTCATGAGGCTTGCACGAAACTGCTGCATACATGTAAAAGCTTAAAGAGCTCCAGCAGAATGGAGCAACAACAGAATCGTCGCCCCAAAGCTTCGCAAAAGGAGATGGGCAAGTAACTGAACACCCCCCCCCCCCCCCCCCCAGTCACCAAGAGAGAGCTGAAAAACATTGAACATTTGCCTGCAATGAACAATCATGAACATTGGAAAGTTTTTCGGGTGGCTGGCTTAATCAAGTAGAATCTGAGATTCTCATTGTCGTTGATTAATTGTGCTTGATTAATTAATATTGTAATATTGTGAGGAGAAAAGGTGTGCCTCAATCCAGACTAATCGGTCTAGAGAAAATCTTGTGGAGAACAGTCAATCTAGTCCCTTGCTTACACTTGCTCATTAATTTGTACATAGTAGTGATATGGTTTTCAATGAATTTATAGGGCATTACTGTTTCTTTGTTATTAAATTAGATCAATTTTTAAATATGTAGTTTTAACATGTTTCCCCGAAAATCATTTAGCTTGTGTTTTGTGCAAGTCTTACTGCGTAACTGAGTCAGCCAGGGGAAATTCAGTCCCATGGTGTGACACAGATCTCAAACACCTAGGCCTGCTTGTTGAAGCCAGGTGAGTTGGTCAATAGAGTCAACAGTCATAATTGGGTTCAATCCGGCATTAATTCCACTTTTTGCGTGTCATCTGTCATTATTTAGTAGGAATTTACCTTTTATTGCTGAGGGCAGTCATTTTACCAGGTTGATCATTATGTAGATCTAAAACACCTACTTGTTGACATAGATAATGTAGATGTTGGAGATATTGTGCTGTAAGTACAAACAAAATACACCGTTTATTAAAATAGTAAATAAGCAGTGACAAATTTATTTAGATATCTTTGTGTTTTATTTGTTGTTGCAAACCACTTTCGAACCAAAAGGACATGTGGTATAAATGCAAAAAAATAATTGATGGCCTGATGTTTCGACCTAACAGAGTCTTTCTCGAAGGCCAATTTTTTTCAAGTTTTTTGTTTATAATACAATATTAGGGGAAACAAATATCCATCATACCCCCATCTTATTAGTCCTGAAATTTGACAACAGTAAAACTGATTGAATTACCTTCCACGGATTACAGTAAAAACAATTAAAAATGCATTCAATATGTTCCGCCAATCAATGACAAGGATATCTGTGTGTGGTGTAGAAAATTATTGTTTTGCTGTGAAACTTATTTAAAAGAAGAAGTATTTGTTGAATCCTTATGATTGGAGAGGTTACAAGTTATGAGATGTAGAAGGCAGTTTTTATCGCTGGATGATGGTATTTGGGTTTAAGACATTTACTTTTTTACATAAAGAATGTCTGGAGAGTAAAGTTATCATGCAAAAAAAATAAAGAGCGAGAAAACCTTTTGTAAAAAAGGACTTTTGTAAGATTTGTTTCATCCTACAACATTTGGATTTTCTCCTTTTGGCTTGCTCTATGATCAAACTCTTTCAAACCCAGCTTGAACTTTGTCACAGATATTGACAAAATAGGGAGCCTACCATTATTAAGGGCAAACTAGCTCAGTTCGTAGAGCACCAACACTTCAGTGTTTTCCTTTAAACACCCCCCCCTTTCCCGTATTTTAAGCAACAGCTACCACCTAGGTTTTCAAAACAAAATGTATGAATTTTTCCCATTGAAATAAGATCCATGGCAAAGTTGACTTGTACTATGATACCACTTTTTAGGGTGAACATAATTTTTTTTAGATCAGTCAATCTATAGATAGTACTCATCTAGGTTAGGATAGTTTGCAAGGAATGCCAGAAAATAAACAACGAATTGTTTAACATGATGGACCGCACAAGGTTTCTTGCCAAAAACTCTGCTAATGTCAGTGTTTGTCACAGATCAGTTCTAACTGCAGATTTTCCTAATGCTTGAGAACATTTTGTAAGGACTGTCAAACTTGTACAAACAACTGCCATCCTTTCAATCAAAGTTTCATCTGTAATATTTCACAAACATTAAAAACATTTACCAGGAATGTTGTTTTTTCCGTTAGTAAAACAAGTGCTTCGTTATAAATTTACCTTCTTGTAGTAAAGGCATGTTTTTGGTCTGAGACATCTACTTGTTGATGGGTGGTATTCCTTGAGACGACCATACCTGTTGATGCAAACACAAATAAAATTGTAAGTTATTGTATCAACAAAATAAGTTATGTTAAGGTAAAGTAAACCTGAACAAGAAAACTCAGGGATTTCTTTCTTCACAAATCCCCTGGTTAAAAACCAAGTACATCTATCTATGCCAAACAAATGATGTATTTGTTATCTTGCAAATGAGACCTGAAGGCCAAGTTTGCACTTTGATCCAACTCTTTGAAGCCAAAGATATTGACAAAATAGGGAGACTGCCAACATTAGGGAGAGCTAGCTCAGTTGGTAGAGCACCGGCATGTTGATCGGGAAGTTGCAGGTTAAAATCTGTGGTACTAAATTTGTCTTTGTTAAATTCAAAACTAAGTAAAACAAATGTGAGCAAGTAAACTTGATGATTTTGATTTTAACACCCCCCCCCCCTGAATTAAAAGCAAAAGACATCCATCTAGAATGTCAAAACAAATGAAAAAAAATTCCCATTGAAATTAGATCCAATGGCAAAATTGGCTTGAACTATAATCAAACTTTTTCAGGTGAATACAATTTTTATAGATTAGTCAATCTATAGATAGTAATCATCTGGGTTAGGGTAGTTCGCAACTCGCAAGGAATGGCGAAAAATAATAAACAGATCATTTAACATGATGGAGCGCACAAGGTCTTTGCCAACATTTCTGTTAATGTCAGTTTTTGTCATACATCAGTACCTGCCAACTAAAAAATGTCCCAATGCTTGAGCAAATTTTGCAAGGACTGTAGAACTAGGAAAAAAATCATGTTCTTTTAAACAAAGCTCATTTTGTAATATTTCACAAACATTAAAACCATTTAGCCAGGAATGTTGTTTTTAATCCTAAGTAAAACAAGCACTTGTCTAAAAAAATATAAATTGATTGGTTATAAACTTACCTGCTTCCACCTGAAGTGAAGGCTGGCTTCGGGTCAGACAGCATGATGTCGGTCTCTGACATCTACTTGTCGATGGGTAGTATTCCTGATTAAGACTACCATACCTGTTGATGCAAACGCACAAAAAATTGTTAGTTATTGTATCAACAAAATAAGTTACTTTCAAGTATAGTGAACCTGAACAAGAAGACTCAAGGATTTCTCTCTTCACAAATCCCCTGGTTAAAAACCAAGTACATCTATCTATGCCAAAACAAATGATGTATTTATTCTCTTACAAATAAGATCTGTTGGCCAAGTTTGCACTATGATCAAACTCTTTGAAGCCAGCAGGAAGTTTGTCAAAGATATTGACAAAATAGGGAGACTGCCAACATTAGGGCGAGCTAGCTCAGTTGGTAGAGCACCAGCATGTTGATCGGGAAGTTGCAGGTTAAAATCCGCTGTAGTAAATTTGTCTTTGTTAAACTCAAAACTGAGTAAAACAAACATGAGCAAGTAAACTTGATGGTTTTACTTTTACCCCCCCCCCCCCCCGAATTAAAAGTTAAAGACATCAATCTAGGTCGACAAAAAAAAATTATGTATTTTCTCATAGAATTATTTCTATGATCCAATGGCAAAGTTGGCTTGTACTATGATCAAACTTTTCAGGTGAACAACATGTTTTCTATTATTTTTTAATGTAAACTGTTTGTAATTCAGTCGTTATGCTGCAATGAGCAGTTTTTTTTAATAAACCATAAACCATATTAATAATAATTTTTAAAAAATCAAATACTTTTGCCAGGAATGTTGAATGTTGAATATGGCAAAATAATGATAAATTGTCTAAAACAACCTTATTTAGAAATCTCAGCCCTGCAGTGGCATAAACCAAACATTTTTTTATTTTGGGGGCAAAGACATATTCGGGGGGGGGGGGGGGGGGGGGGGGGGGGGGTGTCCATTTAATGTGCATTTTTAGGTCATTAACTGGGGCGCTGTACTAAGTTTTTAAAATTAATTATAACATCTGCGGTCAGACTAGCACCTCGGCTTACTATTGTACATAATGATGGGAAACCTCAATTTGCTATGATTGTCCCCACACAAAGCCACTAACTTGAACTTCCAGGACCATTGTGGTCCCAACCATGGAGTTTATATCTTAGTTTAACATAGTTTATTACCATGAAAATGAAATATGTTGTTGGGAATGTAAACACTACAATGTAGGCCTAAGTGATAAAAACTATGAAAGTAAAATAAATTCAACAATATAAGGAAGAAAAACCGAGAATTAAACTTGACCTCAGCTTCCAGTTTTGCCAAAAATTAAAAAATTGTGCCCACCTGAGCTCCGATCACGAAACTTTATGTAAACGCTTGCTTAGGACGCGTGCGGTGAAAAGCCTTTTCATTGGTCGTTGAGGCGTCAGCGCCCTCTTTAAAATGCGTCGCGCATTAATTTTACGCCAGCGCGACCATCGTGCGTCTGCGTATAAACCAGCTTTTAGTAATATTGCAAATTCGGGCATAGATTTACAAAAGGGTTTTACTTATAAAAAGTGAAGATCAAATAAACATCCTTGTTCCAGAGTTTTAATTTTGTTTCAATAAAAATTTATAAATTATTTGTGTATTTAATAAATTAGAAGTAGGCCTAAGCCCCTAATGAGTATTTTTATTAATTGAACCACATTGTTCAGATTTCTTCATGGACATAAATAAAAACAAAGATTTGATTTCAGAAAAAGGTCCGTCTTCTTTTGACGTGTTTTCTCGTTCCGATACGCGCGAGACTTAGTTAAGTTAGTCTATTGTATCACACTGCACTGCACACCACACACCACACACAGACTCACATGCATTGACATGTTGACAATTCTCGTCTGCTCGTCTTTGCACTTTTGCAGTACTCACACTCACAGACACCGAGACAGTAGGCCTAGTATTTTATTTGTCGAACTGCCAAGATAGGAAAAATGACAAGCACGCACCCACCAGGCCTGAACCTATGGTCCAAGTAGAATTCATGGCTGTAAAGAATTTTTTGTAAAAAACACAGCACTTCTCAGAAAATTGAAACAAAAGTTTGATAAAATTCTTACCCCACATTTTCCAATATGGCGTGTGAGCATTGCTTTCCCCCACAAAAATAAGTCAACGCGTGTTTTAGTGACTTGGCACTTTCTGCCGAAAACACCCCAAATTTCTTCACAATATGTGAATGAAAATCCTAGTGAACACTATAATTCTGTCGACAAGAAAATTCTCCACTCACCAATGCACTTGTTGTTAAAATTTGATCATCTAACTCGGCTGAAAACCTGATTTTTTTGGAGGAAAAGCCACGAGTCTTGTGATGTCGTCTTAATTTTTTCTCCGGTAATAAAGTTCAGCTTGCCGTCCCTCTCTCTCATTGGTCAGCGGGCAACCCTGGGTGTATTTGCATATCATTTGCATACCAAAGCCCCAGGGACTTCGCTTTGTCTAAATGACCATATTTGGTAATGGATCGGATGGGTTTTTTTTCAGGTATGGAGAAATAAGTATATACCACACATTCGACAATTAACACATCTTACCACCGGTGACTTACAAATGGGAAACACTGCACCGTTTTGGGGGTAAGGAGAATTTAAAAGTTGATCAGAGTCGAAATTTGATATGTTTTTCATGAAAAACATATTTCAAACTCACTAAAAACTTCCAAAAAGAAATTAATCAAAGACAGATGAATATTAAATTTGCACTTTCTGCATTCCATCGTCACTTTGGAGGCTCTTTTGGAGGTGTATGCGCTATCCCAGGGCCCTATTTCATTGGCAAAGAATCGGCGCTTACGGAAGCAGGATTCTGCGCTTACGTCAAGCGTCGCGACGCGTCGGGTCAGCCTCGCTAACCTGTGGATGGGCAGCGCGCCGTATATCGATACACCTATAAGCAGCATACCATTACCAACTTGCAGACAATCTTTCTGATTGGTGTGTAAATTACGTAAGATGATTGATGTTTTTGCCAAAACATGACGATCAGTTTTTTTAAGACGGCCGGCATGTTCCCCCTACGTCTTTCTCCATAGATTCTGTTGATTTAATTAGTACCCAGTAGGGCCTATATGAAATTACTCGGGGTTGCACAATAACGTAACATGGAATCTTCATGTACATGACATTGTTTCCAGAGCCTTTCTATTGCAACGTCACAGCCCGAGTTTTTGCCAACCGAGGTTGGAAAACTATGGAAACCCATAGGCCTAACTGCAATTGATAAAACAGCTAGCCATAGCCTAGTTTGTAGCAATGTTAGGCCTACACAAATATTGAAAATTAATGTTGTTTGTTGGAAACAAATCGAACAATCACGGGAGGTATTTCAGTTCATGAATCTTTACAGAAAATGTTGAATTTTGTCATAATTGATATTTTAACACGATTGAATGTTTTGCTTACATTCGGCCGTCCATGCCAACCTGCACACTTTGTTTATCAACAATGGAAAGGTCTATACTCCTTATCATTGTTGAAAAAAGCCAAGGTTGACCTAGTCTTGGCCCAAAACGTCAGTGATTGAGAGCGAGTCAAGTTGGTTAAATCACGGGTGATAAGAGCGCGCTACGAGTAATAAACCGAGCGCAGTAGGCCCTCACTATCCTACCGACACTGACGTCTTGGGCCAAGAATAAGGTTGACCAGGATAAACTGTGTTTTGATGGTTATATATAGTCCAGTAGTCGAATATGCCTGTCAAGTGTGGCTTACGTCGATAACACAAACAAAATGTGAACAAATTGAGAAGGTCCCGTGCATTCTGCATTTTGTGGATCTAGGTATAGGCCTACAGGTTATGATCACTCTCTGAAATCAAGTAAACTAATTCTCTCCAAGAAAGAAGACAAAATCTTTTGCACAGTTTTGAGGAGAAAATACTCAACTCCAACAAATTTCGTTATTTGCTACCCCCCCCCCCCCCCCCCCCCCCCCCCCCCCCACCACCCCCCCCCCCCCCCCCCCCCCCCCCCCCCCCCCCCCAATTAGGAGCAGTAGAAGAGTTGTCAGGTCCAATGCACAAGCTTCCATTAATAGTTCCCTTTTGCAATTACAGACAGAACAAACATTCCACAATACCATCTCTAACGAAACTCCTGAATGCTGGTATTGATTTGTATTATGACCATCATGCTCACTCCTCGTTTTGAATTTTCTACTCTTCAGTAGATTTTTTTTCTCAATTTGCTATGTAGGTCCTAAGCCACTTGCTAAGCCACTTGACTCTCGTGTTTGTTGTATTTTTGTAATTTTAACTTTACTTTAATATTTTTAATTTTTAAATAATGTTAAAGCAATTTTTCTTCTTTTTTAACTTTGTACATTGAAGTGATTTTGGCCTCTGTGCCACCTGTTTCAATAACGTGATAGTAATAAACCAGAAATGGTGTTCCTTAAGACACGTTCATTGATTGTCAGATACCCGGTTATGAACGTGACCTTGAACTCAAGGCATCATGAGACGGTTCATTTTGACTCTATTCTGTGCCCTAATTATAACTATAAAGGTGATGTTGAACCTGACCCCAAACCTGGCTCACTGACTCTAATCTTAACCCACAAAACATTGTTCATGATCCTGACCTTCACTCTGTACTGTAAGTCCGTAACCCTTATTATATCCACTATTCAACCTAAACTTAATTTGCGTACGATGCCTATAAAAGCTAAACTGTTCTGGCCTGTCAGAGCCGGCTTGGACCCGGATTAAAGGGTGTGTACAACATTGGTAAGAATGAAAATATAAATGTTCACAGATTTGCACATAACTTACATGGTATAAAGAATGTCATGGTGGAAAACTTCCCTGGAAATAGTTTTGCTTGAAATGCCATAGTTTTTAGGAAATGAGTAAAAATAATATATTATCCTGCAGGATAAATTCCGATGTTTGAAAAGAAGTTAAAATACATAAGGGGGGTTTTCACTCTTTTCTCATGACTCCGAAGACCGATTTGGCTTAAACTTTCACATGTTTGTTATTTCATGTATAGTGTTGGGTCACATCAAGTTTGGATGGTCTTTGGCAATTACCAATGTTGTACACCCTTTAAAGGACCCATATATCTCTGTTAAATAGTTTTTGTTTTGTTTTTTACTTTCTATATAATGTTAAACTTATTATAATTGTTGTTGATAGTCTTAATGGTCCGATTTACGCGTCTAGTATTAATAAACTATTATTAACAGAAACCTACAAATATTTCTTCATTATTTTGTGCGTCTGATCTCCTGTCTCATTTTAAAGGTCAAAAGTCATAGTCGTAGGGCATAAACCCTTTTTTCGTTTACCTATCTATCCTATAACTATAGGTTTAAATGTAACGTCCGAGCGATTTCTTTCAAGCGGCGATTTGGCCCAGCGGGCTATAGCTCACGGAATTCTGGGGTTGAACTTTTAGTTTTTTACCAGTAATGAATAATTGTTTTTTCTTGTAAATGTGTAGGCTAAGCTTGAACTGGGCACCTTCTTTCAGCTCACTGCAGCAGTCAGGGGCGGATACAGGGGGGGCGTGGGGGGCGCACGCCCCCCCCCCCCTTTGCTTGAGAAAAAAAGAAAAAAAAGAAAAAAAAACATCAAGGAGAAAAAATGAGGGAGAGACAAAGTTAATGACATAGGCATTTTTTTTATTATAAAAAAGCTACTAATAATCCGTACCTCGTACACTTTGTTTCATTTGTGGACCACTATTAATATTATTCACTGACTTATGAGGAATTACACGTGAATCTGTGTGTGTGGACATCGTGTTTTTCTCACACACTGAACATAAGCGCGAAACACCTGCACATGCCTGGCGCGGGGTCCGGGGGGCGTGAAGATCACCGCAGCGTGAGTCGACCATTGCCGCCAGTGTGTACATTGTGCAGAAGTTTCTGGCTGGAGGTCAGCACGCGCGCGCGCTAAATACAATGTGACTTTTACAATACGAAGTGAAGACATACATAGCCCCATGAATAGGGCCAATCCACTTCGTATCCTTGGCTCTAGCACCATTGCATTCCTATTTTTGTGCCCGATTTAATTTTTAATCCGGGTTATGAAACTTACTGATCGAATGCTACTGTACTTGTAGAAAGCCCTAATGCTTAGTTGTTTTTTAAAAACATCACAGATCTTTTGGGAAAATTCTTTGCTTTTCGAATCGCGAGTGTGATTTTTCCTCCACATATTATTAACTTGCTCGAAAACCATTGTCAGGTTCCCTTAACAATCCACAACAGTTATACGATCAACTGCTGATATTTAATGGGGACCAGACTGATTCACTCAGTGCGCCATCAAGGTTTTGTGAAATACGTGTAATGAGGTGCGCATCTTAAGCCCGTCTGCGCAAAATATATTATGCTCAGCGCATTATGTAAATCAGCATGGTCCCCATTATAGATCGTATAAATGTTGTGAAATTGTTCAGGGAACCCAACTAGCTAGTATGGTTCTCGCGCAAGTTGTTAATACGTGATCAAAAAATTCACTCTCGCGACTCGAAAGGCATCCAATTTTCCCCCATATCCGTGATGCTAAAAAAAAGTTTAGCATTAGGGCTTTCTATAAGTAGGCCTACAGTAGCATTCGATCGGTAAGTTTTATAACCCGGATTAAAAATTACATCGGGCACAAAAATAGGATTGCAATGGTGCAAGGATACGAACGAAGTGGATTGGCCCTATATGGGGCTAGTGAAGACATCATCGTATAATCATGGTGTCTCACTCTGTTCAGAAAATCACAGATTGTTTTTGTATTCAAGAAAGAGGGTTAATATCTGTTGTGTTTCGTTCAAACTATAGTAATTATCAATTGTGCAGATAATACACCGATGCAGGGCTGGGGAGGAGGCCTCTAGGCCTACCCTCACATTTTCGTACATTAATGTTATTGTTGCTCGATTGCGCTGTCACTGAAGACAAGCACAACTTGTTCTTATCAGTATATAGTAACATATTTTGTGTCACATTCTAATCCTCAAGTATGTGAACAATTATTATAGACAAAGAGACCCTATTTGGTTAATTATATTATTAAAAATTGCACTATCGTTTGTCTCACCCAACAGTTCCCCCCCCCCTGAATATTGTATTAATTGTAGCCTGCATTTTGATTTTTATAACTCAGGATGGCTGATTCAAATCAATGACTCCCAACTCGAAAATCAAGTTTTAACAATGATCTTGCTAAAACAAAAGTGGTCAGATATTTTTAGAGATCGCACCACAGAGCATCTAGAATCCTAACTGTTTCGGAGCATTTAAGCGGGCCCCGGAACCGGCCCATGGGCTTCGCGTTACGCGCTCGAAGGAGCCGAAAATTTCATTCACCATTTGCTGCTTGGTAAATTTTCACGCCCCCCCCCCCCCGTTTGGAAAATCCTGGATCCGCCCCTGGCAGTCACTCTCTCTCTCTCTTACCGCTCTGCTACTGACCTGATGAATGTTACAATGGCCTGACTCACAAAAATTGTCAGAACACTTTTTCCCGGTTATACCCTTGGATTTTTGGCTAATCTGAGGGCTGACCAAGGGCCTTCTATAGGGCTTGGCATGGGGTGTAAAATTTATAAGGGCTGATGAGGGGCTACCTCAGCTCTGAGACACACCGGTCAATCAGCGATTAGGCTCGGGGTCATATGGGGGTGATGTGCTGGGAGGTTGCTGGGCAGTCAAGTCAGCCATAGGCTGGGCTGGTTGGACTGAAGGCTTGGTGTGATGGTAGGGATGGTATAAGGGATGGCTTGGCTTGGGATGATAAAGCTGGGTGGATGACTTTGGGCTATCGGCTGGGGTGCTGGGATGAAGACAATCATTCAACCAGTTGGATTAGCTGATGGGTACGGGTATGGAGACGGATGCTGGGGTGTGGCTGGCTTGGGGAGATGGGCATGATCAAGTGAGCTGGGTATATGTAAAAGATTGGGCTATTGGCAAGTGTTAATTGGTTTCTAACCACTATACATATTTTGTGAAACTTTAAATACAAAAACAACACCTCGTTGGCTCAGTGCTTTAAGGTAATTATTTGCAACTTCCTAAACTCGTAATGATCATCAAAAGATCACTTAAATGCGTAAATTTGAGAAAGAAAAAAGAAAATCAACAAATAAATGTTTTACTTATACATCATTAAACCATAATTAGGCCTATTTACCTGGAGCTCCAAAATATGCAAAAGCAATTTTATGAAATCATGCTAATTTAATACACTAGGCCTAATGACCTATTTTTGTTTTATTTTGTGGATACGCCAATTAAGTGAGGACACTGGTCTTTGACAATTACTAAAAGTATACCCTATGAAATAAATTATAAAATAACATAATTACATGTGATTATATTTATACGCCAAAATAAGTTAGTGGCCTGACGCTTCGACCCTAGCAGAGTCTTTCTCGAAGGCTAAATGACAACACACAACACACAACACACATACAAGCAGACAAGCAGAAGCAAACATTTTATTTATACGCCTTAAAAATAATAATGAAATAAATAATCAAACTTACATTGTTAGCTTTCCCAGAGATTGGATTGAATTTACGCAATAAAACAAAGTTCAACAGAATGTTCATACTTGCATGAGTGTCAGGATTTCGTATTTATATCAGAATGTCAGGGTCAGTTTCAGCAGTTATTTGTATGATACTCCCGTAAATCTGATCACTTATAATTATCTCACCCGCAAAAGCCGTTTGGATATAATAACAACAAACTCTTGATGTAATAGAGCCTACAACCTGAGCAACATTTACCAATAAACCCTATGCATGTACCAACTTAAAGCATGACTGACCCTTGACCTAGGTTCATACAAAAGCTAACATGTGTACATGATGCCTACTTCATAATTTCTTTCAAATTGCATCTTCTCTATAGTCACGAGACGTCTGCACTTAAGTTTTGGTTTGTTTATGAAGTGCGCCCTCTCCAGATCAATTTAGTACAGTTTTACATGGAGGGAGTTTCGATCTCAATTTGTTTTTCTATTTCTATCTAGAAATGTCCCTTTTGACACAAACTATGACGCTGTATGGGTTATCTGGCTGCTCACCAAAGGCAGGAGAATCACTGGATGTTTTAAAGGTATGTTTTAGATTATATATAGACAGATTTTATCGGGTTTTCAGTTTTCTATTTGTGTATATGGCGACTGTACCACGTTCGTTAACTTAGTGAACAGAGTCCTTGCCAGTTGCTCTATTGTATTGAGTATACTCAATCGTGTCAATGTAAACATACCGTTAATCCGGTATCTGTCATTAATTGATGTGTTTGGTCTGTATGCCTGCCCCCATGCCCAACTGACGATGCCTGCTGCGTGTTTTGTTCACCCACGCTCTGAACTCATCTGATCCTGAGCTATTATTATTTAAATAGTTAAATTATTGATCTACATGCATCATCATTTTTATAGTCACACAAAATAGCCCACCTTACATAAACTAGTATAAAACCGATGTTAAAAGAGAGCCATAACATTAAATAACAGCCCAACAATTAGGTGGGCTACGTGCATCACATCCTGTCTCCGAGCTCCCTCCACTAGTCCTCTTACTGAGTGACATTGCCATTGATGATTGAGCACTGACTCTCTATAAAACAGCTTCAGAAACCCGAATACTTGACCATATTTTAAATTGCAATACAACACAAACAAACTCGTCCCTTTCCCGTGGCTGTAAAGTCTATGCTATGGAGGATGTTGTCTGTCTGTCGCCACGTATTACAATTAAGAATGTACAATTCACTACAACTAGTCCCATAAATAGGGCCAATCCACTAAGGATACAAAGTGGATTAGCTCTAGTCTATTAAAGGGGCTAACTACAACAAGAGTGAGTGACGATGAATAACTAAATGCACACTGCAGTAACCACCAACTACTAGTGTAGCAATACAAATATTAACTATTGTTAAAACTACGTCTCCTGAGGTGATCCTCGGTGCATTCTATTCCAAAAGGCAAGGCCTTGGGGAAATTAGACCGCTCCGAGGCTCACCGAGGGAGTCATAGTTTTAACCATGATACATTGTAGGCTATAGCAGGAGCACTAGCACTAGCAGTCTTTGTTTATGACCCCCCATACACATATTGTGTCTGAGTAGTAGATGTCTACCTGTAGGTACCATAAAGCTGCTTTTGCTACGAGTAACGTACATTGTTTGATGAATGTATAGTTTGTATGGGTTTCTAGTAAAAACAAGACATTTTTATATGTGATGTGCTCTAAACCAATCAGAATCTTAAATAGGGGTGTTCTAAAGTAATATTAAAAGTGACACAGAAGTTTTTGGCTTCAATAGTAGAATGTGTTTTATGGTAATGGTAAAGTTGTTGATGAATGCCAGTGTCTTACCTTGTTTGTTATTTTCAGATTGATAATTAATTGACATGGAGGACCTACATCATTGTTGGTTTAGAGGCCCCAGCCGGCTAGCATGGCCATTGACGATTTGAATCAAAGATCAGACTAAAACTTTCCTAAGTCACGGGTCCATAGAAAGTCATTTTCAAATAATGGGATAGATACAAAAATCCCATTAGTACATTTTCACTGGTACAAGATTGTATTTTTAATCATAATTAGTGAAAAATTAGTGTGGGGAAGGGGGTCTTAACATCTTTCTTTCTATATAAAAAAAAAAAATGACTTTCTTTGGAGTAAATCACTGAGTGAGAACAGAACTGGTCGTTTTTAAAAGCTTTTGATTTTGGTTTGTTCATGACTTTTCGATCTCTTTTTGACATTTCTCTGCAGTTGTGTTTTTGTGATTGAATTCTAAGCAAGTTCAGTCTGTGCCAACATCCGAGAAAGCCAACTCTACTATTGAGGGTCTCGCAGTGAAGTTGATGGAAAAACAGTTGTATTACTTTGAGGAGCTCATGATATGATCACCTGTTAGTGATGAAGCTGTGAGATGAGGCAGAAGTTGATCAAGAGTGGAGACACCTCAGAGTAGAGACAGTTGATGGAGAGACATCCACAGAGGTGGATAACAACAAGGTGTGCACCATGTTTTACGGGTAAAAATCATTATCTTTTTTGTCTCTCTCTTTTGAGAAACATATAAATGTATTCTCTCTTTAAAGGCAGGTACACTTTGGGTAATTATTAAAGATCAATAACTTGGTGTACCCCAACAATGCATAAAATAACAAACCTGTGAAAATTTTGGCTAAATTAATCATCGAAGCTGCAAGAAAATAATGAAAGAAAAAAATACCTTTGATGCTTAAAATTGTGTGATTTCAGATGCCTGCGAAAGGCTTCATGCCTAAAGTATTTCTCAGATTCAAAATTTGGGGGTGAAAATTACCTCTTGTGCTCTAAACCTACAGTACTTCAGAGGGAGTCATTTCTCACAATGTTTAATACTATCAACAGCTCTTCAGTGCTCCTTACCCTAACCCTAACCCTAGCATTTTATGCACATTTTTTAAATCAATAGATCAAAAACCTTTACACCAACCCTAACACTTAAGTTTTTATGCTAATTAATTTAAGACTTTTCATCAACAACCCTAACCCTAACCCTAACCCTAACCCTAATTTTGAAAAAAAACATAACCCTAACCCTAACCCTAACCCTAACCCCAACCCTAATTCTTACAAAGTAAGTTTTTATGCTTATTAATTTAAAATGGTTGATCAAAAACCCTAACCCTAACCCTAACCCTAACCCTAACCCTAACCCTAATTTTGAAAAAAAACATAACCCTAACCCTAACCCTAACCCCAACCCTAATCCTTACAAGTAAGTTTTTATGCTCATTAATTTAAGACTTTTCATCAACAACCCCAACCCTAACCCTAACCCTAACCTTAGCTGTTCCCTTTTGTCAATTTACTTGAAAATGAAGTCATGTTTTAATCAATATGATTTATTATTGTGTGTACAGGAATAGTTCCCTATTGGTCTCGCAGGGAGCTTTGGAATCTACGACAGGAAAGAAAGGCCCCTCTGCAGAATGCAACAACACACCTTACCTAACTGATATTCTGAAGTGTGGAATGCTGACTGTTCCAAGGATACATGCTTGTGCTCTGTAGAACTTTTGTTGCTTCGGATTACAACTCTAGAGCATAACGTGACATCGTGAAGAATTTTTATATCAAGACATTAAGTCTGGATTACAGTAAATATTGGATATTGTTCTGGATGTAAAGGATCAAAGTTTTCTGGATACGTATTAAGTTTTTATTTATATATTTATTGCAAATTATAAACTAATTGATCATGAAATATATCCAAGCAAAAATTTGTAAGTAAGAAACATAATGAGAAATACAAAACAAAGTTTCAAAGGATGACCAATCTTCAAAATCTTAGAATTTGACCAATCTTCAAAATCTTCAAAAAACAATTTGACAATTAATGACTTCTGATTTTATATTAATATTTAAAATTTTAAGTTAAACTTCTTATGGAAAAAGTTGGAATACAAATGTTAATTTCTTCAAAATCTTAGAAACCATTTAGTTTAGGTTCAGGAATTTTTTTGGACAATTTATGACTTCTGATTTTATATTAATATTTAAAATTTTAAGTTAAACTTCTTATGGAAAAAGTTGGAATACAAATGTTAATTTCAAGCTTTTGATATTTTTATTAAAGAAGAAAACCATGAAAAACGCTTCGAAGTTAATTGTACAAAATATGTTGTTTTTATTTTTGTGCAAACAATATTTTAAATAAAAAGGTACACTTTCAGCATCTTAACTTTCCTGGTTGTTTTTTTTTTTATTTACTCTGTCTAACTTGCCAATGTTAATTTTGTTAAGAGCACAAAATCAGGCTACTCAAAGCAAAAAATCAGCGACGACACAACAAATATAAGATATTAACTTTATTTAAGAAAAATGTAATATCCTTTATAACGGGGATTTTTTTTAAAGTAGTAGTTTCAACTAACTAACCTTCGCCAAAGAGGGCGCCCTTTTAAATAACTAATTTTCGTCGCGGAGGGCGCCCTCTTAAATTTGTATAAACGTGCGTTTATATTATACATATTACCACGTGGTTGTAATATTTATCACGGTTGCAAAGAGTTGGTTTGTTGTGGGAGCGCCGATGGCCTAGTGGACAAGGTTCACGCACGGAGAGCAAGACCGGAAGACCTGGTGGGTTCGAGCCCCGGCAAGGACACAAGGTAAGAGTAAAAGGTATAAGGTAAACTAACATGCACTAACTAACACGCACTAACAACCACCACGCACATGCACAGATGGGAGCGGACGAAAGAAGGAGGGGAGGGGTAGACAATTTTTTTTTTTTTCCAATTTTTTTTATTTAAAAAAAAAAGTTCGGGAAAACCGAAAATTAACGGTCTTTCATTTTTTTTTAATCGGCTGAAACGCACGCTCGTTAATTATTTTTCATTTTCATTCAGAATTCTTTTTTTTAATGGAAAAACCGAAAATTTTGGTCTTAAAATGTGTGTTTTTGACAAGTAGACGCTGTTAAGGACCCCTATGTGCTTATTTTGATGCTCAAACTGCTCTGCTGCATAAATTACGCTTTTTGGTCCGAAAAAACCTTTGAATTTTTGCTTAAATACAAAAATGTGCAAATTAAAGGGTTAAAATTTCTTTAAAAAACCTTTTGAAGATGCTTAAAACTTCACTAACTCACATTTCCACCAAATTATTACACACAGAGTTCAGATCCGTCTGGTTAAGTATGGAAGTAGAAAAAGGGCCTTTACATTACAATTTACAAACATAATCACATGCAATTTTCAACTTTAAATGTAACATTTACCATGGAGGTATGCAAATAGGTTAGAAAATAATTGATTCCCATGATTGACATAAAACTACAACTTTACTGAAAATGTACAAGTTTCGTCCAGCGATCGACAGCCTTATCTGAAACACTTCACAATATTTGATGTTTAAATTCGTTGTTCCTTAGAGCGAAACGCACGACGGGAGCTCTATTTATTCCTATACAATATTATCTAAACCTTCACAACAAATTTGACATGTTTTTTTACCTCCATAACAAATTTGAGTCCACATTATGGTCAAGTACGTTCATGCATCATTGTGAGTTGTTCACTTGAGACAGGGCACCAGACAAAAATGGTCACTGACTGATTAATTGTTATGGTTTAAACTTTTAAAGAGCATGAGAAAAACGTACTTTTTGATAAGTGTAGAATTTGCATAGTGGCAAGCAAATTTGCTTCTTAATTTGTCTTATTACCCTTAACAGCACTCTAAAAACCTCAGCAAGGTATGTTAGCCAGTACAGTGCGTTCGGGCGTCTTTTGAACAGCCTGTTAAGTTTTTGGACTGTCGGACGAGCTTGAAAATGCCCTGTTTATTTGGCCAAGTAAATACCAAAATATTACTACCTAACCCAGTGCTGTGATTACACTGATCGGGCTGGAAGGCACCTCTACAAAAAACGACCAACACTCATCCAAAGTTACAATATTGCCGATAAGTAATTTGTGTGTGATTGACGCTCCTTTTGAGAGCCAATTACGTCTACAGTTTGTTATACATTAATTGTTTCAGTGTGTAATACTTTTGCTTCACTCAAAAGCCAAGCCGCCTGCATTGTACCTTTGTGGTTTTATGACCCAGTTTTATGACCCAGTTTTATGACCCTTATGAGTGAGTATAGTGTTCTTTAAACCTGTAAAGTTTGTAGTTTTGATTGAATTATGGTAGAAACAGTTTAATAACAGTTAACTGGAAATCACCAGTTTATTTTAACGGTTTTGGAAACTAATAGGTACACAACAACAATTATTTGAAAAGGAATACTATTGTGTCCTTATTGTAACATGAACCATGGTCTATTCCTTCCTCCATGCATGAACATACAGTCAGTGTGATTACATAAAAATTACATAAAAATTAATGTGACATCCAAGGATTTCAGGGTTTAGTTATAACAGTTTCTTATGTGTACAACAAACTATTGACAGGGAAAACATAAAAAGACTTGAATGAAATCAAAGAATGGTTCAGGAGTTAATGTATAAAGAATGTAATAATTAAAAAAATATATCAATCCCTAACCATGCACTATTATATATATAATTTAGGGTGTTCGTGTAAAATGTAAATGTTTTCCAAAAAGGGTCGCTGCCCCATTAACCCTTGGGGGGGGGGGGGTTGCACCTCCAGGACCCCAAAACGCCTTGGGGAATTGCGCGGATCAAATTTTGTCAAAACCGACAGCTGCGATACGAGTTTCCACAAACATTTGGACACCCTGTTTTGCAATCCAGTCAAATTCAGACACCACAGATTATCTTAAATCCTCGCTAGAAGCATGCCTTGGTTAACGCTTTACTAATCTCTACTAATCTCTAACAAACAGGGACATAGCTGATCTAAATGAGTTTGTTTTGAAAATATGTTCAGCTTGTCGTTTCTATAAAGAAGGACTGTGATCAGTTTCGAAGGAATGTTTTATTATAACAGTTATAAAAATACAAAGTCCCTTTACATATGACTACTAACGTTAGCCTCGTTTGCATTTTGTTCAAATCTAGTAGAAAATACCTGAATGCAAAAAACAAAAAGCAGTAGTAATAACAATGTATATATTAAAGGTCTGTATACAAGACATTATCAGAACACTTTATTCACTTTTATATTTTGCTTTTAGGTTGAAGTGAACAAAGCAAAATTGACTAGAGTGGGATTTTTACCGACAACCTGTGAGTTAACATGCCAGCGCTCTACCAACTGAGCCCTATATTGGCGGTCTCCCTATTTTGTCAATGTCTTTGTTCGGGGGTGCCAGTCAGAGGCCACAAGTCATTCAACCGTTGGGATCACACCCAAGTATAGGGGATGCGACTTTTTAACCGTTAACTGCCGTGTTTACTTTGGTGTGATCCCTATCTAGTGTCTACACGGCAGTTAACGGTGTAATGGCTTATGACTGGCTCCCCCAAACAAAGATATTGACAAAATTATAGGGAAACCGCCAACATAGGGCTAGAATGCTCAGTTGGTAGAGCGCCTACAAGTAATACGGAGGTCGTTGGTTCAAATCCTGCTCTTGTAAATTTTTCTTTGTTCAACCCAAAATCATTTTAAAAAAATTACCCAGTCAGTTTCCCTTGTAGGGTTTATTATTTGACTTTTGTACTTTCTTTAAAAATTTCTTGGCAAACATGTATACTGTATGTTTTTAAAACACAGCGTCGTTGGTACATGTGGTTTAAAAGAATCATATGAGGACTTGTGAGGATGATGATGTCCTGTAAATGTTGTGTAAACAGGCCCTTTTACAATGTGTATTATTAACATAATAAGCCTACCTCAATATCCCAGAGTTCTATGAGTTTCAGAGTTGCGGTTGCTCGATGCAGAGAGAAGATGACGTGTTTGAATTCATGGTTAAGACGAGCGCCAAGTGTTCTCTTCAGCCGAGATAATGTCTCATTAGAACTGAGGCTTTTAAATGTCAGATCATCTTGAATACACTGCAATAAAAACCCACGTATGCATGCAATCACTCAGCCAAGGATCAACAAGTTTTTATAATAGTCTTTGGGTTGTGATGATTCTGTAAAACCACATCAGGCATGTCCCGCTTTCAGTAACTCTATCTATGAATTTAACCTCAGACAACTGGAGAGCCATAGACGGGAGACATGGGAGGGGTGCTGGTAAGGAGGAAGACAAATAGATAGGCCTACAAATAGGATCCAGAGGGGTAAGAGGACAGGTCATAGGATCCATGCAGAGGGGTAAGAAGACATGTCATAGGATCCAGGGGTGGGGTAAGTGTCATAGGATCAATGGGGGGGTGTAAGAGGACAGGTCAAAGGATCCGGGGGGGGGGGGGGGTAAGAGGAAAGGTCATAGGATCATTGGGGGAGGAAGGTCATATGTTCCGGGGGGGGGTGGGGGGGGGGGGTAAGAGGACATGTCATAGGATTATGAGAGGGTAAAAGGACACGTCATAGGATCATGGGGGGTAAGAGGGCATGTCATAAGATCCAGAGGGGTAAGAGGATATGTCAAGATGGCAGATAAATGAAATAGAGTTTTGAGGAATGAAGGAGATGTGTTTTGGTGTAAGTGGATTGACAAAGTATGGTGCACTATAGAAGGGTAACATGTAGGGGGATGATCCATAGAGACATCAAAGTGGGGTGCATGTTTTGGGACTGTAAAGCTAAAGTCAGCACTAAACAACTATACATTAATCTGGACACCATAGCTGATCTAAGTGATTTTCTTCTGAAAATATAAGATGTTGTTGCAGCTTTTGGTTTCTTTTAAAGCAGGACCGTGATCAGTTTAGGGGGTAAATTTAAGGGGTAGACCTGGGCTGGTACAAATAAGGGGTATGTTTGCGGTGGACTTCAAGGTACACAAGAGCAAAAATTGGTGTTCAGTTTTGATCAAAGAGTGATTAAAAAAAGTTGTGCATGTTATAGATATTATTATATGATCTTTTCAACTCACCAGAACTTCAACAAAATTAGTTTAGTTTGAACTGATGAATCTCCATTCTATGAATTTCTTTACAGGAAGTTTCCGCACGAGGACTGAGAATATTCTGTGGAAAAAGATGTACATAAAAAGAAACTTTTAGAAAAATGGAATAATAATGCAGGCAGTTGCAGTAATTATTAAGCACTGAGTGCACCTGTGGCTTCACTGAGTTCTTAACCCAATTTTATCGACCATCAAATTTGAATAAAACTTTCATACAGTGAGAATATTTTGAAGTTTCCAAACAAAGAAGGAAATTTCTAAATACATTGATTTATCAATCAGATCGGGCCCGATCCAATTTCTGGCTATCTTACCCGTAAAGTTTGATTTATTTGAAATAGCTATTTTTGTACATTTTGAGTAAGTCAAGAGCAGTCATTAAGGTAATGCATGCATAAAAATATGCAAATATTAAGTAGTAGTAAATTAAAACCTAAAATTAATTGTTGGGATCTTAACATTGTTTCATATCCATCAACCATTAACAAACTATTATGCATATGCATTGTCCATGGCAATGCAAAAGTTTTGTAAGCTTTTCGTTTTGAAACAGCTCAACATCTGTCAAAATTTATTCAGAAAAAATAATTAAAACTCTTATTTAGGTGGCAATAGAAATGCCAGGTGAAAATCCAATGTCCTATCAAAAGATAAATAAATAAATGCACATAAAACCAGACATGCATTACAACATTATCACCAGGGAATTTTTCTGTCATTTGCATGCACCACCTATTCTCTAAACACATTGACATTCTATGGAGCTCTTAAGGTCATTTGCAGTTTGTTTAATTGAGAACTTTTATGAGAAACAAATTTGTGTTTAACTATCAAGAATAACTTCTCTTACATTTTTCACCTTTTTGACCCTGAGTTTAAAGCTATGATTTACTAACTTAAAAATGCTTTTTCGTTTATCTCATATACATGTATGATTATTGTTCTTTTATTTTCAGTTTATTTAAACTTCCTATAATTACTTTACAAATGTATATTTGCATTGGAATTAAATGTTGAGTTGAATTGAAATCAAATTGGTTTACCCGGTTTGTTTGCTGCCAGGTACACTATCAAAAGTTGACAATTTTGTTGTTGTAATGTTGTTAAAGGCCTCTAGAGCCATAAATCCATTTTTCACAAGAATTCCCACAAAAAGAAAGTATTCACCACTCTTATCAGCTGATGGTTTAATGATAGTTGCTATTTAAATCATGTGATTGAACTGTGTAGTGTGTATGGTCAGTTGGGGTGGATCAGAGTGCCCAAAACTTGTTTGGGATTGATACAGTATGCCACTGACAAGTGGGCCACTTTTTAACAGCGCAATTCGCAAACTGTATAAATTGTTTGCTTTCTTAAATTCTAAATTCATCCATAGATCTGATTGTGCTCACATACAGTACATTGAGTGAGTTAGTTGCAGTGTCAAAATATTTGAGAGTGAAACAATGCACGCGTTCACGCAGGATTTCGTTGAACATTTTTTATAGGGCAAGACGTCACATTTTGCTTGAAATAAAATTGTATGTTTTTTTATTGATCTTGAGCCAAAATAAGGTCCAAGACTGAGACAGTGAGGTCTGAGACCAAGACCAACACCAGGAAGTCCGAGATCATGCATGCTCGAGATCAAGACCACACAAAATTTGGTCTTGAGTATAAACGTCAAGCTGGCAACAGCCAACCTCACTCATACAAACATTGGTAAAAATGTCTAGCCCAATTTGGACTCCTCCGTTGCAACAAACACTGACGTCCTACCACTCCCAGGGCTAGTTTAACGTCTACATGTATGATTATGAGTAGCACAAATCAATAAGTTGCGATTCAGTAAAGACTACATGTAGATTACAAAACTTATTCTGTCATTGTGAAATCAATCAGTGGTTAACTAATTGGTAGACAAATTTGTGGGTTCCAGTCCTGACTGGAACCCACAAATTTGTGATTGCAAGTCCTGCAGTCTAACCACTGGACCACTTAGCCGTGTTGTGGAACTGGTCAAAAACACTGACCGAGTTTGCACAGGTTTGGCATTAAACTAGTTTTAGTTGGGAGTACAGTATGGTTGTTGTAGTTGTTTTTAACGTGTGTACACAATACACAAATTCACCACTGTCACTGTCAGTATAGTGTCACCTCGCTTGATCTATATCTCTGGACTAGTAGTACGACTCGCGTCGAGTGACAGTGTCCCTGTGAGTTTGTTGTGGCTCAACAAAGCAGTGACATTGATTGAACTAATTAAAAGAAACTCATGATAATAAAACTAGTCACTAGTGCCTGCAGTAAACACCACAAACAGCAACGACTACGTACTGTTAATACTAATTTGTGTAACATGTCTACCACCCTCAGACTCGTGTCAACGTCAGACGTTCCTGTTTGTCCTGTCTCAGTCAGGGATGGCGGGTAAACTCTATTCCTAAACAAACACTAGCTAAGTCACTAGTAATAGTATACATGCTTAGAATAGAATAGATGCTACCGACTCAGAACTAAAACTAGATCGGACTGCAGTCACGACAAAACTTGCTACCAAAACTGTTCTTTATACAATTTCAACAAATAGATAAACGCCAAAAGACCTATAAACCATTTCCATAAATTAAAATGTAAAAACTGAACATAGAAATCTGTACTTACCAGAGTTTTGTGATGAAAACATTTCATTTTAAAAACACACACGTCGTAAAGCAGACGACAGCTCAATGTTATTGTGCAATGTGTTCCGGGTATCCACTACACTACGCATGTGCAGCAAGTTGTCCAAAGTGGGGGCGCCCCCTATCTTGAAAACAACTAAAAAAGAACTGTATTTTTATTTTGTTGTACAGTTTTAATCTCTCAAAACCATTAACTGTTTCTCGCCATATAGGCCATTGCTCTTTATATTAAAATACCAACATTATACTATTGCCCCTACTGTGTCCTCTTGTCAGTTTTTGTTGAAATCTTAAACCCCCGCCCCACTAAAACAATGAAACAAACATAAAAATAATCACTATCTCACTTTTCTAATTCTGTAGGTTTTGTTCCTTGCTCTATGTTTATACCGTGCATGCTTTAATTGTCGTAACATGGAGGTAGGAAGCGTACACAGTCGTACGGGCCAGCTCATTCTCGAGCCAAAAAGTGCAGGATTCAGAAAGATGGATTGTATTCCCAAAATAACAACGGCTTAAATTGTCACTGTGGCCAGGCATTCAAATTTTATCTATGTCAAAACAATGACGTAGCTTGCACCCGTTTAGTATGTAGGCCTAGGTCACTAGTTATTGAATTAAAACATGGATTTATAGTTCTGATGACGTCATCCCACAGTCTTTTAACACTTTGTAGAAGAATGGAAAACCATGCACCTGCACGTACAACTGTCGGAAATAAATAAACCGTCACTTTATTATTTACAGGGAATTCACTAATGAAACCGGAAGCTAAAGTTTAAAAACAATTGTCCTCAGACCTGAAAGAAAGAAAGTATCCCTGAATAGGTTACAATTCTAACCATTATTGGCAGTGCAAATCATTCCAAGAATTCTCCACAAATTGTATTTATTTTGAGGTCTTTAAAGGTGCTGCATACGTTTGGTAATTGGAGCCAACTGATTGTGTTAATCCTGTATAATGTAGGTACATACAATAAAACTAACCTGTGAAAATTTCACTTTAAAAGGTGGTCGTATTTTTGAGATATCACCGAAAAAACGGAGCGAATATTCCACGCAGAAAGAATATTCCCCATAGGAATAAACAGTCTGAGAAGCGTTTCTGACAGAAACGCTTCCCAGATTCAATTTTTGGAGAATAACAAGTGATAAATTTGTCCAAAACCGTAGTACCTCGAAGTTAAAAGTTTCTCAAAATTCATTATACTAACCAAAGCTGCTGTACTTCTTACCAAGTAAGTTTTATATTGCCATTAATTTCCAGAGTCATTACCAAACGTGTACTGTGCCTTTAATGCCATTTTCTTGCCTTTGACAGTAAGCCAAAATATTTAACTGGGCGATTGATATATTTCATAGTTACTAAAGTATAAGATTACATAGAAGCTAACACTTTTTTTGTTTGTGATATTAACTACCAGCCTTTACTTTGAGGAATGTGGAATTTTAGCTGTTTAGCGAAAACTTATGGCGTGGGGATGCATGGTAAACCATGATGGCACGAGTCTATGAATGGAGGATCCTTAGAATGGTTTGCACTACCAAGAGTTTCTCCATTCATGGAGCTAGAGCTACATGTAGGAGCTACGGAACTATACCAATCCACACTGCAAATTCGTGCATTTGAGAGCCACCATGGGTTCATTCCTCCATTGGTAATACAGTGTTATGTATCCTATACGCTGTGAGAGAGCTGGAGAGAGGCATGGTATGAATAATATGTATGAAGTAGTCGACGTCAGCATACAAGATATTGCGTGTGATTGGCCGAGATCGGGTCCTGTGGCAATTTTCATGAACAGAAAAAAAATCGCCAACCTCCCAGCCCATCAACCCTTACCATCATCCCAAGCCCTTATCCCAAGTCCAATGGCTGACTGACTGCCCAGCAACGTCCCTGGCCCCTCAGCACTTAGACATTTTACTCCCCAGTCTCAGCTCAAGGCCCTTGGTCAGCCCTCAGATCAACCAAAAATCCAAGGGTATAGCCAGGGAGAAATTTTTTTAAGACGGGCCATTCTTTATTCATCAGGTCAAAATTCGTATGATTTTGATGAAAGCTCAGTAGCAGAGCGGTAAGAGAGAGTTCTTACTGAGCTGAAGGTACCAGGTTAAACCCTACCCATTTTTAAAAGATATATTTAAAAACAAAACATTTCTGGTAAAAAAAAGGATCCCACCGGGATTTGAACCCCCGAGCTCACAGCTCCAGAATTCCGGAAGCTGTCAACTAGCCTGCCGGGCCAAATCGCCGCTTAAAAAATTGCTCGGATGTTATATATAAACCTTAGGATGAATAGGTTTTTAAAAAAATAATGAGAAGCACCCTATGACCTTTGACCTGTGCATTAGCTAGCAGAGGAAAAAGAAAATGAAGAAATGTTTGTTGATGTCTATTTAAAAATTATTTATTTATACCATATAAAAAGTGCGAAAATTTTACAAAAATTACACATATTTATACCAAATGTGTTTGGCAAGTTTACGTATAGACTACAAACCTTAGGAAGTAGTTAACATACAAAATAATACAAAATAGTTAACATTTAACAGAGTTATAGACCTTATGGCATCATTCAGTAGAGCGCCCTCAACTAGAGGTCATAAGCAGGTTGCGCATTTGCCCATCCTCTGCGCATACAAACAGGTCTATTGGTAATTTAGTCTAAGTATAACATGAAGTACTTGTCTTCCTAATCAAACGTATCAAGTTTTTCAGTAAAAATAAACTTTGCATCTTCTCAAAATAAACAAATTACACTAATTCTACTTTAAAATGCTGGTAACTTATAAAACCACTCATTATTCCCTATAATATAAAATATTGCAATCTCTTCTTAAGTTGCCCCTCCCCCCTCCCATTTTTCAGAGTTTGAAATACACTGTATTTGTTTCAATTTATAAAACTACTATGTACTTCAATATGTACAACCTACATTTTTTAATTTCACTTGGTCACTGCGAGAGGGCGCTCCACTATCTAGGCGCTTTTTATTCATTCTCCTACACATGCCCTAATGAACCATTAATAAGTCTTTTATGCTATAAAACTGGTTTTAAAATATCAAAGATCACTTAAATTTTACTTCTTTATTCCCAAGTCAAATGTGGGATCATTCTGTCCCTTATTAAACACACTGAGTTAATATTCTTGGCATTTGATCAGATAATTATTTCTTTTTTTCCTTATCACAGTTCATGTATTACACTATACCTTACAGATAACGAGGCTGCTTTTTTGCACGGCTTAATTAATAGATGCACTGGCTGCGTATAAAATGCACATCAACAATCAATCTCTGCAGCGCCCGTTTATATTTCTTTTTACCAACATTACGAAGGGTTTTACAATTGAAAATACAATTGAAAATAAAAAATAGTAATATTACTATACACCAATTCCCAACAATAATTTCCTTTGTCACCTATTCCCCCTATCATTCACTGGATGAACAATATGGTAACACAAAATATATCTTGTAAAAATGGAAACCATTTGTTGTATTTAACATAATAATTGACAGCCTATTATTTATTATTCTTAGCACTTTAATGGTTAAGTTAGTTCAGAAAACCCATTTCGTGGTAGTAACTAGTACATTTACATGTATGAGTTATTGTGTAAAAGAAAACTTATTGAAACTAGAAACAAACTTGTTAAAGTTAGGCTTAGTAGATTAGTTCTGATGTAATTGTTTGTTCCCCTCAATATTAATGTTAATAGATGAAACATCCCCCCTGTTAATGTCATCATTTGAACTAACACAGCATGCCATTTTGTGGAGTCAAATTTTTGACTCCACAAAATAGCGGACTGTGTTAGTTCGCAAAGTAAAAGAAAAACCTCGCAATTTCAAGGCATATTTGTGTGGATCATTGTATTCTACTTTTAAAACATCTTTCTAACCATGCATTTTTTAACAAACAGTTACAAACGCTTTTCATAGACCAACTCGCCCGATCCAAGGCAACGTGTCCCTTTAACACGATTGTGTTTATTAACAATATTTTAACAAGCGAATACTAATTTGGGAGCCTATAACCAACCAGTCAAAGTTACTGTATACAACACTGATAAAGTTTAACATCTCAATGCAGAGCATAAATCTTATAAGCTGATAATTAAAAATCTAAAATATTATATAAGTACTCCATTATAAATAAGTACACCATTGCAAGCATTTTAATTCAGTCAGCTTTTTTAGCTGAAGTCATCCTGGTAAGCTTAGTTAAAGGAGGGCCACCATGTGCAGGTTCCAGGATACCAGGCCCCAACACGCTTTCCAGATCGCCATCAGGGCCATTGCACCTCCGGATTAGGAAGGGTCCAGTACGCCACCCCAAGCTTGGTGAACCAGTCCCTGAGGCAGTCCCCTACTGTAGTAAAAACGCGGTCCACTAGCCCCCACGGCCAAAGACTAGGGACTACTCCTGTTCGGTCAACCATTTGTGATCACACCGGAACCATCCACCCCGGCCAGGAGTAGGACCCCACATGCCACGTGCAAGTGTCCAGGTCTCTTTAATTATTCAGGATTTTCCGTGTTTATACCACCATTTATTCCGAATCTCAAAACGAGGCTCTAAGATCTCCAACTAATAGCTCCCAAAACCATATATGTGCTTGCTTGCAATGGTGTACTTATTTACAAGAAAACATCAAACTATTAAACACACCTACATCACCTCAAAGTTGGAGACAACAAATTGCTTGGTTGTTCATTCATGGTTGGCTAAGATGTCTTGATGATAATGATGCTACACGTTGCTCTCCTTTACCTTCAGGATGTCAGTGGGGGTGATTCTCTCTGCAGTTGATTTAAGAGAACTATCAGTAACATCTCCGGCTCTGAAAAGATCAAGTGAGAAATTGCATGCAAGTCAACAATTGCAATGTGCAAACTCCTTGCATGGATGGTATCAGTTTTTTCACAGTGTGATAAGTCATTGGGGATTTTTAGGCTTGATTTTTAACCATTTCCTTTCCTGTCTTATTTTCATCAAAAGTAAACCATAGGACTGTCAGAATGTTTGATAAGTAAAGAAGCTACTAAGATTTGTTGTCTGTTTTCTGTTATCTTTTCAGGGAAGATATTGTTTAGCTTAATAATATCTCTGTCTCCTGATCAGGGTTGTGACCAGAACTTTTTAAGAGCCGGTTAATTTCCACAGAGGAGCGAGCTAAGCGAGGTACCGAGAGCGCTTGCGCGAGGCATTCATCATGGGTCCAAAGGGGGTAGCCCCGAAAATGTTTACATTTTACACCCTTAAAAATACACATTTTATGGGTTCTAGACACTAACAACATACAATGTATTTTGCTGAATAAGAAGTACACATGTTGAGCTATAATATATCAAGTTCTTATACCCAGCCTGCTTATACCTCACAAATTCTAAATATCCTTCATATATCTGGAGCTGACAAGTGAAATGAGACGAGTGTCAAATTTAATCAAATAAAGTATTTGTTATTTATTAAATATAAGTTGTGTAAAATTCTTGCAACCTAATAAGGTAAGTTAGTATTAAGAAAACATAGAATGATCCAGGGATGTGATTCCTCCGGTTTTTGCCGGAAATTCTTTTTTTATTTACCAAAAAGTCGACCCGTGTGAATCGTGTATTAAATCCAGTGAGAAAAATGGGGACAGAAGATCGCGATACATTTGGTGTGCGAGCGCTGAACGCAGAAACCTTTAAAAATTGATGGACTTTTAACAAGTCTAATGTGCAGTGAGTCAAGTACCCAGTAGAAGTCAATGTGGTTTGCGCAGTAACGCACGTACGGTCCAGACTTAAAAATGTTTTTATTGGATTGTGCACTGCTCGGAGATGTGGGCTTTCTTTCGTCATACTTCCGTAAGAAAATAATTTTCTTGTCTATATCTCCCTCGTGAACACATAAATGTGACCAAAATAATGAAGAAACAGTGGAGAACGATTTGTGAACAACTGGTATGGCGGAGCGGCGTGAAGCGAGGGTATCTGTCGTACAATAACGACAAGAAAAATAACACCGCCGCGTGAACGAACGACATGTGCTCACAACTTGGTGAGTTAGATAAAAAATAAAACACATGCATCAAAAGGAGGAAGTCTGGCTACGTGTACTGATGCGTAACGTCATAGAGCAATGAACGTAGAGCTATACGTTCTACTTTCGTCTGGTTTCTAGGTTTTTCTAATGCTTTACTCAAAGGATGCGGCAGCAATCAGACGCTGTGAGAATATATTTTTTTCTGCTAACATGGAAAGGGGAAACATCGCTGCATCAAACAGTCAACTTGAAATAAAAATGACACAACAAGAAATGATCAATCGCGATCGTCGAGGACAAGATTTAACAACACTTTTGATTTTGATAGTTTTCAGTTACGTAAGAAGAATTCCTTAGTTTTTAAGCTTATTTAGAAGCAAAAAGTACCGGTCGGCAATGTCGTAATATTGCTTGAGAGCCGGTCGGGATTTTTTAGAACTGGTTAGTGCCGACCAGCCCCGACCAGTGTAGTCACAACCCTGCTCCTGATCAGGAAACTGCAATAAATAGGGCAAGGTTAAACCATAGTCAATAAATACTGTGTTTTTTTGCAAATCAATCGATTGATTTGCAAAAAAAACAGTGATGATTGCAATCATCACTTTAGATAGTACATTAATTGATACACCTTGTGAAAGCCGAAAAAGGAGAAAATATTAACTTCTGTTGAAATCAGACCAACAGTAGTTGCACAATTATTACAGAGCTCCATTATGGCCCATGGGTAAATATTAAACAAAAAGGTGTTGGATATTCACCTTTTGCTGGAAAGTGTAGCTCCCACATCTAAGGCTGGTCTTGGACATCATTGGTTGATGGATAGATGTCTTTGGAGATGCTTAAGTCTGACTTCAAAACAAACAAATCGCACAGTTTGAAACGTTCAGTGTTTTAGAACATTACCCATCATTAGTTTCAGATGACTTGCTTTACCTTTTACACTGAACACAGCAAAAAATTGGTTTATCAATGAGCAGTTAAGAGTTTGTTGTGATATTTTGGTTTTACATGAAGCTAAAATATTTCAAACCCAACAGAAAATACAAAACCAAGCCTGCTATTCTCTGAAAGCACTGTCAAACAAAATACAATGAATGGATTGTAACGCTACAAAAAAACAAAACTGACCAGTGAAAACAGTTGACATTCTGCACAGAACAAATTCCTTCTCGCAGTAGTGCGATTCAACCACTAGCAAATACAATAATGCCAAATAACACAAAAAAGCACCCCCTACTGATCTACCCACAAAGACTCATGGCTTGAGCTCCGCGTCTTCCTATTTTCCTGAGCGTTCAAGTTGGGAAGATGGGAGGAATGCTCTTTAGGTAAGTATTCGTTCATAAATCATAGACCTAAACTGCACTATTGTGAGGAGTCTAGTCACTCTACTCACCTGTAGAGCCACTACCTATTCATTGTCTATAACCAAGAAAAAGGCAGGGATATGCAACATGCTACTGTCTAAGATGGGTAGTATGATCCCTTTCTTCCCCCAGAGTCTGCCCACAGTCTGCCCAGTTATTATGACTGCTGTGGGGGCTAGCCAAGAGCAAGGCAAGACTTCCTGAAGAATTAGACACACTAGAACTATCCCAGTGTTGCCTCGTACAGATGAGCAGTAAGATCCCTTTCGCACCCAGAGTTCACGAAGCTGTAACGACTGCAGTGGGGGCAAGCCGGGAGAAATGGAGAACTGCCTCAAGAAGACACACTAGAACTATAGCAATGTCGCCTTTTAAGATGAGCAGTAAGATCCCTTTTTTACCAAGAGTTCGCCCAGCTGTAACGACTGCTGTGGGGGCAAGCTGAGAGCAAGGGAGAACTGCCTCTAGAAGACACACTAGAACTATAGCAATGTCACCTCTTAAGATGGGCAGTATGATCCCATTTCTACCCCAGAGTCCGCCCATCCAGCTGTAAGGACTGTCATGGGGAATAGCTGGGAGCAAGGAGGGTCTGCCCTGAAAAAGGCACACAAAACTATAGCGGTGTTGCCTTTTACGACTGGCAGTTTGATCCCTTTCGCACCCAGAGTCTGCCCATCAGCCGTTATGACTACCATGGGGAATAGCTGGGAGCAAGGAGGGACTGCCTGAAGAAGACACACTACAATTTTAGAGGAGTCACCTGGAAAGAGGGGCAGTTTGATCCCTTTCTCCCCCCGAGTTCGCCAAGCTGTAATGAACAGAGCAACAACATACTTTCTGCACAATTACACAAATCTTTATTTGGGACAAGGGGTAAAAATTAAAAGTAAACTTTTTTGGAATTTACCTTTATCTTGAGAGCTTAACGCCTTTACTTTCTTGTTGACGGATAGATCTCATTCGAGATGGCAAGCCATACTGCAACACAAACAAAATATAGAATTTGCAACACTGGTGATTAAAAGCAATACCCACCAGTAAAACAGTTTTAAGATAACTTGAATTTACTAAAGGATTTTGTGTTTGCTTTCAATCAAAAACCCCCGCAGGAAACCAACATTGAAACCACCAAACACAGTTCAGAGGAACTTAAGCATGTCAGGATTGTACTGATTGTTGACAAAATATATAACAGAAGCAACTTTTTGGGGGGACATCAATTGCATAAAACAAGTCTCTAACTAAAGGTTGGTGCTGGTATTAATTTAGTTTAATTATCAGTGATCACTCAGAATGAATCTGGCATGGAAATGGCATGCAGAATTTAAACCATCAAAAGCTTATAAAAGTACCAACTTCCAAATGTGCTGATTAATGTGATTCAACACAAACATCACAAAATTTGCAACAGTAAATGTTTAAAACCATAAGACATCATTTAAACAAATTATTTTCTAAAAATTTTCAATACTTTCAATTAAACAAATTATTAAGGAAAAAGATTGAAAACGGCAACTGAATGGTTGGAGAAACCAAGTACAAAAGGAATATTTTGATTGTTGCAATAAAAATAAGCAATAGTAATTCAGGAGGGCATCAAAGACCCGAAACAGTTTTCCTGAGAAATGGTGCTGGTATGAACTTTATTTATCAGCAAGCTCTCACAACAAAACTTGTCAAACAAATAATGTACCAACATTTTAATAACAAAAACCTCCAAATGAAATTGTATTTATATTTGTCCTAAAATTAAACATCCTAAGGGACAGTCCCAAATTTTTAAATCACTACAGCCAGCCAGAAAACTACTGATAATAACTTTATGTTTTAATTAAACCAGAGTAGTAACAAACATTGTTCACAATTATTACAGAGCTCCATTTGGGACCAGTTAACTTTTTGGAGAAATTACCTTTAACAGGAGAGTGCAGCTGCTGTATCATAGACCAGTCTTGGACACTTGTTGACTGGCAGATGTCTTTGGAGATGCTAAGCATTTCTGAAACACAAGCAAATCACACATTATCCATCAATAAAACAGTTAGGATCAGATAAATTGCTTTTACCTTAAGATTTGTCAATACTTTTAAACAAACATAACTGTTAACAAAACATTGAAAAAGCAAAAAAAAAAATGGTTGGAGGAACTCATGCACAACAGGAATACATCTGGATTGTTGCCCAACGGTATGTTTAGTATTGATTTATTTATCTAGTTCTGCTTTTCTTGACAAGTTTGATTTTCAAGTGAAAGAAAGTATTGGCCAGATACTTTTGGTGACTTAAATTGTTAGTGCTCATTTAAAAGTCCCAATTGTTTGTTCACCACTGCGTAATTTGATTTTTCAAATTTCAATTATCTGCTTTTCAAAACTATTTGTGATTTTGTGACTCTCACGCGAGGCATTTATCTGGAGGACTGGTACTGTTGAGCTGTCAATAACAAGTGAAAATATTATATCATAATTATGTAATTTCGAATATACTTGTTTTTATATTGAATATACTTTCCTTTTCAGGAAAATGGTAACTTGTTCAGTTTGGATGGCAACTTCGGCTTTGTTTGAAAGAAGAGCTCTGGGGTGAGCTATGTGGAGACAAAACATAAAGGGAAAATATTCGCTGCTCAAGAAGATGTTGACTCGTATGTTGGTAGCTACAGAGACAACAATGCAACGGATACACATGTAAGTAATAAACATACCGTTGGGCAAGCTGGACATGTCAGGCTTTCATCAGCTACAGCTCCAAGGTTATGACACCTCAATTTGAAGAAACGATATTCCTCAAAGCACTCACCGACAACATGGCGATAGAGTACGTGTAAGCTGGCCTAGTCATGAAAACATTTGATAAAAAAGTCCAAGTTAGTCACAGGAATTAATATAAATTCATCAAGGTTTACATTCTGTTTTTCAAAATATTGAAAACAATGTGTTTACAAATTACTGTGCAGTTTTCCACTTCTAAATCAAAAGGACTGATCCTGAATTGTCATAGGTGTATACCATAGAAATAGAACCCGGAGAACGCCGAGTGTGTCATTGTGCGTGCGATTTCGTTGTGAGACCATTTTTATGGACGCGCGTACGCAATTTTTTTAAACGCGTGTATTGCTAGAGACGTACGCCGGGTGTTACGGCGCGCTGCCCATGGTAGCGAGGCTGGTCAGTGATAAGCCAGTGATAATATTTTGCCATACAGTAGACGTCATGAACATTGACCAATGAAAACACGTAGAAACGGTCTATGTGCGTTGCCATTTTGCCATACGCGTGTGTCACGTGATGATCATTTTGCCATACACAGACGACACAGAGGGCGGTCGAGCTCAGCGTTCTCCGGGTTCTATTTCTATGGTGTATACGTACATTGAATCACACAAAGTAAGCACTATCACCTTCACCAGTCCTACATTTTACCTTAAAGTTAACTTGCACAGGAATTATGTGCAAGATTTCATTTGATGTACAGGCATCACCCCCCACCCCCTGCTCTGACCCCAAAATAATAAAAAGAATAACAGGGGTTTATTACACTTGGTTTAATATTGCCAACCAGTAACTGATGGTACACATGCACTGTACATACATGCATATCTACTTGCATAATGGTCTACAAATACCCGTGTCATCATCAAGATGGTCTTCATTTAAACTGACAGACCCAATTTTTTGAACATTCAAAATGTATTCGAAAACTTTTGTATGTAACTACTAAAATCAAGAGGTAACTATAAAAAAATAAATAGTAAGATTTGCGGGTACAACCATGTAATAAAACTCTTTTGTGGGAGTGTTGGCTCTGAAAAGAGCCGGTTTGGCCTCAACGTTTCGAGCAGTATACTCTGCTCTTCTTCAGGAGAATGCTTGACTGTCGGTGGTGATGCTGCTTAAGTAGTGCTTGAAGGATGCATGTTTGGGCGGGAACATGCATCCTTCAAGCACTACTTAAGCAGCATCACCACCGACAGTCAAGCATTCTCCTGAAGAAGAGCAGAGTATACTGCTTTTTTTAAGGCCGGGTGTTGTGTTTGCTCTTTTGTGGATTTAAAGAGGCACTGTCGTCATGATCATAGCAGGCCTGTGGCTGAACATAGAATTATGAATTCTCACCCAGTACATGCGCATAATTACACGTGCACCCTCCATAGTTCTTATACAGAGGGCGGGGCGTGCGCGTATCTTGGAGTAGAGGGCAGGACAAAGGACACTTAAAACTTGAATTAGTGGGATTGTCTGTTATACCACACACCTATCTGTCCAAAAGAGAAAATGATTGGTTACAGTTAATGGAAGGCTGGACACTGGTTTAGAAAGATCTTTTGAACAAAGTTTATGTTATATGAAGAATGGTGGCTAAATGTACACAACCATCAAAATGTACTTCAAACAATATCCTTACCTCATGCTGCTTCAGCGCATTTTTCCATCGAAGAGACCGGCATGCAGCTTTGAGGGACAGATGGCCTTCTACCATCATGTAATGAAACAAATCCATCAGCCCAAAATGGAATGCCACTCTTGGCTGGTCGGGTGAGGCAGGCCACAACTGCAAACGGATGAGTGTTACGCTCTCCGGCTCACAGAGGCAGGTCACCAGCCAGCAATCATGGATACGACCTAAATAAAAGTTCTGAAATGTTAACTCACCAAAATGACCAGCACCTATTTAAAAGGCCTGTGAGTAAACCCTAAAAAAAAGAGCTGAAACACTACATGATGTAAGAATGATCGAGGAACGTCAAGTGAGCACGCGTAACGCATTTACGCTGGTCTAATTGGGGCACCCCCCTTGATCCAGTAACTAGGCTTATTTCACATTATTGTAGTTGTATGTTATTGTTGCCAAGCATATATACATGATATAAGGCCAAAAAGTAAAAAAACACATAACAAAAACGGATATCCGCTTTAAAGTGGAGATCTCACAGGCCTGATTTAACCCTGTGCAACAGTTGGAAGAATGAACAAGAACAGGTACATATAATCCAAATTAGTGATAACAATGAAATCATACAAAATATAACTTTTTGATAAAATCTTAGAAAAAATTTGAATTTCAAAATACATGACAAGGTTTTGTAGACAATACTTATTAATCCCTAGCATTTAACCAAGGCATACACAAACAAGTACATGTTCATTAATTACTGGTTTAGTTGCAACAGGCAACAGGCAATAGGAGGGGCCAGGGATCACCATAAGGGGATGTGAGTTTTTGAAATTATATCAATAGGTTAGTGATAATGGTTAGGAGAAACAGACTGGGAGATTCATAAATAAATTTTTGGTGAGCAAATAATATTTGACTAGATCAGGACTTGAAACAGCTACATGTACCACCAGGTAAACGTTCCCAAGCTTTACCAACTGAAATATCCAGCCGTTCTGGCTGTTCTGCCACTTCCCAGGTTATATTCATAGAGCTATGGCCCTATAGTTGTACATGTATGTACATTTATATGGGGCGTGATCCCCAGTTACAAGGCAGTTAATAATAATAATAATAATAATAATAATTTGGGAGGCTAATCATCCTTACTAGCAGCTGCGATCTGAATTGCGAAGGACGCGGCTACAACGTGTTCGAGAAGCAGGCATGCAAAGGCGCCTTTGGCAGCCAGCCACATCAACCCATTATGACCACGGAGCACAGCTAGAGATCGAAAGTGTTTGATTTTTCCCGAGGGAGGAAAACCGCATGGTCTGGAGAAAAACCCTCGCTGTACAGCAGAGAACCAACGCACAACTCTACTCACATATGGCCCTGGCCGGGTATCGACCAGGGTCACCTTGGTGAGAGGCGAGCGCTTTACGCACAAGCCAACCATGCCCCCCATGTTACAGGTTGTCTGGTTTCCGACTGGCACCCCAAACAAAGGTATTGACTTAATTGGGAGTCCGCCAGGCAGGGCATGTAGTCCACTTGAATCTTTTTATATTTTATTACATGAGTCAATAGGTCTAGACATACCCTTTTCATCAAATACTTTTCATCAATGTTCTTGCGGGACCTGGTGTCACAGAAATGGTCTCTTCGCTTCAGGTAGCTTTTTAGAGAGTAATCTTGAAGAATTCCTTCCTGAATGAATGAAGGAAGCAATTCAAATAAATTTGCTTAAGGACAAAGTACAACTACAATTAGTCTTCTACTCTAGGATACTGACACATTACAAAGTAAGTTAACAAATATTTTGTAGAAAAATTAAACTCTGAAAAAATATTTAAAACTTGCATACGTGCACAGCCCCAATCATGGGTACACATTTTTGTTTTTTTGCCATTTTATGAACAACAGTTTGAAAACCACTGATGTAGCAGTTTCCTCAAGACAATGTTATTTATATATCAATTAACAATTGCTGAGTCAATGATGAATAAAAAGTGCTTGAGTTTGTCGAATACAAGATCTGCAAAGAGAATACTCAATTACTGTTGTTTATTTGGTGTCTTTGCAAATTTTTGCAGCATCTTAAATTAAATGACAACTTTTCCATAACACATCAAATTTCGCACATCACAACTAAGTGAAAAAACATTACTTAAAAAGTAAAAAAATAAATAAAAAATACATATCTATATTACATAAACACATATTAAAATCCAAAAATTACCACGATGATCTGTGGCTTGTGCAGAAGGTTCCTCTCCTCATGAGCCTTTTTGATGCAGTCCAGGCAGTAAACTATTTGAGGGCCGCAATCTTGGCATACCAGTAACTCGCCATCCTCTTCACCACACAAGGTGCATGGTGGGTTGTACGCATTTTGGGCCACTGTTTTTCATCTTGTACCTGAATGACCTACCAGAAGGAATATCATCACAAGTAAGACTCTTGGCAGACGACTGCATCTTGTACCGCAAGATATCTTCTGGCAAGAACAGACAGAAGCTACAAGATGATATCAACATCCTTTGCAACTGGGAGTCCCGTTGGCAAATGAAATTCAATGTTGCCAAGTGCTTCGCCATGCACGTAACCCATAAAAAGCTTCCCATTCAGTCAACGTACTTCATGGAAAATAAACCCTTGAAGACCATCAAAATTAAGCCACACCTACCTGGGGGTAGAGTTAAATCACAAACTGACTTGGATAGATCACATCAACAGCACAACCTCAAAGGCAAACAAAGTCCTCGGCCTCCTGCGAAGAAATCTTTATAGCTGCTCAGCAGCAGTCAAAGAGACTGCTTACAAAACCCTTTTCAGACCCAAGCTTGAATACTGTGCCAGTATATGGGACCCCTACCATTAGAATCACAAAGACAGGCTGGAAGCTGTCCAAAGTCGAGCAGCCAGATTCATCTGTAAGGACTCCCGCCGAGCTTCCAGTGTGTCATCAATGATATATCCAAACTAGGCTGGAAGTCACTGGAAGAACGAAGAGCTATTTCCAGACTCACTCTACTCTACAAGTCCGTCCACCAGGTAGTAGCCATGAATGAATACAGACCAACTTCAGACCAAACCAGAAGGGGGGGATCTCCACACGTAAATCTTCATCAATCTCGTTCAATCAGTAATCACCCTACTTCAAAGAAGGGCTGTCTCAAATTCTCCTTCTTACCAAGAACTGTTGAATGAAATCTACTGCCTGTCAACACTAGGGAGTATTGCAATTGAAAACTTTAAGTCCAAGATTAATAAAAATACAGATGTCAACTTTCCTGAGGGCGGTCCACCATTAGTTTCGTCCGCTTGCCACTATATTGCGCCTGCAACTGGTATTATCCCGTGTGGAGATTGTTGCAATACTTGACAGATATACATTATACTGTTACTGTAGATGTGGCCTACCCGATTAATAATTATTATTAAATTAAAGAAAACCAATACAAAAAATGCTCAATATGGCCTAAATACATACAAAATAAAGCCAAGTTTCCAGACAAACCTTCGCTTACCATGCATGTCCTAGTGCTGGGACACCAATGGGACGTGGCAGACAGCAAATAACACAGAACCAGAAGCAGAAGAAGACAAAACAGCAACAAAAACTGTGTCAACGAATGATAAAATACATGCGGGCAATCCATGCATGCCCCTCAGTTCCGCGCCACCAACCGGCTGAAAAGGTCCAATGGAGCTTCCATGATTGTATTCTGCACACACCATAAATGACGTCAACAAAGTACGTAAGACTGGATGAAAACCTCTCATAATACCAGACCTTTTGAAAAGCTGCTAAAAATTTCGTGTTACTTGCAGACTGAAGTCAAGTTAAAGCAATACTCCTACGTGAATCCAAGTCACAAACAATGCTCATAATTATCAAAAAACGAAGCAATTGAGTTTATCACAACATAATGATGAAGTGTGCCATATAATCTGACAGATAAGAGTGGTGTGTGGTGCAATCACATCTTGAAACAAAAGTCCGGCGACCTTCACTTTAATTCCAACAGACTACCAAAGCCCAACGTGTTTATCATGGCAGAACAAGGTAAGGGACCGTTGGGATGGTTATTGTACAATGGATGGAGATTTCATTTTATATTTTTGAGACGAGTTTCATTATAATCAGCCCGCCGGGTTAGGATCCCTTAGGTCAAGTGTACAATGCTTCATCATCCCATCACTTTCAAGGGGAGAGTACATATTTTTATTGTCATTCATTATTGTATTTTAGATCAATCAAGACTACCATTCGTAAAAACCGAAATGCTATAAAGTATATTGTTTACATTATTTCAGACGAAATGTAATATCTTCAGGATCTTTGCTATATAGTACAGAGATTAAGTGGTTTTTAAGACCTTTGTCACCTACTGACCCTATAACTATAAGATACTACGGCCCTTGTTGTTAGAATTATTTATCTTACGAGTGTCTTGGTTCTCCCCGTTCGTTACAGTTCATGTTGAAATTTTAAAAAATTGGAGAGATTACTGATTATGAAGTTCATAATATTAGAACCACTTTCCTGTGAAATATTTTCCTCTGAATTGGAGTCATAATAGAGAACCATGTCTGAACTCCCCCCCCCCCGACCCCAAACCCACCGCAGCATGCGTTTTGCTGAACAAATTTCATATGATTTTTCACTATAAAATTTTTCACACAATGGAATTAAACCATATTTTCACTGGGTTTTTGTATTCATATATAATGGTTGGGCACACAAAACATAAAAACTGCCTGTGACTATTTTGTCAGCTCTACCAATCCTGTACATACCTTTACAAATAGCTTCAAATTACGTTGGATTTCCGCTATTGCTCAATACTCTGCCATCTGGAATTCCCCCGTCGGCCCTGCATGGTAACAATGACATGTTTACAAATAGGCTGGACTTCGTGCACCCAATTACAAGATCTGTACACAGCTCACATGGACGAAATTTAGATTGTACCGTCTGATTTGCGTGTCATTAAAGGGGTCACACCTCAAAACTCGTTCAGCTGTTATTTTTCATAACTCTTGAATTATGAGAACATTATGAGACAGAACATAAAATTTCCCATTCGACCGGCTTTAAGTGCTCACCTGCCGAAGGAGCTGGAATGTTTACACAAGGTCGAGTCACTCTTTATGTATGTATATGGTTTGTACATGTTTGTACATATTAAGGATCATGTATAACTGTTGTTTATAAACTGTCCATGGTATATTTTCTGGCAGGCAAGAAACAACAATGGTCAAATGGGAATTAAATTTTACGTTTTGAGTCATAATTTCCACATAATTAAAGAGCTGTGTTTTGAGATGTGTCCGTTTCTTTTTCATATCAAAAATGGATGAAAATTGGAAAGTGTGCAATAGCCGGAAAAATATTTTATAAGATTTGTTTTTGTACATGTATGTGTTTTTCGATCCATTGGTTTGTGTGCACATCTTGCCTGTGGGAAGTTAATGCGCATGCTCTGTGACTCTTTTGTAAACATTGTAATGTCACATACAGGTTATATTATAATATGGGAACAATGATCATCAACTGTTGTGCATGGACTTTACCCCGAGACGTCTGACATTAGGGGAACTACACGATACAGATTCAGACTAGATATGTTTAGTGAATAACCTCACGATAATAATTATATTTTCTATATTGGATGGAGCAAAACGTTAAATAGGCTTACACATTGAAAATAAGGTTGGTAATTAATATTAATGATAATCATATCAATAATGAAAACCAATAAAGCGCACAAATTCACAAAAGTGCAATGGCGCTAATACAAACAATAACATACATGTACAATAATCAAAATAGTAGCAAGGTGAATGTTAAAAAACAAAAACAATAATAAAGTTTCGCCATTTTCTTTCACCAAATTAAATCGAAGAAGTGAAAACTATACATTTTTACTGTATAAATTTATGTAAAACAGTCACTTGACTTAGGCCTAATTCTGAGGAGTATGTTCCAGTGTTAATTTGATTTCTTTTCTGTCGTATTTTTTGTTGTATACTTTTTGGCTTTGCATTATTTTTTTCGTTTTTGCATTCAATTGCATTTTTATTGATTTCTTCATTTTTTGGCGTCGCATTTTTACACGGATAAGTACACGGTTGGATAGATAATTATTATAATAATAATGCTGCCGTTTTTCTTCTTTTTTCAGATTCTTTGTTCATTGTTTAAACTGACGGGGGTGGGTGGGGGGACCGGGGGGAGTTATTGTAAAAATAAGTTAAAAACTTCCAAATCACTAATTTGATAATCAGCAACCTCTATTTTCTCCTTCTTTCTTCTCCCTGTTTAAAATTTGAAGTCTCAACAAGATCTTGGTAAAATTCCCTAAGAAATATCATGGCTGCTATTAAATACAAAAGTCATTGTTTTACGTAACAAAATTTGGGTCAGGTCTTTTTTTCTTTGGTCATCAGAGGTGGGTGAAAATTTCTCCCTTGAGATCCTTTCCAGCCGGCTCGGTCTGGCCTGGCCGTCCCTCGCTATCCAGCTTGGTTTCGATGACGCTGAATGCCAAAGCATCATTGTAGCGCATGAGGGTCGCGGCATCAGCAGGCAGGCCCATTACATGCTGCAGGCCTGGGTTGAACGACATGGAGGTACTCTCCAGATGTCAACCCTGATCGAAGCCTTAAAAGAAATCAAACGGCCAGATTTGCTTAGGGAGCTAGGTAAGTACAGAACGAAACCCTTAAGTGACTATAAAGGTAATTAACATTAAATCATGGCTCATATTTCCCCCCACTGTTTTCTCCAAATTGCAATGCCCTGTGGGTGTCAAAGTCCTTAATATCAGCTAGATTAGACCATTCCACATATCTAAGCGGGTATCAGGTACCAGAGTTGAGTAGCCTGTTTTTTGAGGGGCTGAAAAATATTTTTACTCAACGTGCACAAAATTGTAGAGCCATTCTTTACGTAGCAGACTTCCAGCTTGCTGACAGCCTGTGCTGGGTTATGAGGCTTCCAACACCCCCCCCCCCCCCCCCCCCCCATTAAAAAGAGAGTACTGAAATACGGTATATAGAATCTTCGGAGTTCTGTCCAGTCGACGTCTTGCAATGCGAAATAAAGCTGAAGATAACGGTGATGTTGACGAAAACACCACACGAATCGACTTTGCTTTAGTGACTTTGCTTTACAGTGTGAACATTACACGGTTACAATATTGCTGTCATTTTTCACAAGTGAAGGAAATTTTAAATCTGAGTACCAAACCATGCCATTTATGATTTGAGAACAATGTATTTAAAAAAAGCACTTCTCATAATGACCCCCTAAACTAAATAACGTATACAACTCTTACCATTTCTAGGTGTAGAAATTCTGGACAACGAGACCATACAGAAGGTAGCACGAAAGGTCGAAGAATCATGGCCGGAGCTGGCTCTTTACCTCGGTTTCAACATTGAGGACTACCAGAATATCAAGAAAAGCTTCCCAGGACAAAGGGAGCAGGCAGGTCAGATGCTGGCCAACTGGAGGCTGAAGTTCAACGGGGTAAATCCTCTAGAGACCCTGTCAAAAGCTCTCCAAGCATTGGACCCTGAACTTGTTAATGAACTTGGTAAGTCACATAATAGTAATTTGAATCGAGTATACATTGCAGTTTGAATATCGGCATGAGGCTTCAATGTCAAACCCGTTATGTAGACTCTCTATTGGTTCTTGTTAGCTGCAAGCTAGCCAGGAGTTAAACATTTGCACTTTCTTTTGTTGTGTCTATGGTAGTTTTGATCACTGGATCTTTGTTTTGAAACTTGTGTTTTGCAGGACCGTTGCAACGATTCCCATCATGCACTACTAGTACTTGCGACAACAGCGATCCTGTCAAGTTTAGACGTTACTTCTCACAGGACGGTCAGTCTCGACTCCTTGGGATCTGCTGTACCGAATGTGGTCAGGAGTGGCTCCAAGACAGGTTCCTTTTGCATCCAGACACTGACGGGACACGTCCAAGGGTCAGGCTTTGCGGAGTTGTCCTCAAGAAACAGCTCAATGTAACCATGGAAAAGACTCCAGCATTTCAGGTGAAGAGTTCTCGTACGAAAATCGACTTAGATCATGCTTTAGATGTCCTGAAGGTGGGCGATCACATCACCTGGCATCGTCCATATATCCTTTGGCATCATGCAATAGTATCCGGTGTCGATAAAGGGAATGGGCTTCTTAAGGTGCTTCACTGGACCAAGATAGAATTGGCATGCGGTACAACACAGATCATTGAACAAGACATTCGTTTGTGTGATCAATGGGGTGAACTGTTTCGAATTGAGTACGGGGACAAGATTACCAAGGCCAATCCCGTAGAGCTGGTTATTGCCCGTGCCAAGTCCAGATTGGGGGACACCGGGTACAAGCTTCTCGGCGACAACTGCGAGGCATTTGCTTCTTACTGTAAAATTGGAGTCACGGAGAGCTGTCAGTCCGTGTGGTTCTATGAAAAGGTCAAAACGATCGTGAATGAAACGCTGGTAAACACATTCAAGAGTGCTGTCAAGGGTGGTTGTGTCGTTACTACAGAGTATGTAAAGGCTGGTTCTAAAGCCTTCTTGCAGCAGGTCGGGACTATTTCTGCAGAAGAGGGGTTGAAGGCAGCAGGAGAACTTAGTGTTGCAGAGACGTTTGAGAGGCTCGCCCACGGCACTGATGCAGTAGGAGCTGGTATCGTGATTATCATTGAAGGTGTCGCTTGTGTCTGGAATCTTGGGAAGTATTACCAAAAGAGAAAACAAGGTGACTTGTCAAGGAGCGATTTCGTAAAAACTGCTACGCGACGTGTGATGGAAGCATTGTTCGGAGCAGGCCTGGCCATTGCAGGTGGCTTAGGAGGGCAGGCAGCAGGGGCTGCAATGGGAGCCGCGGCAGGTACGTTTATTATCCCTGGGCTAGGAACGGCAATTGGTGGGTTCATTGGAAGCATTGTTGGGGGTGTAGTTGGTTCACTTTTAGGTAGAGCCTTTGGTTCATTTATAGGAGCCCCCATCGGTCGTTGTCTCGCCAGACAGATCGGTACGGACGACAAGGCTGTGCGCATCGAAAACCTGCTACCCGGGGACCAGATTGTTTCCTACGGCAACCTCCTTCATCCACGGCATCATGCTATAGTCGTCTCCCGCACTCAAGGTCAGAGTAAAGTCACAGTTGTCCACAGTACGTACGGAAATGGTGTGGTCGAAGAGGAGGTTGATTTCATCGAACCCGTGTATAAAGTGATCTATCAAGAACAGAACTGTTTCCCACCCGAGAAGGTGATTGAAAGAGCCAGATCCAAGATCGTCGATGATGCATACACGTACTCTTTGGTATGGAACAACTGCAAGCACTTCGCCCAATGGTGCAAGCTGAAGGAGAATCAATGATTATAAGATAACGTTTCATCAGGTGGCCGTGAAACAACTAGATGCAGCCATCGTTGGTCTTATCTGAAACAGTGAAATCAACTGAAGCGAACCGAAGCTTTGATGAATAGACTGGTCTTTCTTTTGTAATAATGGAAACGATAAACAGGTTGGAAAATGTTATGAACTAACAAAAAACAGCCTTATAAGTTATAATAGTTTACAGTGTGTCGCGTATACCTTGGAAACTGAGACATTATAAGAGTAGGGGTTCGAATCCCATTCATGAAAAACGATAAACAGGTTGAACAAATGTTATGAACTAAAAAAAAAATAGCCTCATACGTTTTATAATAGTTACAGTGTGTCGTGTATACTTTGGAAACTGAGACACTAAGAGTATGTTTTCGAATCCCGATCATGACTTGATTCTGTCATTGAGCAAGACACTACCACTTCCTATGGCTATTATAGCCAGCAATGTTCAGGATGGGGTTCTTCAGCCAGGTCTCATCAATCTCGTGTGAAATGGCGAAGCTCCTCAAAAACTGCCTCCAGGGGGCTGTGTCTTGTGGTGAGACACTTCTTTGACAAAACGCGCTGGTTGCGGCATACACGGCCGAATGTTGGTATAATATTCAATCGTGTAAACAGATGTTGTGACCAAATTCAACATTTTCTGCAAATTCTCAATTAAAGGCAAAGTATAGTTGAGCCGTTTGGCTCGAACCGTTTTAGTTTTTGAACCGTTTAGATGTTTTAATCCTATTTAAGTGTAGATAACCTGTGAACATTTCCACTTCAAAAGGTGGTCGCATTTTTGAGATATCGCCGAAAAACCCGAGCGAGTATGTCCACACATGAATATATTCACAATAAGAATACACACAGAAAGGTTTCTGACAGAAATATTTCTCAGATTAAAAAATCTTTTTCCATAAACCACAAAAGTTACTTCGAAGTGAAATGATTCTCAAAATGCTCTATACTATCGAAAGCTGCTGTACTTCATAGAATAAAATACATCCAATGATTGGTTGCTTTGTTTCCAACAAATTCAACACTACCTTTGAATATTGTGTAACATTTTTACAAACTGTGGCTATCTGTTTTTGTTTTGCATGTATTGGAATTCCATAGTTTTTTAACCCCGGATGGCAAAAACTCTGTGACGTTGCAATATAGAAAGGTCTATATATACCGTCTCATCAAGTAATTTAGAGATTGTTGATGTGAATGATTATCAACATGGTAACCGATTGGCTACTATTGTTACATATACTCATAACGTTGAGGCAGTTAGTTGATAAGTAGCAAAGAAAGTAATAATGCAACATTAACATAACAAACACATCATTTCGTGTTACTTATAAGGTCCATTAATTTGCAAGATTTGAATTTTGAAAAGTTAATTACAGGATAGCATAAAAAAGAAGAAGCTGGCATTGCATGTTTGCTATCCTACTAAATAACAATATTATGTTTTATCTTAGCACGTCGACATCATAAAAGTAAGATGTAGACTTACTGGATGTTAACATCCTGAAAATGTCGAGAACCCAGAGATAAATGTTATCTTGGTAAGACAACGTGGTGCTCTTTTTGCTGTCATTGCTACATGATGCTCATAATATAAGTTAGGCTAATGTTTACGGCCCGCTGATGAGCAAAATAATGCAACATTAACATAAACACATAATTTTTGTTACTTGGAAAGTGCCTTACAGAACAAAGCCTTGCAGAACAGTAACAAAACAAGTTATTAAATTTTTATACGTCATCTAAATAATTTGCCTATGTTGTTATTGTTGTTTTTTAAGATAACATGACTGCGGAATAAGTCCTTTCTGCTCTGAGCCAACATGGGATTTCAAAAAAATCTACGATACTGTGAATACATTGGCCTTTCTATTTTGATTCTATAAGCATTGTGCTTATAAGAATGGATTTTCCGATTATTAGAATTGTATTTTTATAATGAAAATCACCGATTCTTGAATAGATTTTTAAGGGACTTTTGAAAACTCATTTGTTTGACTCTTTATATTTGTAACTTGCTGTTATATTCATTTAATTGTTTAATTTTTTTGTTGCGTAAAGAGGCTCCTGCATTATGCGCTATATAAATATATCGTATTATTATTATTCCTATATATGTTACCTTTGTTTACAGAGTAGTGACCTTGTAAATTCCAATGCATTTCCTGACAGGCAAGATACTACACAGGCCATATGGGAAGATTTACATTTTGTGTCATAATTTTCACATAGATTCAAGAGTTACAAAAGCAACAGCGGTACAGCTTTTGAGATGTCCCCCCTTTCTTCATATCAAAAGTTGACAAAAATCAGACAGTGTAATCTCGTTAAAACATAAGGTGTATTGTTTTCTTCCATTGAGCTGCGTACAAACTGTGCCTGCAGGAAGTCCAGGCTCTGTGGCTCTTTTGTAAACATGTGGTGTCACAGGTCACATGGTCTATACTTTCCAAATGAGTCGGTCACATTTTAAATGAAATCAACGAAAAACTGTGAACTTAAAGGGTGTTTTTAATGTTTTTGTTTTTTTAACATCTATATTCATTGACAGCAAATACAGTGTGATGTGTGTGCAAGCTTGTATATGTGCTTTATTTGCTGATTACCAATTCGAAGTGTATTATTATCGGTCAATTGTGAAACTTCTGTATTATTGCTCTTATATAATCATATTATAGTAAATGTAAGTTTTGGGGTTGAGCCTTGGGTTCTCAGCACTATCAGGAGACCCGTTGTAACGGAGCGTCATTGTTCATTGAATCATGTTCTATGGAATGTCGCGAAAAGTGTGGGGCTTAGTGAGGAGAAATTGTGCCTTTGATGATTCTAGCGTGGAAGTTGGATTGGCATTCACAGTCGGAGTATGAGAAATATATTTTGGCTATTACGGACTGTGAAGGGGGTAACTCTGTTTTAGCCCCAGGAGTAGGTGACGGCAACGTGTCCCTGGTAACAGTTGATATGGGTCTATAGCCCAAATCAGTTATATGTAGCCCTCAGCTTGAAGTGGCCGTCCGTGGCCTTGTGATGTTAGGCGATATCTCTCAATAAATGTACATACAGGCCTATACAAAAATAGGTCTATTAATTTGCGGATTTGAATTTTGAAAATTTAAATACAGGATAGCATTAAAGAAATCCAATATATGTGTTTAATAAAACAATATCATAATATGTCAATATCATGAAAGCAAGATGTGGACTACCGATATCTCGGAATGATCATCCTGAAACTGTCAAGAGCCCCAAAATATATTATCTTGGCTTGGGACACAAAGTGGAGCTCACTTGGCTCATTGGCTGCTATTGCTACATACCTTTATACCTATAATTTTGAGGTAGTTAGTTACCGTTAATGATTACGGCCCGATGAGAAAAGAAAGTAATAATGCAACAATAACGTAACAAACACATGTTACTTAGAAAGTGCATTGAAGAACCAAGCCTTGCGGAACAGTAACACTAAACAAGTAATTATACGTCATATAATTTGCCTTATAATATTATACAATTTGTTGTTGTTGTTGTTGTTTTTTAAAAGATAAAATTACTGCTGAGTCGGTTTAAGGAAGAATAAATATGGCTTTGACGTTCTGTTTGAAACCCACCTGACAACAAGTGTAAATCCCTCCTCTTAGTCTTGCAAAGATCAAAGTTTACCAGAAATATTTTTATGCAATAAGTTTGGTACTATAAATGTGTGTACTTCATATCGGTGTAAAAAATAAGCTTTCTTTGATGTTTCCAATTAAATGCGATGTAATTGTACCTAATTTTGTATGATTTCATTTGATATTAGTAGTGTCCCTTGCGCGCACGTCACTCGCAGCGACTGTGCCACACTCTCTTCACAATAAAAGCCCCTTACAGCCCTACATGTTAATAATCATTATCAAGGATTTTAAAATCGTTCCATGGTTCCAGGACCATGGTTTTTGATGACAGCAAAGTTATTTTGCTATTGGACAAAAAAAGCAACGCTGACATTCGTTGTAAAAACCATCTAATGTCGAACTTAACTTTACTGTCATTGGTTTTTGTGCGTACATTACTTATTAACCAACACTCGGATTTACACTGTACACGTTTGTAATGAATAAACATAGAGGGCCGAGGCCGATTTAGCTGAAACTTTCACAGGTCTGTTATTTCATGTATTTTATGTTGGGTCACATCCAGTGTGGATGCTGGTCTTTGACAAAAATATCAATGTTGTACACATGCACACACTTTAACCGCCCGGCCGGGACACGCCACGTTACAACTACTAAGATCAGTGCTATTTTCTGCTATTTATCTGATTCTACTTCTGATATACTTCTGAAAAACCAAAAAATATCCTATAGTACTATCTTATCTACTGTTATGTACTATCCTGTTACTATCCGGCCATATGCATCATTAGGCTATGTATTGATCTTGCGAACACTTTGATTCTAAAAACAACAGATGAATATTATTTGAACTCCCAGATGTTCCTGACAAAAGTACCAGCGAAATTGATCCGACCACGCATGCACGTATGCCCTAAACAGTTGTGCGTTCCGATTCTCAAGCACATTCGAAGGCAGCTATTGCCCGATGCCAATTGTTGTCCAAAAACAACAAAGAGTTTCAAGTGTTGATATAGAGACTACAGCCAAATCAAGATACACTATAACTTTTTGTTTTAAAAAGTCAACAGTCTATGCATAATCACAAGCATTTATCTCTTATAGCAATGAAGCTTAAAACAAAACAGGATGTTTCAAAGAAACTGAGGAATATATTTCTACAGTGATGACTCATTGGGTATTAAGCCTCAGTGAGTAATATGGGTACTGTCTCAAAGCCTTATCGAGTACTTAATATATTGAGTACAGTATGAAGGCTGTGGCCACTAAAGCCCCGACCTATGGTGTTCTAAAGGCGACAGATGTGCGTCGCGTCGTGCCGTCGCGTCGCCTATTCCGTCGTCCGTCGCGTCGTGCCGTCGCGTCGTCCGTCGCGTCGTCCGTCGCGTCATCCGTCGCGTCGTCCGTCGCGTCGTCCGTCGCGTCGTCCGTCGCGTCGTCCGTCGCGTCGTCCGTCGCGTCGTCCGTCGCGTCGTCCGTCGCGTCGTCCGTCGCGTCGTCCGTCGCGTCGTCCGTCGCGTCGTCCGTCGCGTCGCCTGTTTTTCAATTGATTTGGACCTTCAATATTTCGCCAAAACGTTCTTCACTTTTCTGTCAATTGGTGGCGCTCTTTGATTATTTCCGCCATACTCGTAGTCGAAGTGAGTCTGATGAGGTTGTCGAGATTCTAGATGGCAGATGTGTATAGTTTGATCAATCCCTGCTTGCCGTGTCATCTCAACAATATCCTTTTAATTGTAAAAACATGTCAAGTATTAGTTTTTACTACCTCGGTCTCCCTACCATGCCTACTGCCTGTAAAATAAAGCAATGTCATCGTAGGAAAAATACTACCTAAATTATTATTAGGTGTTCGGGCACTCCGCCCGGAACACCTCTTGTCATTGTTCCAGTTGAAGCCACACGGCTTGGAATGTCCATTCTGTTCTTCCATTTGCCAAGCCATAGACCCGAGGTTTTACTTGTTTTTACCTTAGATCCGCTACCTTTACAATATTTATACAAAACATCCGTAATGACTTGAAAGTCACTTTCTTTAGAAATAAAAACCGTGGCATCATCGGCATGCTGGATAATTTTAACGCATTCAGTTCCACCTGGACACTGAATACCATGCAACCATTATTGATTCTAATTAGAGTTCCTAAACCTTCTGCACAGACTGCATATAACAATGGAGACAGGGGACACCCTTGTCTGATACCTCTACTTATTTGGAAAGGTCTGCCAATGAAGTTATTTACAATGACGCAACTCTCAGGATTACTTTATAAAAGCCTGATCCATTGAATGAATTTGGGGGGAATCCCCATTTTCTCAAGCATGGTAAACATAATTCCAATTAATTCTATCGAAAACCTTCTCATGATCGATACTTAAAATAGCTGCTTCCTTATTATTGTTCCAATTAATATAATCTATGCTATCACGCAAAAGTGTGAGGTTGTCGTGAATTTTTCTCCCCGGTACACCACATGTCTGTTCGTCACCTATTATGAAAGGCATGGCCTTTTTTAACCTATTTGTGAGAACTTTGGCCAACAGTTTGTAATCTACATTTAAAAGGCTAATCGGTCTCCAGTTCTTGAGATCAAATTTACCTAAATTATTATCCACATGGTTGGTGGGCTTGCACAAAATTACTTTATTGATTATAAAGCGATGAAAAATTACTTTATTTATTATGAAGTGATGACCAAAAGCAAAACCATGTAAAGCAATAAATCGAGTGAATTCTAAACCAAGACCAACAGTAATTTATAACACTACTGAACTAACAGGATTTATAAAAACCACTAAAAACAACAAAACACATGTGCCAAGGAAGGTTACAAATTAAAATCAAAATGGCTCTAAAATCGAGTCCATAGCAGTAATGACTTGAAACAGGCAAAACTTAAAAACATGAAGAACCACCAGTACATAAAATCAAAGAAGTGATGGTGGGAGAACACACAGGCTGCTATCTGTAAACTATAATACATTTAATGGGTGACTTTTAATTACCACTACTTAAGGATTAAGGATTAAACAAGAGGGTTGTTTATTACAGACGGTTCCTTGAAATGAACCTGTACCAGGGTGCTACAACAGTGGAAGGGAACACCTCCGTGGTCCTTTCTCTATGCTCCTACTGAACACGGTTTTTCTGGACCTGTTACATAATAATATAAGCCATCAAAAGGGAGAAACTTCCTCTAGCAGTAAACACAAGAAGTAAAATTACATCAACAAACTCTCACACCAAATTTAAACCAAACAGATAATTATTGTTACATCGCGACGGGCGACGCGACGGGCGACGCGACGGGCGACGCGACGGACGACGCGACGGCACGACGCGACGGACGACGGCACGACGCGACGGACGACGGATGTCCAAGTCACCATGCAAATCAATTGAAAAACAGGCGACGCGACGGGCGACGGCACGACGCGACGCACGACGCGACGGACGACGGAATAGGCGACGCGACGGCACGACGCGACGTACATCTGTCGCCTTTAGAACACCATACCGACCGGCAACCGGGATGATATCTTTACTTGGAAGCTCCATAAAACAAAGTGCAGCCTTGACAGTCCCATCCATCATCTTGCTCTAGGAGACAAAGCACCACCTCGGAAGGTTAACCTGTGTGATTCTGATAACACGTAATCCTGTGAACAAAATAATACAGAATTAAATTTGTTTACACAGTTCCGTATTACAATTTCTCTATCACAGTCTGGTTGCTGGAATTGTTTCCAAGACCAAATCTGCATATTAAATGGCTTTTGTGTCTTGGGGTCATGGGGTGGTCCTGGAATCAAATTGTGACCATGTCCGGCAATTAGCGACTCTGGCTGTGGCTATACCACAGCTGAATTAGGTGGATTTCTCAGCTGATTGTTAGGTCATGTAAATGCCAAAAGAGCAGTGGCGTCACTATAAGGGGTGCATGGGATGTGCAGCCCCATTAATTGATGTCTGTGCCCATCACACAAACACCCCACCCACGCCGGTGCCCACCCTTTTGAGATTAAAAAAATTCCCGATTAAAAAGTTACAAAGTGAGAACTTCTATGCAGTATTTTCAGATTAATTTTTTTTAATACTATTTTTCTTTTTACACGCATTTCTTCCTTCATGGTCAAATGTACCACCTCAGTGGTATGTGATAAATTACAGAAGGTTCAAGGTTTATTTTGCATCAATAAAGCAAACAGGCAATAAATCAAAACCGTAGTTACAAAATGCAAAGTAAATGTTTATAACAACAACGGTTTGAAGAACCATCATGACCAGATGTAAAACAAAGGTGACACTGATGCAGAGGGATCCTTAAGAAGCAAAGCTTGTGTGGTACGGTGTTGTAGGCAATGGTCCCTTTTAGTTTTATGCATTTGCATTGAGAGTACAAAAAGAGATGTTGCGATAATCGTAACCATCTACCGACGGGCTTTAGAACGCCCGGAGGTTTACGAGACGGTGAGCACGAGATTCGACCATAAGTGCAATTTCGACCAAAGTTGACAGACTACTAAAGTCACCAGATTTGCCCAACTTTTACCACTTTCGAAAATCATGACACAAATTCTAAGAACACAGATTTGATCATCAATGTCTAATGAATCCATTCATAACACTCAAAACATCATTGGCAAAGGCAAACCACGGAATTTCGAGGCATATTTGTGTGGATCATTGTATTCTACTTTTAATACATCTTTCTAACCATAATTTATGCATTTTATAACAAACGGTTACAAACTTTTTCATAGCCCAACTCGCCCAATCCAAGGCAACATGTCCCTTTAACGGGTGGGTCCCTTGTGGACAAGTCGTTAAATGTTTGTCGTGGTGAAAGCCAGGGGGGCGGAAGGGGTGTTGAGCAATCATTTGCGATCGCTGTTTGGGTACACTCCATTTTAAAAATAGGTAATGACCATTAAAAAACAAAAGAAATCCATGTATACCGTTAAAATTCTCTCTTTATCAGCACTGAAAACATAACAGTGTATATCGTAAGAGTATTTTCAATTGTTGAGATGCTTAATTTTAACTTAAGTGCGTAAAAATATTATCGAAAATTTTCCGTTGGTTTATTGCAGCGGCTATAACGTGTATGAATGGGTCCAGGTGGGAATTTCGTTACAAATGGTCTCCCCTAAAATGGCTACAAATATCGACATAATGTGAAAAAAATTATCGTTCATCCTCTGATTTTTTTCCATTAACGTAATATTTAGGAATAGATCTTTCATTCCTGAAAGTTTAATCAAAATCCCTCGGTACATCCTCTAGATATTTGACGATTTGTAAAAGTGTTTTTGGAGAGAATGGATCCCGCCAATACTTATTTTGCGTTCAAACGATCTCTTTTTTCCGTTATCTATTTATTAATTTTTTGGCGTCGCATTTTTACATGGATAAAGTACACCGTTGTTGTTGTTGTTTTTGTTGTGGTTGGTTTTTATTTTTGTATATTTTTGTATACATACATATATAAAACAAAAAAATATCCTATAGTACTATCTTATCTACTGTTATGTACTATCCTGTTACTATCCGGCCATATGCATCATTATGTATTGATCTTGCGAACACTTTGATTCTAAAAACAACATTATGAATATTTGAACTCCCAGATGTGCCTGACAAAAGTACCAGCGAAATTGATCCGACCACGCATGCACGTATGCCCTAAACAGTTGTGCGTTCCGATTCTCAAGCACATTCGAAGGCAGCTATTGCCCAATGCCAATTGTTGTCCAAAAACAACGAAGAGTTTCAAGTGTTGATATAGAGACTACAGCCAAATCAAGATACACTATAACTTTTTGTTTTAAAAAGTCAACAGTCTATGCATAATCACAAGCATTTATCTCTTATAGCAATGAAGCTTAAAACATTAACGTAATATTTAGGAATAGATCTTTCATTCCTGAAAGTTTAATCAAAATCCCTCGGTACATCCTCTAGATATTTGACGATTTGTAAAAGTGTTTTTGGAGAGAATGGATCCCGCCAATACTTATTTTGCGTTCAAACGATCCCTGTTGTACGTGGGGAGCTTCGACCAGTCCACGTCGCGATGGTCGAATGAGATTATTTTCAACGTAGGTGGCGCGCTGGCGCTACCCCTTCCGCCCCCCCCCCCCTGGTGAAAGCGAAACAGTATTCTCACCCATAATCTCAGGGGGGGGGGGGGGGGCGGAAGGGGTTGCGCAACCAGCGCGCCACCTACGTTGAAAATAATCTCATTCGACCATCGCGACGTGGACTGGTCGAAGCTCCCCACGTACAAACGGATGTGTGTGTATGCACAGTACACACTATTTGAATTTACGGTTGCTCTCCGCTGCGTGCCGTTGAGACTGCCTGGACGAGTCCATTTTATCAGAGGGTATTGTTATCTTCAAATGTTGTAAATTCACAAAATCTTTACACCAGAAATCATTTGTAAATTTTTTTTTGCGTTGCCAACTGCTTCAGTAATTTAACAATTTAATAAACAACATATATTTAACCTAAACGACATGTGTAACATATCTGTTTAAGATGTGTATGTTGCCTCAGAATTACAATTACCTGTGGCAAATGTTCCCGTCCGTCAACAGAGATCGTTTGAATGCAAACTAAGTATTGCCGGGATCCATTCTTTCCAAAAAATCTGTTTTAAATCGTCAAATATCTAGAGGATGTACCGAGGGATTTTGATTAAACTTTCAGGAATGAAAGATCTATTCCTAAATATTACGTTAATGGAAAAAAATTAGAGGGTGAACGATAATTTTTTTCACATTATGTCGATATTTGTAGCCATTTTAGGGGAGACCATTTGTAACGAAATTCCCACCTGGACCCATTCATACACGTTAGCCGCTGCAATAAACCAACGGACAATTTTCGGTAATATTTTTACGCACTTTATTTAAAATTAAGCATCTCAACAATTGAAAATAGTCTTACGATATACACTGTTATGTTTTCAGTGCTGATAAAGAGAAAATTTTAACGGTATACATGGATTTCTTTTTGTTTTTAATGGTAATTACCTATTTTTAAAATGGAGTGCAGCGATCGCAAATGATTGCGCAACACCCCTTCCGCCCCCCTGCATAATCTCGCAAAACTGCTGCTCTGCGCGGAACTACTGCTCTCGAACGACTTGTCTACAAGTCTTATCACCCCGCCCTTTGGTGGTGTCAAGTATAAAGTCCGCCACAGAAATGTCACCAACATGAACAAAGTTCGTATATTAAAAGACGCAACACATCGAGTTTTATCACAGAAGTTACACAGAAATCATGTAGCATACAGTTGCCGTTTGTAGAGCAGTTTGGTGCGATAATTTTCAAAGGAACAAACGTCACCGTTCATTTCCAACAGAATAAGCCGAAGCCAACAAATCATCATGGACCAAGGTAAGGGAGAGAAGGTTTATTTTAGAATGGATGGAGATTTCATTTCCATTGACATTGTGAGTTTATTCGAATTAACCCATAAGTTTCAGGTTCCACTAAAAGCCCACACTTTCACAGGTTTGTTTAACGATTATTCACACAAATCATGTACACTGCCCTTGACTATTTTCAGCTCTACCACCAATCCTGTATGTATAAATAAGACATTTTATTTACAATAGCTTTGTTGAGTTTTCCCCATCACTCTCTCACACCACAGTACTGTCTTTGTTTTTTGTTTGATGGGGGTTTTCCTCTAGGCTTTAATATTGCTCAATAATCTGCCAGCCGGAATTCCCCCCTCTCGGCCCTGCAATGACCTGTTTACAAAAGATCAGAGCCACACAGCCAGGACTATTAGGCGCCAAATGTAAATCTATTTTTAACGCTATTATTAATACAAATAGTTCATGTAATAGATAATTCATTATATAACTAATACTTCATTTTTATTTACAAATAATAAATCTTGCACCACACTTTATATATTATTATTACATGTACAATTGTTACAAAGCTTTCATTGCAATGATAAATAACTGTACATGAGTAGGCTCCTGAATAATGTTGTTCCAATGTAATTTGTTCTCCTTTGTTCGTCGCTTATTTTGTTATATGTTTTTGGGGGCATCGCTTTTTTCCGTTATCTATTTATTTATTTTTTGGCGTCGCATTTTTACATGGATAAAGTACACCGTTGTTGTTGTTGTTTTTGTTGTGGTTGGTTTTTATTTTTGTATATTTTTGTATACATACATATATATATAAATTTATATAATTATGATAATTATGCTGCTGTTTTTTTACATTATTTTTTTATTATTTATTGTTAAACGGATGCTCTTATTGCTCACTTCTTTAGGGGTGATTATTGTGAAAAGAAAATCAAAATAATCTAATCACTTAATTGATAATCAGCAACCCCGATTGGAAAGCGAAAAAACCCGTTCAATTTTCGAATACTTTTTTTTCTCGTTTCAAAAACCTCTAGTTTGTTTCGATCGTGGGGCGGGAACCCCCCCCCCTCAAAAAATAAAATAAATAAATAACACTAACATTTTTAATAAGGATATATTTGCTGGAACAAAACATTGTTTATACCCCTTTAAAATTAAGGGTTAGATCCAGAAATTGTCTTTACTGAAGCCTATATGTTTGTCGACAAAAATTGTTTCCCCCTTCATTTTAAATTGGTCCAATATGCTTCCAGAGATAAAATAATCAGTATCAAACAAATATAATAGTTTTAAACACATTTGTTTATACACATGCTACTCCACTAGTAGACTTGGTTCCAAGTCTGTGATCTGGGTTTTTAGTCTACCTAATAGCCAATACATTATTGCCTGAAATAGTGCCCTCTTGTGGACCCTACGATGTTTGGGCGCTTGGTTTCGCGCGGCTGATGCAGAGAACAACGATCTCAGACTTGAAATCAAGTATATTCAACTATAGGCATGTATTACCTGGGCCCCATTTCATACAGCTGCTTAAGAAGAAAATGTTGCCAAACAAATTTCTTCTTAGCACCAATAGGCAGGATACCAGTCATAGATGCTAAATGTGAGATGGTATTTTAGCTGGTAACCTTTTTTGGTGAGCATAATTTTGTTGTGCTTAGCTAATTTTTATGCTTAAGCAGATTTATGAAATTGGGCCCGTGGCCTAATAGTAGGGACGTGTCCGAGTTGGCGGTTATGGCTACGGCTCTGGCTTGATCGCCACGTAATCATGCATTAAAGCAAAAGGCATTATTAAAAACACCCCTATATATAGCAACAGTCGCAACCGTATGTATCCAATACGAATACAGCCTAAGCTAAGCTTAACATCACTGCAAATCCATATAATTTTCTTTTTCATGCACTTTTTGAACAGTTATAAGCTGGTACCACGTACTTTTAAATTCCAATGGAGCTAGCTCTATGATTAACATAAGCGTACACTAGGCCTATACAGGGATGAGATTTGATGAACAAAAAAAATCCTGAAAGATTACTTGCTGGCCAGGGTTCCCATTAAGTTTTAGAACCAGAACCTATCAGATGTTAGGGGGTTTACAGACTCTTGCATCACAGACAGATATAAAATGTGGACTATTATTTTTATTCTACTTTTGGTGACTGCTTTACTTCTTTCAAGAAGAAAACTTGACGGCTCAAGAAGATCTTGGTAAAATTCCATGAGAAATCGCATGCCTGTTGATATGAAAGTCATTGTTGTATTAATTAATTACGTCATGAATATTTTGTCAATCTATTTTTCTTTGGTCATCAGAGAAGGGTGAAGATTTCTCCCTTGGGATCCTAAAAATTTCCAGAATGCTCGGTGAAGCCTGGCCGTCCCTCGCAACCCAGCTTGGTTTCGATGATGCTGAATGTGAAAGCTTCATTGTAGAGAATGAGGGTCACTGCAGGCAGGCCCGTTACATGCTGAAAGCCTGGATTGAACGAGATGACGGTGTTATCCAGATTTCAACCCTTATCGAAGCCTTGAAAGAGATAAGACGTCCAAATTTGGTCAAGGAGCTTGGTAAGTACAAAACGACTTAAAAACCTATGAGCGAAGTTGACACTAAACCATGGTAAACATAATTTACACTGCTTTTTCCAAAATGCAAAACCCTGTGAGAGTCAAAGTCCTTGATATCCAAGACTGGACCATTCCACAGGAGGGGATTAGGTAATTGAGTTGGGTAGTTTATTTAGGGGCTGAAATAGTTTTACTCATTATCTTTGTGCACAAAAATTGTACAGACATATACAGACCAGTCCAGATCTATGGAGGCCATCTTTTCTTTGCATGGATCAGGATTCGAGATGTCTTGGTGACAGCCTGTGATTGGTTCTGATGTCTCCAACACCCCTCCACTGATCAAACTTTTAGACTTATACTGAGGAGCCAGTATAACAAGTGTGTAATTCCTGGAGAGAAACCAACATCGGAAGTAAATTTGAGCAATGATGAGCAATGATGATTTTTAAAAGAAATCATTGCAAAGAATACTGAACTACGGTAGACTCTTCAAAGTTCTGTCCACTCGACGTTTTTCAATGCCATATAATAATATAATATTAGGCCTAATAATAATATTTCTGTTCTTAAGCGCAATTCCAAAGAATTATCATTGCGCTTCATACATACACCCTACTGGGCCATTTATTTCATTCCTAAACCATCTTTGCTCCCTGGGGAGTATACAGTCTGTGTTGCCAAAGCGCACAAAGCTAAATCATTCACAAAAACCATCTCTGCCCTCACAGGTAGGCCTATTTATACCCATTTTACCCCTGGGTGAGGAGAAGTAATTATAGTTAAGTGTCTTGCTCAAGGACACAAGTGTCATGACTGGGATTCGAACCCACACACTGATGACTCTGGACCAGAACAGAATATCTAAACATGATGATAATAATGATAAACACAACACATGAATCATTCCATGTGACGTTCCTTAGTTAAGTGTTTGCTTGACCATGTGAACATTAACGGTTTCAATTGGATTTTTTTTTCACAATTAATGAAGGAACTTAAAAAATGTAGTTTAGTACCGAACAATGCAGTGTGAGGAAAACAACTATTGAAAGCACCTCATCAGGACACTCTAACTAAATAACACCTTGTATTATTTACTCTGTACAATTATAAATCTCTTACCATTTTTAGGTGTAGAAATTCTGGACAACCAGACCATAAAAAAGGTAGCACGAAGAGTACAAAAATCATGGCCGAAGCTGGCTTATCGTCACCTCGGTTTCAACATTGAAGACTGCCAGAATATCAAGACAAGCTTCCCGGGACAAAGGAAGCAGGCAGGTCAGATGCTGGCAAACTGGAGGCAGAAGTTCAACGGGGCTTATCCTCTAGAGACCTTGTCAAAAGCTCTCCAGGCAATGGACCCCAAACTAGCCAAAGAACTTGGTAAGTCACATATAGCATAATTTGAATCAGGTATAGTTTGCACATCGACTTGCGGCAATTCAGTTGTCAAAACCTTTAGATTGATAGAACCTCTTTTGATTCTTGTTTATGGCAAGCCATTATGAAACTTCTGAAATTGTTCTTGTTTTGTCTTCGGTAGTTTTGATCACTGGATTTCTGTTCTGTAACTTTTGTTTTGCAGGACCGTTGCAACGATTCCCATCATGCACTACTTGCGGCAACAGCGATCCTGTCAAGTTTATACGTTACTTCTCCCAGGACGGTCAGTCTCGACTTCTCGGGATCTGTTGTATCGGTTGTGGTCAGGAGTGGCTGCAAAACAGATTCCTGTTACATCCAGACACTGACGGGACACGTCCGAGGGTCAGACTTTGCGGAGTTGTCCTTAAGAAACAGCTCCAGGTAACTGTGGAAAAGAATCCAGAATTTCAGGTTAAGAGTTCTCGTGAGGAAATCAAAGTAGAATACGCTTTGAGTGTCTTAAAGGTGGGCGATCACATCACTTGGCAGCGTCCACTTGTCATTTGGCATCATGCAATAGTATCCGGTGTCAATCAAGAGAATGGGCTTATTAAGGTAATCCACTGGACCAGATCGGAACGCGTGATGCAGATAAAAGAAAATAGCATCAACTTAGGTGATCAAATGGGTCAGCTGTATCGGTTGGTGTACAAGAAAAAAGAGAACAAGGCCGATTCCGCAGAGCTCGTTATTGCCCGTGCCAAATCCAGATTGTGGGACACCGGGTACAAGCTTCTGGGCGACAACTGCGAGACATTTGCTTCTTACTGTAAAATTGGAGTCATGAAGAGCTGCCAGGTCGCGTGGTTCCTTAACAAGGTCATCACGACCGTGACTACAACGCTGAGCAAAGCATTTGCAGAAGTTCTTGTGGCAGAGTCGGTTGAGACGTACGTCGAGGGCACTAATGCAGTAGGAGCTGGTATCGTGATTATCATTGAAGGTCTCGTTTGTGTCTGGAATCTTACAAAGTGTTACCAAAAGAGAAAACAAGGTGACTTGTCAAAGAGAGAGTTCGTAAAAATTGCTGTGCAGCGTGTGATGGAATCGTTGTGCGGAGCGGGCCTGGCCATTATAGGTGGCTTAGGAGGGCAGGCAATGGGAGCCGCGGTAGGTACGTTTATTATCCCTGGGCTAGGAACGGCAATTGGTGGGTTCATTGGAAGCATTGTTGGGGGTGTATTTGGTTCACTTGTTGGCACAGGCATCGGTTCATTCATAGGAGCCCCCATCGGTCGTTGTCTCGCCAGACAGATCGGTACGGAGGACAAGGCTGTGCGCATCGAAAACCTGCTACCCGGGGACCAGATTGTTTCTTACGGCAACCTCCTTCATCCACGGCATCATGCTATAGTCGTCTCCCGCACTCAAGGTCAGAGTAAAGTCACAGTTGTCCACAGTACGTACACAAAAGGTGTGGTCGAAGAGGAGGTTGATTTCATCGAACCCGTGTATAAAGTGATCTATCAAGAACAGAACTGTTTCCTACCCGAGGAGGTGATTAAAAGAGCCAGATCCAAGATCGTCGATGATGCATACACGTACTCTTTGGTATGGAACAACTGCAAGCACTTCGCCCAATGGTGCAAGCTGAGGGAGAATCAATGATTATAAGATAACGTTTCATCAGGTGGCCGTGAAACAACTACTACAGCCATCGTTGGTCTTTACTCTTATCTCAAACAGTGAAATCAACTGAAGCGAACCGAAGCTTTGATGAATAGACCGGTCTTTCTTTTGTAATAATGGAAACGATAAACAGGTTGGAAAATGTTATGAACTAACAAAAAACAGCCTTATAAGTTATAATAGTTTACAGTGTGTCGCGTATACCTTGGAAACTGAGACATTATAAGAGTAGGGGTTCGAATCCCATTCATGAAAAACGATAAACAGGTTGAACAAATGTTATGAACTAAAAAAAAATAGCCTCATACGTTTTATAATAGTTACAGTGTGTCGTGTATACTTTGGAAACTGAGACACTAAGAGTATGTTTTCGAATCCCGATCATGACTTGATTCTGTCATTGAGCAAGACACTACCACTTCTTATGGCTATTATAGCCAGCAATGTTCAGGATGGGGTTCTTCAGCCAGGTCTCATCAATCTCGTGTGAAATGGCGAAGCTCCTCAAAAACTGCCTCCAGGGGGCTGTGTCTTGTGGTGAGACACTTCTTTGACAAAACGCGCTGGTTGCGGCATACACGGCCGAATGTTGGTATAACATTCAATCGTGTAAACAAATGTTGTCACCAAATTCAACATTTTCTGCAAATTCTCAATATTAAAGGCAAAGTATAGTTGAGCCGTTTGGCTCGAACCGTTTTAGTTTTTGAACCGTTTAGATGTTTTAATCCTATTTAAAAGTGTAGATAACCTGTGAACATTTCCACTTCAAAAGGTGGTCGCATTTTTGAGATATCGCCGAAAAACCCGAGTATGTCCACACATGAATATATTCACAATAAGAATACACACAGAAAGGTTTCTGACAGAAATGTTTCTCAGATTAAAAAATCTTTTTCCATAAACCACAAAAGTTACTTCGAAGTGAAATGATTCTCAAAATGCTCTATACTATCGAAAGCTGCTGTACTTCATAAAATAAAATACATCCAATGATTGGTTGCTTTGTTTCCAACAAATTCAACACTACCTTTGAATATTGTGTAACATTTTTACAAACTGTGGCTATCTGTTTTTGTTTTGCATGTATTGGATTTCCATGGTTTTTGAACCCCGGATGGCAAAAACTCTGTGACGTTGCAATAGAAAGGTCTATTACCGTCTCATCAAGTAATTTAGAGATTGTTGATGTGAATGATTATCAACATGGTAACCGATTGGCTACTATTGTTACATATACTCATAACGTTGAGGTAGTTAGTTGAAGTAGCTAAGAAAGTAATAATGCAACATTAACATAACAAACACATCATTTCGTGTTACTTATAAGGTCCATTAATTTGCAAGATTTGAATTTTGAAAAGTTAATTACAGGATAGCATAAAAAAGAAGAAGCTGGCATTGCATGTTTGCTATCCTACTAAATAACAATATTATGTTTTATCTTAGCACGTCGACATTATAAAAGTAAGATGTAGACTTACTGGATGTTAACATCCTGAAAATGTCGAGAACCCAGAGATAAATGCTATCTTGGTAAGACAACGTGGTGCTCTTTTTGCTGTCATTGCTACATGATGCTCATAATATAAGTTAGGCTAATGTTTACGGCCCGCTGATGAGCAAAATAATGCAACATTAACATAAACACATCATTTTGGTTACTTGGAAAGTGCCTTATGAACAAAGCCTTGCAGAACAGTAACAAAACAAGTTATTAAATTTTTATACGTCATCTAATTTGCCTATGTTGTTATTGTTTTTTAAGATAAAATGAATCCGGAATAAGTCCTTTCTGCTCTGAGCCAACATGGGATTTCAAAAAAATCTACGGGATAGGGCCTACTGCATTGGCCTTTCTATTTTGATTCTATAAGCATTGTGCTTTTAAGAATGGATTTGCCGATTATTAGAATTGTATTTTTATAATGAAAATCACCGATTCTTGAATAGATTTTCAAGGGACTTTTGAAAACTCATTTGTTTGACTCTTTATATTTGTAACTTGCTGTTATATTAATTTTATTGTTTTATGTTTTGTGTTGCGTAAAGAGGCTCCTGCATTATGCGCTATATAAATATATCGTATTATTATTATTCCTATAGACCATGTTACCTTTGTTTACAGAGTAGTGACCTTGTACATTCCAATGCATTGCCTGACAGGCAAGATACTACACAGGCCATATGGGAAGATTTACATTTTGTGTCATAATTTTCACATAGATTCAAGAGTTACAAAAGCAACAGCGGTACAGCTTTTGAGATGTCCCCCCTTTCTTCATATCAAAAGTTGACAAAAATCAGACAGTGTAATCTCGTTAAAACATAAGGTTTATTGTTTTCTTCCATTGAGCTGCGTACAAACTGTGCCTGCAGGAAGTCCAGGCTCTGTGGCTCTTTTGTAAACATGTGGTGTCACAGGTCACATGGTCTATACTTTCCAAATGAGTCGGTCACATTTTAAATGAAATCAACGAAAAACTGTGAACTTAAAGGGTGTTTTTAATGTTTTTGTTTTTTTAACGTCTATATTCATCAAATACAGTGTGATGTGTGTGCAAGCTTGTATATGTGCTTTATTTGCTGATTACCAATTCGAAGTGTATTATTATCGGTCAATTGTGAAACTTCTGTATTATTGCTCTTATATAATCATATTATAGTAAATGTAAGTTTTGGGGTTGAGCCTTGGGTTCTCAGCACTATCAGGAGACCCGTTGTAACGGAGCGTCATTGTTCATTGAATCATGTTCTATGGAATGTCGCGAAAAGTGTTGGGCTTAGTGAGGAGAAATTGTGCCTTTGATGATTCTAGCGTGGAAGTTGGATTGGCATTCACAGTCAGAGTATGAGAAATATATTTTGGCTATTACGGACTGTGAAGGGGGTAGCCTAACTCTGTTTCAGCCCCAGGAGTAGGTGGCATTGTGTCTCTGATGGTGACGATTGATTTGGGTCTATCGCCCAAATCAGTTAAATGTATAGCCCTCACTTGAAGTGGCCGTCCGTGGCCTTGTGATGTTAGGCGATCTCTCTAAAAAAAAAATGTATTCACGCCTATACAAAATAGGTTTATTAACTTGCGGATTTTAATGTTGGAAAACAAGTTACAGGATAGCATTAAACAAAAACTCCAATGTATGTTTAAACCCTCAAACGAGGCACCTATAGTTCAGCGTAACGTATCTTCGGCACTCGTCAAATGTTTGCCATTTGTATTTAATAAGTTAAGAGGGTTTGTGTCGCAATTTCTCAACGATTTCTTTTAGCTAATACAGTGTTGCTCACGTATCAGGTGTTACCTGTAATTATTTTAAACTTATTTGTTTGCATGTTTTTAATTAATTTTAGTTAATTTGCTTAACCTTAGAAACCCAGCACAACAATTTGATGTGGCTACCATTTCTGGAGACTGGAAAGGGGGGGGGGGGGGGGGGGGTGGTTGTGTTCTGGGGCTAACCACATAAACTGTCGGCAAGACATCAAAAGACAATCATTACAGCCCATTGGTGAACAGATGGTTTCATCATTCATTCATCTCTGTGTGGGCCTCAGACTTGCAGTGACTTACAGTGACATAAGCAAGCTGGCCAAATTTTGTACACAAACGATGCTGAAAAATTGTGTACACACAGGGCATGGGGAAATTTGTTTGCTCCGCCCACTCTGACCAAGTCACGGACCCCTGTTGATTGACACCACTTTTAGACTGTGTAATGGTACAGTTTAGGATATCATGCATGGTATGGCATGGCTAGTATTTACCACTTGTGCTTATACGGTAATGTTTTTCTTGATTTAGGAAGAACATGTTTGCCCACCTCCCTCGTTGGGTTAATCGAACAATATTATGTTTTATCTTAACATGTCGACATCATGAAAGTAAGATGTGGACTTACCGAGATAATTTATCTCTGGATGATAACATCCTGAAACTGTCAATAACCCAAAGATAAATTATCTTGGGAAGACACACGTGGTGCCCACTTGGCTGCTATTGCTACATATAATTATATCTATATGCTCACTCATATGGTGAGGTGGTTAGTTACCGTTAATGTTTACGGCCCGATTAGCAAAGAAAGTAATGCAACAATCGTATACGATAACAAACACATAATTCGTGTTACTTGCTTAAAAAGTGCCTTGAAAAACAAAGCCTTGCAGAACAGTAAAAAAAAAAAAAGTGATTGTTATACGACATATGTTGTTGTTGTTGTTGTTTTGTTTTTTAAAAGATAAAATTACTGCTGAGTCGGTTTAAGCAAGAATAAATAGGACTTTAATTGTTTACGTTCTGTTTGAAACCCACCTGACAACAAGTGTAAATCCCTCCTCTTAGTCTTGCACTCAAAGATCAAAGTTTACCAGAAATATTTTTATGCAATAAGTTTGGTACTATAAATGTGTGTACTTCATATCGGTGTAAAAAGGCTTGCTTTGATGTATCCAATAAAATGCGATGTATTGTACCTAATTTTGTATGATTTCATTTTATAGTAAAGTGTCCCTTGCGCGCACGTCACTCGCAGCGACTGTGCCACCTTCTCATCACAATAAAAGTCCCTACGTTTTGATAAACATTATCAAGGATTTCAAAATCGTTCCATGGTTCCAAGACCATGGTTTTTGATGACAGACAAGTTAGTTTGGTATTGGACATCATGTCCAATGTCCAACATCGAAAAAAGCAATGTTGATATTCGTTGTACAAACCTGTGACTGACCGTCCAATGTCGAACTGACTTTACTGTCATTGGTTTTTGAGGGTACATTACTTAACCAACACCAAGATTTACACTGTACACGTTTGTAATGAATAAACATAGAGGGCCGAGGCCGATTTAGCTTAAAAACTTTCACAGGTCTGTTATTTCATGTATTTTATGTTGGGTCACATCAAGTGTGGATACTGGTCTTTGACAAAAATATCAATGTTGTACACCATGCACACCCTTTAACCGCCCGGCCGGGACACGCCAAGTTCTACTTATTATCAGTGCTATTTTCTGCTATTTATCTGATTCTACTTCTGAAAAAGAAAAAAAAAATCCTAGTACTATCTTATCTACTGTGTTATGTACTATCCTGCTACTATCCTGCCATATGCATCATTATGTATTTATCTTGCGAACAATTTGATTCTAAAAACAACATTATTTTGAATATTTGAACTCCCAGCTGCCTGACAAAAGTACAACCAAGAGAAATTTGTCCGACCGCGTATGCATGTATGCCCTAAACAGGAATGTTGTGTGTGTTCCGATTCTCGAGCACACTCGAAGGCAGCTGCTGCTCGATGCCAATAGATCGATCCATTAAGCCCCGCCTCCTTACGAGTTGACCAATCACAGCCGCGAAACCCGATCACCATTAGTGCAAAGATCACCAAACGGCTCAAATGGTGATCAGATTACGCGGTTGTGATTGGTCAATGAGAAATGGGCGTGGCTTAATGGATCGGTGTATTGTTGTCTAAAAACAAGCTTGAGTTTCAAGTGTTGGTATAGAGAATACAGCCAAATCAAGATACACAATAACTTTTTGTTTTAAAAAGTCAACACTCATGGATCTATGAATAATCACAAGCATTTTTCTTTTAGCAATGAAGCTTAAAGGGCCTATGCAATGCATTTTTTTATTAGTTAAAGTCATAAAGTGATCCTACCTGAACAAATATTTACCCATTAAACCTTTGGTTTCACCGCGTTTATGCCATTAAAAAAATAAAAAAATATTTTAGGGGTGCCCAGCACGCCCCGCCCATTCCCTCATTATCATAAGAATGTGTGACGTAGACTAGGGAGATCGGCTCACTTCCTGGTTCTACGTGTTGTGCGTCACACGCATACTGTACCGTGTGAAGTTTCTAAAAGTTTCTTCAGTTTGTCGCTGCTTCATCAAAAAAATAGGGCATTTATTCAGAATGCCACCGACCTGTGTTGTTGCTGGTTGCAGCAACACCACTAAGGATGGTTTCAGTCTCCATCGTTTTCCCTCTGACCCAAAATTTCGAAGAATTTGGACGGCGAAAGTCAAGCTGACTCCGGCAAAGTGGTCAGGGCCAACCGAGCACTCGGTCATCTGTTCCGTGCATTTTGAGACATCGTCGTCGCCTCTCTCTGGCTCGTACATGTATGGCCGAACCCCTAGCTCCTCATTTCTTTCATAATCACTGTCAGCCTCACTACTTAAATCCGAAGAATTAGTCCCCGAAAATTCTTCATCTACTGCTGAAAATGATGAAGATTCGGCCATGTTCGTCTTTTTATATCACGTCCGTCGTAGTGATTGTTAATGTACAATGCGTTGTGTGTACTGTAGGAATTTCCGCGATCCGTGTGTGCATGTACACACGGATCAGCTGCCACATTAGCATGGTACCCACAACATATTCTTGGTACCAGACCATTCTGAATTGCTTATGAACTCTCCGCAGTCTACGTCACGAACAGCGCCCCCGCGCGGCGTAAAAAATAAGGAATTTAATTAATAAAAATAATTATTGCAAATTTTAAACATTTTACACTACTCACACAAATTTTTTATTTTTTAAATTGTATACAGAAGGTAAAAATAAACTACAAAAAATAAATTTCTAAATTGTGAAAAATAAGTATTGCATAGGCCCTTTAAAACAAAACAGGATGTTTCAAAGTAATTGAGAAATATGTACAGTGATGCCTCATTGAGTAAGCCTCAATGAATAATATGCGTACTGTCTCAATGCCTTAATGAGTACTCAATATAATATGAATGTAATGCTGTCACAAGAAGTCATCTTCAGACTCTGGCTTATAATTATATTACATGTTTGCAAAATGAGAATGGGGAACTAAAGTTGTGTCCAAACTCAGATATTAAAAACGATATTTTATAAGAAGAAAAGTGTCCAGTACCTTCACAGAAGAAACTATGCTTCACTCTTCAGCATCAATTGCGGTTTCATAATAATTATATGCTCAGACCATTTCTTAGAAATGCCCACAGTAGTTCCTGAGGATGCTCAGAATCCAGTTCTTTGAGATGATGCTTCCACCAGTTTAAAATAAATAGTTACACTAGTTCCTTGGGATGCTCATCCAGTTCCTGGAGATGCTTGTACCAATTCTTCGAAATGGCCACACTACCTGAGGATGCTCATCCAGTTCTTGGAGACAATTGCACCAGTTCTTAGAAATGCCCACACCAGTTCTTGAGGCATGTGAGGATGCTCAGAATACAGTTCTTGGAGATGCTTGCAAAGTTCTTAGAAATGGCCAGGCCTCATCCAGTTCTTGAAGATGTTTGCACAGTCTTTAGAAATGGCCACACTAGTTCCTGAGGATGCTCATGCATCCAGTTCTCGGAGATGCTTGAACAGTTCTTAGAAATGCCCACACTAGTTCTTGAGGGTGCTCATCCAGTTCTTGTTCTTGGAGACAATTGCACCAGTTCTTAGAAATGCCAACACTAGTTCTTGAGGATGCCCATACAGTTCTTGGAGACAATTGCACCAGTTCTTAGAAATGCCCACACTAGTTCTTGAGGATGCCCATACAGTTCTTGGAGATGCTTGCAGTCTTTAGCAATGACCACCTGAGGATGCGCATCCAGTTATCTTGGAGATGTTTGCACAGTTCTTATAATGGCCACACTAGTTCCTGAGGATGCCCATCCAGTTCTTGAAGATGCGTGCACCAGTTCTTTGAGGTACTTCATCACACTAGTGTTGGAGAAGCTTAGCTAATACAAGTGGCAGGTTCCGGGGGGGGGGGGGGGAGCTGTGGCCACTAAAGCCCAGACCGGCAACCGACACTCGAGATCGCCCGCTCCTAACCATCCCTTGGGATGATATCTTCACTTGGAAGTTCCATAACAACAAAGTGCAGCCTTGACAGCCCCATCCAACATCTTGCTCTGGGAGACAAAGCACCACCTCGGAAGGTTAACCTGTGTGATTCTGATAACGTAATCCTGTGAACAAAACAATATTTACAGAATTAAATTTGTTTACACAGTTTCATATAACAATTTCTTTATCACAGTCTGGTTGCTGGAATTGTTTCCAAGACCAAATCTGCATAGTACATGGTTTTTGTGTCTTGGGGTCATGGGCGTGGTCCTGGAATCAAATTGTAAGGCCGTGTCCGATTAGCGACTACGGCTGTGGCTACCACAGCTGAACTACACTGTAAAAACGGCGTTTAGAATCTAAACACATTTCTAAACGCCTCGCTTGTACCCACTTTTTTCACACGTTTAGCCCTCAACATGTTTAGATTTTGCGTTTCTGTGACATGTTTACCCCGAGACACATTTAGCCTGTGATACGTTTAGATTGAATGTGTTTAGGGTTCATAGTGAGTGCTAAACATGTTTAGAATCCAACACGTTTCAGAGAATAAGCTTAATTTTTAAACACCTGAAGAAAAGAAAAGAGAAATGTTGCAACATTCGCCTGCCTGCTTACTGAAACATAACGCCCAAGCTACGCTCGGCATGAGAATCGATAAATCATCATCATCGAGATGATTTTCATCGAGATGATTTTCATCGAGATGATTTGAGGAGCAATGATGCCATAATTTCAGTCATACTGAAAACGGTCATTTTGAAGTCTCAGAATCCGTTCCAATTATATACATTTTGGGCTTTACTTTCTACCCATGGTGTGAATCTTTGAAGTGCTGGCCAATATGATACAACAAAAATTTGCTTCAATTGAATTACACACATTAAAGTGTAAACTACTGCGCAGGAAAGGCTGTTATACCTACAATGGTTTTGAATAAACACCAAGGTCTATATTTGTGCATATTTAATGAAACCCCGCCCATTTCATTCTAAACAAACTGATGAATTTAAACACATACAAAACATGTTTACAAGCAAACATGTTTAGAAATATGTTTGTAAGCTAAATTGGTATCCCTTTAACATTCTGGAATATTAAGCCAAACCAAGACTGGTCTCCTTTCAAGGCAAAGCTTAGTCATAATTTTAAAGATTGGGACCCAATTACGAAGTCAGCCAGTGAGGCGTGGGAGGAATGGAAAAAACTCACACTACAAGCCGCAAAGGAAACAATAGGCTACAAACTAAAGCGAACAAATTGTAAAGCTTGGTTTGACAAAGACATACATGACTCAATATCCACAAGAAAGGAAGCCTGTCGGGCACATCGACACTACTGTAAGAACAAAGGAAAACCCGACTTTGATCAAGATGTCGGCAACTCCCTTTGGGAGGATTACCAAGATAAACGTACTCAGTGTAAATCCTTAATAAGGCAAAAGACGATGACTAAGAGGGTTGATCGATGTTCGGATATCATGAAAAGGGGTGGCGTACAAAGCCGCGATTTCTGGCAACAACTGAAAGGTAATAAAGTAAATAACTTGAAAGTACCGTCGATTAGAATTCCCGGAACAACACAAACAACCTCGGACCATAAACAAATGGAATCCACGCTCAAGATGTATTATAATACGCTGGGGAAAAAGAAACATGTCATGAATGAACATGACGCAGAACCTACGGGATACACTAGGGACACCGAACTAAAAAATGACAAAAATGACAAATGTACAATTAAACTGGACTCTCTGGATTTCTCAATTAAGGATGTAATTGATGCGATTCATGAATGTAAAAATAACAAGAGCCCTGGTGTTGATACTATCACAAACGAAATGATAAAAAATGGTGGTGATGGAATGATTATTTCATTATACAATCTGTTCAAAAGACTTAATCACCTTGAATGTACCCCTGACGAATGGAATAAAGGAATAATCATACCGATTTTCAAAAAAGGAGACAAGAAAGATTTGAACAACTATAGAGGTATAACTCTTACCTCATGTGTATCAAAGGTTTATAACAGGATAATATCACAAGCAATTTCACAGTTCATTGAAGACAATAATATTCTTACTGAAGTTCAAGGTAGCTTTCGCAAAGGTAGACGCTGTGAGGACCACATATTTACCCTTAAGAGTATTTTAGCCGCTCGAAAAGCTGAAGGAAAACATACTTATCTAGCATTCTTAGATTTCAAAAAAGCATTCGATACCGTCTGGAGGGAAGGTCTTCTAGTCGCAGCACAAAATATCGGGATTAGCGGGAGCCTTCTAAATATTTTGAGAAATATGTACAAAAATACTGAATCCAAAGTTAAATTTAATGATATTGAAACATCCTTTTTCGATGTAGACGAAGGAGTAAAGCAGGGATGTGTATTATCCCCTATTCTTTTCTGTATATATATAAACGAACTGGCTAAAATGATTACTAAGGAAAACCGAGGTGTTACAATCTTAAACCAAAAGATCGGATGCCTCTTCTGGGCCGATGATGTGGTCCTAATAGGAAACAGTGAAACAGACTTAACAATGTTGCTTGATACAGCAAATGAATTTTCTAAGCGATGGAAGCTATCATTTAACCACACTAAATCAAACGTACTGATAACTGGCCAACGGACCAATCCACATAGGAAATGGGTAATCGGAAATCAATATATTACCGAAATAAACACGTATAAATATCTTGGCATTTATATTTCAAGGGATCTTTCGGATCATGTTCACATAGAGGAAACCTTAAAAAAAGGTAATCGTATAATATCTTATATAAAGTCAATAATTGATAGTCAAGATGATTTTAACAGAGTGTACTACGGGGATATACTATGGAAATCCATAGGCCTTTCATCAATTAATTACGGCTGCTCAGTGTGGTTTGGTAATGGAAAATCGCCTGTACTTAAACTTGAAAACCTACAGTATCAAATGGCGAAAATTATTCTTAAAGCCCCGAGAAACGTTGCAAAGGAAGCATTATATGGTGATTTGGGCTGGCAATCGCTAGCCTCGATTCAAAATACACAACGTGTTCAGTACTTTAATCGTTTGAAAAGCATGGATGACGATCGCTGGCCAAAACTCTTATTCAATGCCATATTTGCAATTCAGGACACCCTGAAGTGGTCTTGGCTTCGTAACATTCGCGACATACTGGCGGAGTGTAACATGGATAATTCTTATAATGTAGATAGTGAAATAATCCCGCGATGGGCCAATACTTTCAAAAGCAATTATAAAGCTATTGACTACAACAATTGGTACGATAACGCTCAGGGTAAATCAACACTAAGAAACTACATCAAACACAAGACACAGCCTTCCCTTGAACCGTATCTATTGGACAAACTTAACTTCGCTGGGTGCAACTTGAAATTTAAGGCAAGATCAAACGTGCTGAACCTGGAAGGTAGAAAGATAGCTTGGTCGAACGAATATAATGGGATTTGTAAACTATGTAATAAAGATAAGCAAGAAACAATCGAACACTTCATGTTTGAGTGCACCAAATTGGCCATAATAAGAGACACTTCTTTTAACATGTTAAAAAATAATCTACTAAATAATGGATGGGACAATATGTGGCAACTCTTTATAAATGGCAACATAGATATAAAACGTCATCTAATGTTAGATAATATCTTCCAGGATAATAACGAGATAGGTCGTATACTTGACCAAGGATGCAAACAATTTTTATTATGTGCATGGAAAGCTAGGACGGAATTATATAACAATATCACAGACTAGTTATGTACAATTTAAATGATACGACTGGATATAATATTATACTGATCATTAAGTTATATAAGCTGCAGTACTAGTTCTGGAAAATCAACAACAGCGCTAATTAATTAATTCCCTGTATTCTTTATACATTGTGTCTTACATTGCATGTATATATTACATTGCATTATTATTTTTTTTTTTGTATTGCTTCGATATTCTGTATGTCTAAATGTTATGTATGTGTTCAAACTATGTACCTACGGGTATACAGACATGTATATGTATTTCTGCGATGTTAATTATGTCTACTACATGCACTGTACTTTTGTATTCTAAATCGTTTATACAGCATATTTGTAACTTGAATAATTTGTATATGGACGCACCACCTATATACTTGTAGTGTTGGGTGTGTGCCACTGTTTTAAAAGTGAGTGCCAATAAATAAATAAATAAACATGTCAAAAAGCTAAACGTGTTGCGATCAATGCAGGTTTGAACTGGTTTGAACATTCAAATACACCAGAATGTGTGTTCATCATTTTAGTACGTTTGCTACCTGAGCAATTTTACTTGCCATGAGGGGCTAAACGTGTGGAGCATTTTTGATACCTTTGTAAAGTTACGTATTACCAAAATGCGAATTATTTTAAACCCTTTTAATTATGTGTTTATGCCATATAGCAAAAACGCTCTCCAAGGAAGGCCTATATGCCTACGTGGAAGCCTATCATGACTAGCTGCTTAGCTTTTTCATACCAATAGCAAACGTATTCAATGATGTAAACACATTCTGGTGTATTCAAATGTTCAAACCAGTTCAAAACACGTTTAGCTTTTGACATGTTAAAGAGATAGCATTTAGCTTCAAACATATTTCTGAACGTGTTTGCGTGTAAACATGTTTTGTATGTGTTTAAATTCAAAACTGCATTTCAAACAAGCACAACAAATCTCAACCCGTTTAGCTTTTTGACATGTTAAAGAGGTAGCCATTTAGCTTCAAACATATTTCTAAACATGTTTGCGTGTAAACATGTTTTGATTGTGTTTAAATTCAAAACTTCACTTAAAACAAGCACAACAAATCTCAACACGTTTAGCTTTTTGACATGTTAAGGAGATACCCATTTAGCTTACAAACATATTTCTAAACATGTTTGCGTGTAAACATGTTTTGTATGTGTTTAAAATCAAAACTTCACTTAAAACAAGCATAACAAATCTCAACACGTTTAGCTTTTTGACATGTTAAGGAGATACCCATTGCATATTTCTAAACATGTTTGCGTGTAAACATGTTGTGTGTGTGTTTAAACGCTAAGCGCCGTTTTTACAGTGTAGGTGGATTTCTCAGCTGATTGTTAGGTCATGTAATTGCCAAAAGAGCAGTGGCGTTACTAATAAGGGGCGGGGATGTGCAGTCCAATTAATTGATGTTCCTGCCCCCCCTCCCCCACCCCAGTGCATGCCCACCCTTTTGAGATTAAAAAATTACCCGATTAAAAAGTTACAAAGTGAGAACTTCTATGCAGCATTTTCAGTTTAAATATTTTTCTTTTTACACGCATACTGTCTTTTTAACTGTTTTCACCTCCGTGGTACTAAAACAATTACAGACATGACAGAAGGTTCAACTTTCAAGGTTCATCTTCATTCAAGGTTCATTTTATTTCCACAGTTTTTATCAATAAAGCAAACTTCTAAGGCAACTTTAGGCAATGGTCCCTTTAGTTTTATGACATGCATTTGCATTGGAATGCGAGTACAACTACATATCCCAGGTAGCAAGCCCATATGGGCCCCATATGGGTCCCATATGGGCCAGAATATGGGCCAGAATATGGGCCCCATGTGGGGATAACCCATATGGGGCCCTGGGGGGCCATAAAAATATGGATGGGATGGCCCATAACCCATAATTATGGGCCCATAATTATGTTTTCTGATAGAGCGCCCTCTTTTGAATACTTCTCCTGATTAGCCCATGTTGATTTCCCAAATGGGGGACAGAATCTCCAGGGGGGGGGGGGGGAGAACAGATTTTCCCCACCGGCCTATGTCTTTCAGTTTTTCTAATAATCCAGTATATTTCTAACAAACCGACTTTTAGTTTTCTTTGTACTTCAAGAATTCTTAGGGAGAATAAGCTCAAAGCACTGTAGCGAGTCTACGTATTACTCGATAACAGTACTTCGGATCCTTATACACGAGTCATCGATCATCCCACGTGTTTTTACCAGCCAGGTATACAGTGTTTACATTTTTGTCGTGGCTGTCATCGTTGGTAAGTTCGTGAATAAAAACAGTTCCACGGTTATTCCACAATCTATAGAAATTATTATTAAACTGTCTTTAGGTTTGAAACTACAACTTTTAGAAGTTAAAACTAGTTAAAACTAGTTAAAACTAGTTCAAACAATAGCTCTACAGTGAAAAATACAACGGGCGCTTTGAGTCGACTTTGGCTGCTAGACCTGACTCGATCGAGCCATGGACCTCCATGATCGAGCTCATACAGTGACTGAGCATCGGCTCGCCAGATCAAGACAGTGCCCAATTTCATTTCAGCACAAAAAGTAGCCAAGCACAAAGGTATGCTTACCAGAATAAGGTTACCAGCCAAACTACCGTAAAACATGTGCAATTTGTGACTGGTGTCCTGCTCATTTCTGTTTAGCAGACAATTGTCAAACAATATTTTCTGCTTTAAAAGTTTAAGCAGCTCTAAATTTGGCCAAGGTCATCTGACACGGTTCTGTTCTGCATTATTGAAAATGTATTATAATTGTTTAAATAAATAATTAATAATAAAACAATTGATGGGTGGAGCTACATCAGCTGGTTAACCCTCAGAGCTGCCTTGAAATTGTTTTTTACATATATATACAGATGTCAAAATTATTTTACAAAAAAGGCAGCACCCCCATCCAGTTTGTTAACACATTGTCATTGACCGGGCGCGGCGGGTTAAGCTGTTTCTTGTTTGTTGAAATTGTAATTTTCTCATTAAAGATTACTCATGGAAGTGATATTAAATGCATTTAAAGGATGCTAAGATTAAGAATAAGAGCATTGAAAATTGTTGTATGAAACTGTTAAGCAAAAATTAGTCGCCACTGGTGTTGGACATGTTGGATACTGCTCTCCAAATACATTAAACAGAATAACAGACACACAAGTGTTGCCCTGTTAAATAAAACTGACATTTGTTTGTTTGTCTATTTGTACATGTCGGGTTCAGTAGTCTACAGTCAGTAAGGATGGCAACTGCTCGGACTGGGACAAAACGTCCTACAGGACCTCCTAGCACTAGCAGTAGTGGCCCCCCGGCAAAGAAGGGACACTGGAGTCTAGGTTTACTGGACACAATGAAAGATCCATCATGTCAGGTTTACACGGACGATAGGGTGGTCGTCATTAAAGACAAGTATCCAAAGGTTTGTATTAAAAGTAGGGCAGGCCTCGAATTAACCCGCAGCACCAACAGCAAGTGCTGTGGTGCCCTGTGCTTTTGCTGTGTGCCCTTTGCAAAGTTCCCATACAAATTTACATTTTCCTCATTGAATTGCCCATTACAAGAGGAAAATTGCTGTGCCCCTTCAAGAGCGAAGTTAAAGGCCTGGTAGGGTCATGGATTTAGGTATTTTTGTATGCTGATTTATTAGTAAAGTTATAAAGAATGATTCAATAAAAGTCAACTGTGAAAGTTGCAGCTGAATACAGTGTCTACTCGCTGAGAAAACAGCAAAAGAAAATCATAATTTATTCCTCGTTTAGCGAGGTGACAGCGGGTGTGAACCGCATCTCTGGCTGCAGCATTCACAACTGGACAAGTTATGGACATTGAATTTTCAGTCAACCCTCCGAAATCTCTGAGAAACGATTCCATGCATGACTCCTTTGTAAGGTTCAAATGTTTTGGGGTGAAAAATTATTCAAACTATTACTTCAAAGGGAATCCTTTCTCAAAATAGTTTATATTATCAACAGCAGCTGTAATGCTTCTCAACAAATAAGTTTTTATCGTCATAAGTACATGTATTTACCAGTCCATGACCCTGCCTTTGAAAGGTAAACTTCAAACTTTTTTTTCCCCCTTGATTTCAAGGATGACTGTACTGAGTATGCGAACCCGAACAAATTTAGGTCAGCAAGAATTCAACCTTCACTGCTTTACAACTGCTAGTAATTTTTTGTTCTCTCTACCCCCCCACCCCCCAGGCCAGATTTCATTACCTAGTTCTACCCAGAGAGCAGATAACCAAATTGAAGGCCCTCAAGCCAAGTCATTTGGACTTACTCAGACACATGGAGGAGGTGGGAGACAAAGTCATTAAGGAGTAAGTTGAAATTGAGAATCAGTTACCTGCCAACTGTTCAGATTGTTCCTATTTCTGAGGTTTCAATGTTGGCAGGTGTGGGAAAGGGGCTGTGTCCTCATGATCAAGGCAGGCCTGTGGCTATGGAATTATAAACTCTCAGCCAGTCACCGCATGCGCACGCCCTCCCTCTGTATCATACCTATGGAGAGGGTGCATGTATGCTGTAACTGGGTTAGAGTTCATAATTCCAAGTTGATCCCCTCAGCCACACTTTTGGATCTCATGCATTCTAGGACAAGTTAGGGGTGGTCGGGTTGCAGGCGTAGTGGTTTCTTTCCTTGCCTTCAACGTCTAGGCCCCCAGTTCGAATCCTGTCAGGGATACGATGTGGATTGGGTTTTCAGTCCCTACCTGATTGCATGGGTTTTCCGTGGAATAAATCTCTGGGGTTTTCCTACTAAAACTGAAAATACTTTCCCTGTCTTTGGGATATTAGGCTAGCATACAGTGATTAAGTTTGCTTTTCTGAGAGCCCTTATTAATAAAAAACTAAAAAAGTTGGTTCAAGCTGTAGAAAACTGTAGAATACGGATTATTGTTGTCGCACTCAAACAGGAGTGACATCTCCTCCAAGAGTAAGTAAACAGACACCATGAGGTACTACTTTCTACTTTTCAATTTTGTCTTATTTGTTGTGTCAGAGCCATCGGTGAAGAAGGACTCACGTACAGACTTGGGTATCACGCAGTTCCAAGCATGAGGTAAGACAAGATGGTCTGCTGAAGCAACTGAACAAAAGATCATCAACATGAACTTCGGCTTTGATCAAGAACTTATTTGTAGGGACTTGGGTAGACTTGACCCAAGTTGAACTTTCGTCGAGTCCTTGGTCGTCTGATTAATCCTTTATTTCACCACTTTGTTGTGCGCCCTCACTCCACAGGAGGGGGCACATTAAAAAAGCTCATCAGAGCTAGCTATGTACCGTTGACTCGGTTAGCATGAAAACCTGACTTGAACCAAGTCTAGGGCGGGCTTTGGTTTCCTGTCCCTCTATCGGGGCTATGTACTCCACCCACGATATTTTGGCCCATTCACCTTGATTATACTTGAATATTGTTGACTGTATATTAAGATTGTGCTTAGTTTGTCCCCATCATTGCATCAGATATTAGTTGCATTCATGTGTTTTATAATAAGTTAAGGCCCTTCCACACAAGCACCACTAACAAAGTAGGTAGTCCTGGACCTCTGTTAAAAAATAACGAGGGTCCTTGGTTATTATTTAACAAGGATAGCTTTCGACTGACTGATTTTAGGCTAACTATATCCTAATTTAATGGCAGATTATACAAAAAAGTATAATGGTGGTATTTTGCCAGCACTTCTCCTCTGTTTACTGCGAGGAGAGAACAAAACCGGAACAAAAACTCTTAAATTTACAGTCATGTCTACTTTTTTTCAGTCATTTACATCTGCATGCAATCAGCCAGGATTTTGATTCCCCGTCGCTAAAAACAAAGAAGCATTGGAACACCTTCACAACAGCATACTTTGTGGAATCAAAAGGTAGGAGGGAGATGAAAGGCCTGGTCTAGCCACCAACCCATCTGACCCGGTGCCAGGTGCAAACAAGTACGCCTTTTTCCCAAGAACTATGTCAGTTTGGAACAGGCTACCACCATCTGTTGTTGCAACGAGTTGAAACCTCTTCGGTTTGCCCCACAACCACACATTGTCCATGAAAGGAGAGCCCTTGAGGGGTCGAAACACAAACACTTTTTCTCATTGATAGTATTTTTTCATTTGGGTTGAACAAAGAAAAAATGACAAGAACAGGATTTGAACCTGCGACCTCCAGATTACTGTGGCGGTTCTCTACCAACTGAGCTATGTAGCCATACATGTATGTTGGTAGTCTTCCTATTTTGACGGTCAATAAAAGATGTTTGGGGTGCCAGTCAGAAGCCCAAAGAGAGGTGGCATGGGGGCTGATAGTGCTTTTTTGGTTTGAAACTGATGGTCACCATTCAAATCGTGTCTGTCTGTCTGTCTGTTTGTATAATTATGTCTGGCTGTTTTCTACAAGCTTATGCTTATAAATCAAAACAGCCCCATACTCTATTTATTACATTTATCCTGCTAATTGCTGCTTATTGTTTAGTTTTGCTTTATTCCATAATTACATGTACTTGTTGTAAGTTTTTCATAGAAGTATGGAAATAAATGTGTATCTGAATTGAAAATTGAGTACATTTGCAATTTTTACTGTTTCAGAAGTTATCGATCAATTGGAGAAAGAGGGCAAGGTGGATACATCCAGCAAGAATCCAGACGCTCTGCTCAAACTTCCTCTGCGGTAAGTCTCATCGCCATTATACCAATGGTAATAATATTACAATAATTATAATAATTAGTTCTTACATAGCGCATTTTTCAATAACGTATCAATGCTAACATTGTCATTGGGCCAATAACATTCCTTTAATCTTTCTCAGCTCCCTGGGGAGTATACAGCCTGGGGAGTATACAGCCTCTGGCTGCTGTGGCGCTCCGGAAGGGCTTTTCAAACACAATATCAACCTCTACCTTTGCAGTTACTCATTTTTACCCCTGGGTGAAAAGAAGCAATTATAAAAAAAATCTTGCTAAAGGACACAGGTGTCATGACCAGGATTCTAACCCACACCCCGATGACTTAACTCGTTGACTGCCGCCTACGAGTATATTCGTAGTAACAGGTGTAACGGATTCTGCCACTACGAGTATACTCGTAGAGAATGAAAGGCTTTTGTATAGTGAATTGAATACACTGGCATCGCTGAGAACGCAACGAATACGCTTCTGGCAGTGGTGACGACACATCATCAGAATTTGTATGCTACAACATGTAGACACAAAAAAAAATACCTATTTGGTATGCGCGCATGCGCACCACACTTAGATGCTTGGCAAATGGGATGCCCCTACGAATTTATGACCGGCAGTCAATGTGTTAACCACCAGAATTGGTATCAATTTTTGGAACACCAAGAACGAAATGCTCTATTGAGAATATCATTGTCAAAAAGAAACCTTAACCAAGTGAAGACGGCAAACATTCTTATAAACTGCAGCGGGGTTTACTTTTCTCTTTGGAGAAAATTGGAACAAAAGCCCTCTATGTTCACACCGACACGACCAGCCACTTGGCCACAAGCCACGGACGATAATCCGCCATGGCCTCTTGTTGTCAATAAACACATCACATTATGAACCACGGTGAGAAAATAACATCAAACACCTTTGTTTTAGCAGGAGTTTTGTACACTTTCATAAAATGTTGTTTGATTGCAGCAGTTAAAAATAAGCTGTGGTGATTTTTGTTGTTGTTTTGTTAAGGTGTTTCATAATTACGCTATTTTCCGAACTTGACAGTTTTTCAGATAAGAATTGTTTTCTCGGTAGGACTGAAACAAGTATAGATTATAATCATTTAGCTTCAGATTAAAACTAATTGATTTTTTTTTTTATCACTAAGTTATAATTATTTAATTCAAACAAGCTTTTTTCTTTGTTTTGTTGTGTTTTTAGGTGCCATGTATGTAAACTGGAGCTGGGCAACATTCCCAAACTTAAGGCACACATCGTCACTCACATCAAGAAGAGCTGATGAGTTTGTTGCGTTGAAGAAACTTTGTCACAGTTAGCCTTGGCAGTAGAGCTGTCTTAAGGTGTGTCCGAATTGGCGGCTACAGTCGCTGGGTCATCATATGTTGAAGTTTTGGACTTGCAACACCATTTAGCATCAGTCGCAGCCACCAATTTGATTACGGCTACAGCCTTGAGCAAGTTCAAGTGCACACCATGGTCAACTAAAGGTCGACTATTTTGACTCTAACCCAAGCTGGTCGATCATTGGTTGACTACCAGACTACTGTGTAAGCCTGGGCAACTAGTGAAATTTACTACTCACGACTAATTTTTAATTCCCATGATGCATTGCGGTATATTGTTTGCCGCAGGCGCAGTATAGTAAAATTCACGCTGAAAGGATTGTGTTTCGTAAGTGAACTATGTTGTCATGAATAGTCGTGGGTGACACAATTGGTTCACAAAGCAAGTAGCAAGCTACTATTTTTGTAGTAGTCGTGGCTGCGCGATTAACTGCCCTGACAGCCTCGATCATGCTAACATGTGTAAAGCTCAGAAGGGAACCAGTGACATTATAGCAAAAAGGCAGTGGAAATGTTGAATACCGTAACGATTGTTGACTTGACTTCCAAATGAGTCATTCGCGTGAGTACATTACTCCGCATGTACATTGCTAGTTAGTGGTCAACCGCTGGTTGTCTAAATGTGCATACTCGAACTTGCCAGCTGTGGGTCAGTCAAGGTTTTAGTAAAAGGGTGTCCAAGTTTGCTGGAACTTTAAAAACTGTGTGACCAAAATTGTTCACTTTCAATACATGTAAATGACAGATAAAACAGGGTGTCCAAATTTAAAACATTGTTGTGTCCAAATAACACCCAGACACCCCTCTGGCTAACACTATGGGGGTCAATGACATCTTTGTTTTCCTCCAATTCAAATAATATGTTGCCAGAGGCTGATAGCAAAATTAGTCTGGTGCTATGTCAGACTTGGTAGGCATGACTTTGATTGCACACAAGGAACCTGATGAAGACGCTGGCAGCATAATAAAGTTCTGTTTCACCTATTGACCCCTTGCACCTCTGTCAAATAAAATAGCTCCATGATTTTACTTGCCCCCAGCTAGTTTTACTTAGCCCAGAGGTTTTAAACATGTATTATCATAAATGTATCTTTCTGATGTAATATTGGTAGTCAAATGAAATGACATGCACAATAAAAAAAATACTCTTCACATTTGAGAAGGAAGAAATGTGAGCATTATAAACAAGTACATGTAGGTTGGGCAAGTTGCGTTTACTAGCACATACTAGGCTAGTGTTAAGGGTGAGCTCTTCCATGTAAGTTATACTTATCTTGAAACTATTTCCTGCCCACATTCAGGGAAAAAACACCCAATGCCTTCTAATAATAGACAGCAGGAAATAAACAGAGATATTCCAATCAGTTATTGCCTTGCCAAGAGTGAGCCAAGAGTGACAAACACTTTGTTTATTTGAGAATGTCATAGAGAATGTCATAGAAAATGGACGATAAGTGCACACAGAACCTTTGCAATGGAGGAAGTTGTAAAATTGATTTCTTTTTTTTACAAGTATTTACATAACAGATTTGTGTATCAAAATATATTTATACAATGATCTGTTTTATAAGTAGTAAATTCAGTCACATTGAAAGGAATATTTCCAATCTGAATGTTATTTATTACATATTTTACAAAAGTGAACTATAGTACTTAAAATCAAATGTACTATGCTTTGGTTGTTTAACTGAACGAGTTGAATAAAACTTCAAAAAGATCATTTAAATAACTATTGATTTATGTCTTTAATTTTTTGCATGTGTACACCATATTGCAAACCATTTTTGAGTACAAACCGTTTTAAAGCACAAGGACAACATTGGTAATTGTCAAAGAACAGTTTCCACACTTTATGTGACCCACCATATACATGAAATAACAAACCTGTGTAAGTTTAAGCTCAATCGGTGATTGGAGTCACAAGAAAATAGAGAAAAACCCACGTTTTAACATTAGGATTAAGACTCACGAGATCAAAACTAATTTTTGTACTTGGTTCTCAAAAAACATGCATTCCAATCAAAAATATTTTGAGGGCATGTTTTCCACCATGACCATCTCTGTTATGATATTCTCACTCTTTAAGTCTCACCAAAGTTGTACGAGAAGGCAATATGTAAAAAACACAATAGTTGTTATAGTTCTCTTGGTTTCAAATACACTAAATAAATATGGACAACAATTGGCAATTTATCTGCCAATTCACATACGGCCTTGCATCGGCTACAATCCAATAAAAAACTCTGAAACTCTACAAAACTTTACTGTTGGAAAATCGGTTTACAAAACCTGTATAAAAGGGACAAATATTAGAGAATATAAACAGTAAAATATAAGACTGTAAAGAAAGTTCTACATCTTTCCAAAATATTAAAAAATTTCTAGGAATGATTTTAAATTGACTTGCATTAAGACAATAGGCATATCACTGTGTTCAACCTTGATTTACATAAGTCGGTAACACAAACTAAAGCCCTATAAGGTCTTTTCTAAGCACCCTGCTAATTGCATGAAAACGCTCCAGTATTGAAAATAAAGCCCAGCTGGGAGCTTGACCATATTGACCAATACTTTCGCTGAACAATTGAAAATAAAAAACAGTGTGTTGCAAAATTAAAATGAACTGCTGCCCTCCCAAAGATGACAATTTGTCCTCAGCATTTTAACTTTTTAGCGCTGACTTCATTTGAAATTATCAATAGATTTTTTTATTTTGTCAGATAAAGAACAGGTATTTTGCTTGTGACTAGTGCGTTTCTATTTTTCTATTTCACTGGTCTATGAAGTTTATCACAAGTCTAAGACTCAGTGATCTTGATTGGATTAACTTTAAAAGTACAAAAGATTACTTAGCACACAAAATTATTGCTTAGCAGAATCACATTACTGTACCAGTCAACATAACATGTAATGTACATTGTTTGTCACTGGTTCAGTGGTTCCCTGATGGTTTTAACAAGCAGACAAACTTGCTTAGCACGATTCTCTGCCTAACAGCTTTAATGAAATAATGGTCCCTAGTGAGAGTTTCTAGGAGTTGCAAAGGACTTTGGAAACCCTTTTTTTAGGGGGTGGGAAACCCAATGAGACACCTATAAATTATGCCAGTCGCTGCTGTTTGATGCTGATGGGTGGGTTGGTCATTGTTAAGGTAAGCCCAGTGAGACTGCTATGCTAGTCGCTGCTGTTGGATGTTGACTGGTTGGGGTGGTTTGCGCTAAGGGAAGCCCAGTGAGACTGATACATGTACATGTATGCCAGTCGCTGCTGTTGGATGTTGACGGATGGGTTGGTTAGCGCTAAGGGAAGCCTAGTGAGACTGCTATGCCAGTCGCTGCTGTTTGATGTTGATGGGTGGGTTGGTCATTGTTAAGGGAAGCCCAGTGAGACTGCTATTCCAGTCGCTGCTCCTATGATTGTAAGGAACCACAGTCTAGCTGATGACACTCTGTAACTCTGGATGTGATGAACCAAGGCAGGCTGCAAAAAAAGTGAACAAATAATGTGATCAACAATCAATTATCAATGTACAGTATTGCATGTTTGTGTTGAGCTTTGGACTCAGCAAGGTTCCTATACAAGTCAGAAATTGGTTTATTTGTTGGTCAATATTTAAAAATGGGGCACATACATGTAGGGTTAAGTGTCAGTTGATAAGAGTTCACAATAATAATAATAAATAATAAACCACACGGGAAACTGACTGGGTAAATGTTTAAATGATGTTGGGTTGAACAAAGAAAAATTGACTAGAAGCGGGATTTGAACCAACGACCTCCGGTTTAACGTGCCGGCGCTCTACCAACTGAGCTATCTACATGTAGCCCTATCTTGGCGGTCTCCTATTTTGTCAATATCTTTGTTCGGGGGTGCCAGTCAGAAGCCATAAGCCATTCAATCGTAAAGTCCCAATCCAAATTAAAATTTTCCCCTTACATAGAAGTGCCCTTTGCATGAGGAAAATCACTGCGCCCTTCAAGAATGAAGTCCAAGGTCTGCTGATGACAAGTTGATAGTTCAATCGATCATTTTAAGACATTACTTGAACTTACCCATCCTCCTTGCTTTACAATCCAAGCTGCCAGTCTCCGGCGTGTGAACTTCTGCATCGAGTCGACTACCACGTTAGCATAGCTCACATGGCCATGCTCAACACACTCCACAACCAGGGCCCCAGCAAAGGCAAACAGCGCCACTACCCGTGCCCATGTGATGTTACGTTTAAACAGTTCAGTGGCGACCGCTCCGAAGACCGTTTGAAGCTGCGTGGCCGTCTGGAAATTAATGCGCAAGTAGGTACAGACGTCTCGGAAGAGGTACGGATACATCTTGTCAAACTCTTGAGTGATCGAGACGAGTTCCCGGGAAACGTCGCATGCCCCGCAGGAAACACTGTGCCCCATGGGGTGGCAGGCGGTGACAACATCCTTTGCTTCCAGGCCCGGGGGGTAGATATCATTTTTAAGAAGAGAACGTTCTCGGAGCTTGGTGAAGATATAGTCGCGGCACAACACCCTCGTCTGCTGCACCACCATATCTTCAGTGTGTAAGGTATCGACGAATTTACCCAGTCCGAGATAACTGACCGCAGTGTATGTGTTCTTGTTGATGAATGCCGACACAAGCTCGACTGCCTCCGAGAGTCGTTCCGATGTTGAGCGCCAGCGCTCTTTGATTAACACCGACGCTGACATACTGCTGCGACTGATGCGTCGTGTCTTGGAGAGTTTCTTTACATTGCCTGACATGGTGGGATAATTTTATCGCTTCACTCCGACTGAACTTTCACATCACGGTCCTTGGAAGACTTACTTTACATTCTTCTCTTTTTTTTTTACAGGACATTGGAAGACGCCTTTGTAAAAGGAAAGAGAAAAAGAAATTGTAAAACTGGAACTTCAATAAACTGGTTGCTAACAATGGTAACAATAATATCCTCCTACTTTCCACAACATCAGGGATGTGTTTTGATGGTCATAAACAATTTAACTGTTTCAGACATTAGCCGGTGATTAACAAACACGGCCAATTCAACTGAAAAGTTAATGGTTACAACATCCAAATTGCACCCCTGTGGCTAAGGTTGAACACGTAAATGTTAACAGATTAAAAAAATAACTTGCAAGGCAAGTTATATGCAAATCTGTACAGACAGTCATGGTGGAAAACTTCCTGTAAAATATCCTATGCATGGAAAAACAAATGAACTATCTACAATGATCTATACTGATCTATACTTTATGGTCACTGTGGTCAAGTGGTTAGACTGCAGGACTTGCAATCACAAGATTGTGGGTTCGAATCCTACCAAGCTAACCGCTGATTTTACGACTAGAATAAGAAATGTCGTCTAGTTACTGAATCACAATTTATTGATTTGTGCAATTCATAATCATAGACGTTAAACCAATGTTTGTATGAGAGAGATTGGCTGTTGCCAGCTTGGTGTTTATATCCCTTTGTGGGAGCTTGCCGAGTTCCCTTGATGGGTAGATCATTTTAAACAAACAACAAACTATTGAATGCCCTACTCCTACTCCTAGTCCTAGAACTACGAGGTTCGATCCGCTATCGGAGACGATAGCGGATCGAACCTCATAGTTCAAGGAGTATATTGTATCCATCTTCCTTGCCTTGCTCTACGGTTACCAAACAAGATGTAGTTATACCATAACATGGTTATGTCTAGCTAGGAAGGAAATTGGTTCAACCAAGACACACTAAGTACCAAACAACCATGGAGGAAGGAAAATAAACAACCAATGTTGTAGCAGTATGTTTTCGTCACGACCAAAACAAAAATCAAGTGAGTTCTAAAAAAAACACCTCCGAACTTTAGTCAAATGCTGAAATAAATGGGTCCTGCAAAAAGAAAGCAGCACAAGTCAATCTAAATATTGAGGTATATAGTATCCCTCATTGACACGAAACTCTTCAGAAGTTCAGAACAAAATTTTGGATTACTATTTAGAAAGCAGAACACAAAATACCCACCTTTGGCTTTGAAGTACGATGTGTCATCCGATGCGCCACATCGACAGTATAGTAGTACACGACTGCTGCAATGTGTTTATGTGTGCACCAGAAACACACTGAATGGCGGGCCGGGATCAGGAACTTGTACAAAATAAGTCAAGTGGTGGCGGTATTCATAATAATTATTAAGTTTTTGGGGTGTGTAATGAAGCATAAGCTTAGTCCCTGGTTTCAAGTTGGAAGGGTTTTCAAAAGTCCGACGCGGGCCCATCCCTTATAATTAATTATTATTGTCAGGGCTCGGATCCCAGTGTAGGATTACTTTAGACCATTATTCGTCGTATCATAGACATCTAGTTGATTCATGAATCATTGGGAATTTGTAATCCTTCTTTGTATATATCGAGGCCTAAATGACGATGATTGTTTTGCGCTTTCCCGAGGAAAAGGCCATTGTGACGTGCGTGATGAATTTTAACCCTCCCCGTCCTAAAGTTATATCCTCTTTTCCTAAATGAGGGCTCAGAAACAGAATGAATGAGGGCAGAAGTACTATTGCTTTTAATGACCCATCTCAGTACTCCAACTATGAGGTTCGATCCGCTATCGTCTAGCTCCACTATCCTCATCATAGAGTGACATGTACAAAATCCCATTCGAAACTTTTTGTCACGTTACATGCCTACAGTTCTTTTGTGAAACCAGACTATTGCCAAAATTAGGCTCTATTATATTGTTCTTTGTACTCTCATTAAGAGTTACACT